>JALIGW010000002.1:119102947-119435447 GCA_023053685.1 Diadophis punctatus similis
CCACATGGGATCAAGTGGTTCAGAAATTTGCTGTGAACCCATTGATGGGCTAAATCTTTATTTTCTCTTCTGGATTTCTAAAAATACAGCCTCCCTGGTAATACCTCAGTGTTCAAGTATGTGCTGATCATACTGCATATATACACACATATGGACGCACGCAGGTAGCAACCACAATTTGATTAGACAGCAGTCTTGGAAACTTTCAGTCGTATTAACTCCCTTTTAATGACCCTGTATTCTTTTAATTATTTGGGGTAGGATCAGGGCAATTGGATGGAGGTGAACATTTACTGGCCGGATGCCCTTCCTGACGCCCGGTGGAGTTCACAGCAGATTTTTTTTTCTTTGTGCCCTAGGAGAGAAATATCTACCACTACTTAGGATGGAACTCTCAATCTTCCAAGTGGGAGGCGAGCATCTTCACCACTAGGCCACCACGCAGCTCTCTTCAATTCTATTCACTGATTCAGTAGAAATGATTGGGCCAGCGAATTTCTTCCTGGGTGAGTTGCTTCATATCTCAGCTAGAGAGATGAGTGTCCTTTACAACTCGGTTTTACTAGGCTTTCTTGGCTTAAATATGTGTCTCTCTGTGTGTGGGACAGATGTCCATACAAACATTTCCATCTACTTCATAGAGCTGTCAGGGAATATCCTGTTTGTGACATAATAATAGAGTAATATTGCTTCCTTTTTTTTTTTACTGGCAGAAGGATGTATCATTTTGCATTGGCTGGGTTGTTATAAAACCTATATTGCCCAACCCTGAACAAGACATATTTACTGGAGAGGCTGCTGGGTGCAAAGAAGTGATATCTTGTGATTCTTTCCTGAAAGGGCTCCCATTTCCTGAATGTTGAAACTCCCAACCTCCTAACCAGATGCCCTAACTGAAAACAAACTAAGGCTGAAATTGGAAAAAGGGGAGCAGCTGGAGGATGTTTATAGAAGAGCAGCAGTGGGTGCCAGCCCTTTTAGACCCCCTCCCCAAATTCTCTCCTTCAAATGCCTGTTCTGCATCTCTGTTTATATTCTGGGAGGGCAAAGTTTTGTAGACTCATCTTTACTGAGATGTGTTCCTAAACAAGACGTGCACATGTGAACACACCCACACACACACTAGACAGGGATAAACTTCACAGTTGTGGTATCTACAGAATTTTTATTACCCGAATCCCAAGATTCCCCTGCCACAAGCAAAATAAAGCACACAGCAGTGACTTCAACATGATGCCCGTTCCTTGTCTCATGTCATGCGGTATGCATTGGGACGAGTCACATATAAAAGTAGAACAGTAGGCGGCATCTTATAAGGAAAATATATACAAAATCTTCTACCATTGGCACCTCCCCCCTGGCACAATTGGCAAAGATGTTTCCGATGATGTCACCGCAATGTTGGAAGTGCAAGGGACCTATTACCATCTCTGGTGGACTTGCCCCAAAATTAAAATATTTTGGAATAAAATAAGAAACTGGCTGGAAGAAATCATACAACAGGTGATTGATTTGAAACCAGAATACCGGTAGATTTTATTGGGAATTTTTAGAGAAAAGTTTAAAAAAGAAGACCGCTATTTAATACTCCACATAACCACTGCCGCTAGGATTGCCTACACCCAGTCTTGGAAAAATGATACTATATCCACATCCTCAATGGTCATTAGGAAAATTTTGGAATGCTCCGAGATGTGTAAATTAACAATGGAGATTCACGGAAAGGAAGATACAGAATTCTATGACGGAAAGGAAGATACAGAATTCTATAATTGGTATAAATGGTTAAATCGCAATAAAAAATTTCAAATTTGGTTATAAAAGGTGAACTATAAAGAAATTGCAAATGTTCTTAATCTCACGTCCTATGTATACAATTAGTGGTTTATGTAAATAAAATGGAAGAAATAGACGTTGATTATATAATAGGAGACTCAATTCATTAAATATAGAACTGGATAAATAATAGTGATTGTTTAAATTAAAATGGTAATATTGTGCAATGTAAATAGATTTGGAAATGAAATAGCTGTAAAAGTGGTTAGCTTTTACTATGTTTGTTTGTATTCTATGTATTTATGTATTTTTTGTATGTCTTGTATGTCTTGTTATGTTGTTTTTAACTAGAAAACTTAATAAAGATTATTTTTAAAAAAAGTAAAACAGTGGACTGAGATTTCCTGTAATGATCAGGGAATTACTATTCACTGGCGATAATCTTTGGTGGGGTGAATCTTTTTTATACTCTTATTACCATCACCACCTTGGCTTGGTGCCCTTCTGCACTGGAATGATTGTGGATGAAAATTGTAGGGCTGATAAGTATCAATACATCTGGAGGGCATAAGGTTGGGGATAACCATGTTGAAAAAGTCTCACATTTTCATTAGTCAGCTGCAAAACACTGTTGTTTTGCTTTAGCTGGGAAATCTGAGAGTTGTAATCCTAAAACATCTGGCTCTGACAAGTGCTGGGACAACATCTCCATTGCCTTATCTCCTGGAGTTTTTCTGGGCCAGTGTGGCCCACACAATCCACTTTCACAGATGGTCTTCATGATGCCTTTGCCAGCTTGTGAGAATGCCAAAATGTGTGTGCATGCCTATGTTTTCCTTTGCTGTGAAAAATCTGGCCTTTTGGCATCCGATATACTATGCTATCAGATGCCATATTTGGAATATGAAAGATAGCTCTTTCATACCGTAATCCCGATATGTAAGGCAATCTTCCCTTGCTATTATTCAAGAATAGATATAGTTGCCATGCCTGTTCTTTTTGTTGATTCACATTTGTTTACATCAGAGGTGTCAAACTCAAGGCCCGGGGGCCGGATCCGGCCTGCAGAGTGCTTAGATCTGCCCCACAGAGCCGCCCTGGAAACAGCAAAGGACTGGCCCATGGTGCCTCTACCAGCAAAAATGGAGCAGCCCTCCCAAGCTCCGTTTTTGCTGGCAGGGGGTTGCAGGAGGCTGTCACAGCCAAAAATGGAGCTTGGGAGCCCATTTTTGCTGGCAGAGCGCTCGGGCCACCACAGCCCCCCCCCAACATGAGTGATGTTGAGCTGGCCACGCCCCCTCTGCCCCTCCCCAGAGGTAAAACACAATCCTGATGCAGCCCTCAATGAAACCGAGTTTGACACCCCTGGTTTACATGTTGCACAAAAGTGTGTGCATTTCTAGAATTTAGGCCTACTCCAATCTGAGATTCACAATGTATCTGCAGCCTCTCTGAGGCTCACATTTCATGTCTTCTTCTGCTTTAATGGCCACCATTGAAATATCAGATAAAAAAAGGTTCATTAAACTATGGTAAACCTTTCAGAAAACTTGACTGATCAATGTCACTTAAAAACAGAAAGGTTCTTTAGTTCAATAACTCAGTCTATAATCCGTATTTTCCACTGAATTTAGTGGAACTTCCTGTTGAGAAAAAGATTGCATCGATGTTGATTCAGATCAGTGGAATCATAACTTTTTTTTCTGAAAAGGGGGAAATTACTTTTTTTAAAAATTGATGTTTGGATATGTCAGTATAAGGTAAAAATTGCCTTGACTTCTGGTGGCTTCATGGACATCTTCATGTAGTTGGTAACAAGATGTTTGCCATTGTGTATGCCGTAGGATACACCAGCTATGTCAAATTGGTGGCCCACAGTCGGACATGTCATGTTCAGGCCATGGCCATCCCGGCTCTGCAAAGGCAAAAAATGTCACGATACGTCACTTATTGCGATTGAGTTTGACACCCATGGGATACACAACCTAACGTGTATGGAGGAAATGACTTCTAAGTATTTAAAAGGATTATAGGGGTTAATTAATTTAATCCATCCATCATTGCCCAAACAATCTCATTCATAAACTGATTAGCATCACATCAGCATCTTTTAAAATTCCATGGTGTGTATGCATAAACTCACACTGAGTTCTTTTTACATATAATCTAGAGAGGTGGATATAGAATCAATCCAGAAAACCCTCTGGTAATGACAATGGCCCTAACAGATCCAGCTTGCTGTAATTTAGCATGTGCATCACTTATGACAGCTATATTAGAACAGGTTGGTACCATTACAGGATCTCAGATCCATCCATCCATCTATCTATCTATCTATCTATCTATCTATCTATCTATCTATCTATCTATCTATCTATCTATCTATCTATCTATCTATCTATCTATCTATCTATCTATCTATCTATCTATCTATCTATCTATCCTCTATCCACTATCCTCTATCTCTATCATCCATCCATCCATCCATCCATCCATCCATCCATCCATCCATCCATCCATCCATCCATCCATCCATCCATCCATCCATCCATCCATCCATCCATCCATCCATCCATCCATCCATCCATCCATCCATCCATCCATCCATCCATCCATCCATCTATCTATCTATCTATCTATCTATCTATCTATCTATCTATCTCAGCAGACATTCAAAGTATTGCACTGTAGATTTAGTAGTGACGTAGTTAGGGTTGAACCTTAGGCCCACAGCCTGGGTGGAAGAAGTGGAGAGGAGCGATGGCAGCCCAGTGATTACCCAAAGATGACCACTGATGAGGGAGATGGGAAACAGCTGGATTATATAGGAATGTTAGGATGCAACAAGACTAATAATATCCACCCCAATTTCCTCCTCCTCCTCCTCCTCCTCCTCCTCCTCCTCCTCCTCCTTTTTCTGCCATATCCGTCATCAGAGGTTGGTGATCATGTTGGCGATCCAACATCCTTCCATTCTCTTTATCTGGTCCAACCGGACAGAGATGCTATTTTACAATCACTGTTATATAAAAGTATGCAATATTCTTATTGCAACAAATCTTTATTCCCAAATTTAAAAAATCATGGATACCAAAGTTAATTTCTGTTAGAATGTGACTACATTAAATTAGAAGCTAATCTTTAACTTGAATGATTTGGGATACCAGTCTGACAGTGTGGAGCCCTTGGATATAAAGAGATGACCTGCTATCATGTCACCCCTGGTCCTTCTCTTCGCCAGACTGGCCAAGCTCAGTTCCTGCAACCGCTCTTTGTATGTTTTATTTTCCAGACCCTTTATCATCCTGGTTGCTCTCTTCTACACTTTCTCTAGGGTTTCAATGTCTTTTTTGTAGTGTGGTGACCAAAACTGGATGCAGTACTCTAGGTGTGGTCTGACCAAGGCTTTATAGAGTGGTACTAGTACCTCTCTGGTCCTTGATTGTATCCCTCTATTTATGCAGCTCAGGACTGCATTGGCCTTTTTGGCTGCTGCTGCACACTGCTGGCTCATATTTAGTTGGCTGTCTACCAGGACTCCTGGTCTATAACTATTCTTTGTCCAGATCAGAATTTTATTCTTATCTCAAGCCTGGAATTTTAGAAAAAGTCAAGGAGATGCCACCTTTCATTTGTTGCCTTCCTATATCCCCCACCTCCTGCCTATTTCTTCTTCTTTTAACCCTTAAGAAATTAGAGCCTTAGGAAGCAAAGATGCCTGGGAGGGAAGTATTAACTCTTTGGAATGGTAGGTTATTTCCAAGCCACGAGAGGTGGGAGTCACTTTTTGTTTTCTTTTTAGGAATATTTTCAACAGCCACAGGTCACCGAAAGCTGGGTGGCAATATGTGATGTCACAGAAATAGGTGGGCCATTTCTCAAGGTTTTGTGGGCTCTTTTAGATATAGCGAGGCTATCTCAGAATGCCTTGCTTTTCTTAGAAGAGAAACTAGAACTTAAAACAACAACAACCGCAAAACAGAATTTTCCTATAAGAAAATCCAAAATGGGTGGGAAGATTTTGGCATTGTCATCCTGTGGTGCTGAAGTGTATAATAAAGAGGGCTGGAAGCAGCATATGGCCTGTGTACAATCCATTTCATAAATATTTGGCATTTAGTTTTGTCTTTCCTCTTCTTAAGAGTCTCTTCCCCACCTTGTCATCATTTCTGCACTCCTGACTGTTTCTCTGAGCCAGCTCAGATCTTTCCCTTTTATATGAATAATGCTGTTTCCTCTGTTCACCCCTAAATATCACCAATGTAAAGAATGATCTGGTACTTTTCAGCGCAAATATACCTTCTGCATTTCATAAAAGCTCCATAGGTACTGTATACCGGATAATATTTTTAAAAACCTTTACTTTGATTTTGCTTAGTTTCATAAATACTTCATCGGTACTATGGATGAAGTTTCTTCTGTCTTTTTAAATGTGATCTGTCATGTTTTGGAAGACACAAGGGTCTGTTTTTGTTCCACTGGCATGTTAATGCTAAGCCGCTGGTGCAACTCCAGGGCCTTGCAACTTGACCAAATTCCACATTCAGTATTGCCAGTATCTTTTTACATTTTTAAAAATATAGAGCCATCACACTCCTCCATTTTATCCTCCTTTACCAGACAGTGGCCTAGCATCTTTTATTTTTTTATTTTATTTTTACACTTGATACTGTCATAGCTGGCATCCTGATTTCCAAGACAGTTCTTGATGAAACAAAGGTGTGGATATTCAAATAATAACCTGTTTTGGAGGGATGGAGAAAAGGCAAACTCTACTAGAATATAAAATCTGGAGAATGTGGTAACAGAAGGAGCTCTGAGTCTACACAAGAGGATTGACAGTCCTGGACCAGCCATTCAGGTAGTCCCCTTAAAGTAGCTTCCTGCCTCAGTGCAGCAGAAGACTCTCTCATGTTGCCAGTACGGAAGTGAAATGCAACTACCAATCTGGTTAGTCTGACAGAATGAGAAAGAGCCATCATCTTGTCCTTTGCCTAAGTGACCAAGTGTCTTATAATAATAATAACAGAGTTGGAAGGGACCTTGGAGGTCTTCTAGTCCAACCCCCTGCTTACGCAGGAAACCCTACACTACTTCAGACAGATGGTTATCCAACATCTTCTTAAAAATGTCTAGTGTTGGAGCATTCACAACTTCTGGAGGTAAGCTGTTCCACTAATTAATTGTTCTAACTGTCAGGAAATTTCTCCTTAGTTCTAAGTTGCTTCTCTCCTTGATTAGTTTCCACCCATTGCTTCTTGTTCTACCCCCAGGTGCCTTGAAGAAGAGTTTGACTCCCTCTTCTTTGTGGCGACCCCTGAGATATTGGAACACTGCTATCATGTCACCCCTGGTCCTTCTTTTCATTAAACTAGACATACCCAGTTCCTGCAACCGTTCTTCATATGTTTTAGCCTCCAGTCCCCTAATCATTTTTGTTGCTCTTCTCTGCACTCTTTCTAGAGTCTCAACATCCTTTTTACATCGTGGCGACCAAAACTGTATGCAGTATTCCAAGTGTGGCCTTACCAAGGCATTATAAAGTGGTATTAACACTTCGCGTGATCTTGATTCTATCCCTCTGTTAATGCAGCCTAGAACTGTGTTGGCTTTTTTGGCAGCTGCTGCACACTGCTGGCTCATATTTAAATGGTTGTCCACTAGGACTCCAAGATCCCTCTCACAGTTACTACTGTTGAGCAAGGTACCACATATACTGTACCTGTGCATTTTGTTTTTCTTGCCTAAATGTAGAACCTTACTTCTTCTGACTCTATCTGCTTCTCAACTTTTTAAAGAAGTCATAAAAACATACACATATCTGAATTGAGGTCTGTAACATGGTGCTTTTCCAAGCTCGTTCAAATGCAGGGTTATTCAAAAAGAATGAAGCTATTTCATGACGTATTGCTTCAGTTCTCAAGCATCGTCATGTAATGAGTCAGTGACCATTTGAAAGAGGAATTATCTAAGTGTTGACTGGCTGCCACAGGGGTGATGTAGTCGCGTCATTCTTCCGGCAACGTTCAGTTGTTTGTTTACCCTCGGAATGGCGAGTCCTCAGGAAAAGGCATTCTGCGTTGGGGGGCCCAAGACCTTGCTCTTTGTGCTTGGCCTGCGAGATCCCCAGACCTAACCGTGTGTGATTTTTTCTTGTGGGGATAAGGAAAAGATTGCGTTTATGTTCCACTGCTACCCACTAACCTCGATGACCTTAAACATCGAATAACAACAGCGATCAACTCAGTGGATTGTGATAAGCTGATATGCACCTGGGAGGAATTCTCTTATCGCATTGATGTTGCCCATGCTGCAGGTGGTGGCCACATTGAACACTTGTAAGACAGGAAATAAAAGTTGATTGTGAGTAGAATACTTGTGACTTGGCTGGAGTTTTGTATTACTTTTCCTTAATAAAATATTGCATCATGAAATCGGTTCATTCTTTTTGAATAACCCTGTATTGCCTAGATGGGCGTTGACACTATTGCTTAGAAATTAAGCCTATTCCACTATGGGTGTCAAATGGCAGTATACTTAATTCATTCTTATGCCAAAGTTCTGGTGAGAAACCAAGGCATAATACATAAGATTGTGGCATGGGGTCCCCATCTATAACAAGTGTGTGTCAGTGGTGAAATCCAATTTTTTTTACTACCATGGGCGTGGCTTGGTGGGCGTGGCAGGGGAAGGATACTGCAAAATCTCCATTCCCTCCCCACTCCGGGGCCAGCCAGAGGTGGTATTTGCCAGTTCTCTGAACTACTCAAAATTTCCGCTACCAGTTCTCCAGAACCTGTCAGAACCTGCTGGATTTCACCCCTGGATATGTGTATGGGAGGGGGGAAGAATATTATGACTGGGCCTTGGAGTGAACAAATAATGAATTACTAGGAAGAATGATTCTCAAACTTATTTTTTGCAGAGAGAGATTCTACTGCTGCTATTTGTTAAAAAATGAAGTTTGTTCATGCAAAATCTTAGATAGGAGCATAATAAAATGTGTTCAACTTGGTGCAAAATATAGTCTCATTTTTAGGTAATAACAACGCATTCTCCACATACCACGGATAAGACAAAAACAACTTTCTGTTCAGCACTAATATTTCCCTCTCTTGGGTCACTATGAACCTTTTTTTTTTCCAAGATCAGCCAAACTCGCTAGGTGCTCTCATTTTTGTCTAGGGACCTTTGAATTCTTGATTTTTACTCAAAGGAACAGCAAGTATTATTGTTGTGGGTAACTTTTATGAAAATAATGTATACCACACAGAGGTTACCTTAGGTCTGTCAGAATTTCAGAAAGATAGCTGCAGAGTTTTTGTGAAGCTACAGATTAGAAGGGAAGGGAATCCCCTCCTGTGATTACCTTACCAGCTAGTATGACATTGTATTTGTATATTGTTGAAATATAATTTCAGAAGGATTATTGCCAAACCTAGACAGTTATTCATGCTGAATGGAAAACAATCCACGCCACTTCGGTTCAGCTGTACCAAATTCAAAGAAAGGGTAATAATGCATGCTGGATTACACAGGTAGGCCAGACAATAGCAGATGTAGACCATGGAGTACTCATATCCAATGACCTAAGTGCTAGAGCCCACTGTAACAACATTGCCAAAAAGGCACTAAGAGTTGTTAATCTAATCTTGCGTAGCTTCTTCTCTGGCAATATTACACTGCTAACCAGAGCATACAAAACATTTGTTAGACCAATTCTGGAATACAGCTCACCTGTCTGGAACCCGCACTGCATATCAGACATTAATACAATCAAGAGAGTCCAGAAATATTTCACAAGAAGAGTCCTCCACTCCTCTGCTCACAATAAAATACCTTATTCCACCAGACTTGAAATACTGGGATTAGACAATTTACAACTACGTCGCCTCCGATCTGATCTAAATGTAGTTCATAAAATCATATACCAAAATGTCCTTCCTGTCAATGATTACTTCAGCTTCAACCGCAACAATACACGAGCACATAATAGATTCAAACTTAATGTAAACCGCTCGAAACTCGACTGCAGAAAATACAACTTCAGCAACAGAGTGATCAATGCCTGGAATGCACTACCTGACTCTGTGGTTTCTTCCTCAAACCCCCAAAACTTTAACCTTAGACTGTCTGCAGTAGACCTCTCCCCGTTTTTAAGAGGTCTGTAAGGGGCGTGCATAAGCGCACCACTGTGCCTACCGTCCCTGTCCTACTGTCCTATTGTCCCCATTTATCGGTACTTTTTACTTATGTTATGTTTATACAAACAACTACTATCCTGTACATGTTTGACAAATAAAATAAAATAAAAAAATAAAAAAAAATTAAATAAAAAAATGTAATTGTAGATCCAGAACTTTGCATTCAAGGACTGAGCACTGTCCCAAAGGTGCTTTTTCAGCATTCTACCCTTTTAAGCTCCATCAAATTCCATCTTTTACTTCGTCATTCCACATGCACCCTTTTCATTAGCACAATTCCAAACATTTCTGTGGCATTCCATTACTATATTTAAAAAAAAAACAATCGGTTGCAAGTAGTTTCCACATTACATTTTCTTACATCCATTTCCCACCCATCCTTTCTGAAGATAAATCTTACATTCAATACCTTTTTCTACAATATTAATATTTTTTCTCTTTCTCCAGTTATTTTACTTCCAGTTTACTTCCTTCCGTGTCTTTCCTCTTCTTCCATATTAATTTTCTTCATGACCCACTCTTGAGTCTATCAAATAATGGTCTGTCCCACATTTGAAACCTCCCATTTCCCTTGTCACCGATTTGACAAAGTTTGCGCTGGGATACCCAGGTGAGCCATGAAAAACAAATTAAATACTCACCTAGAAACATTCATCTTGACTGCTGCAGCCCTGGATAAATTGCTGCTCTGGATATCAACTTCCATTGTGGGCAGATAATTCAATCACTTCTTCAGATGAAAGGTAAAGGGAAATTATAGAATGTCTAGACATTTCCTATGTACATCCTCAGATCAAGAGACCTATCACACTTTCCATGACTGAATTCTTCCATGCTCCCTTCTTTCCCCTGTGATGTTTTCTCTTCCCTCCTCACTAGTATCCTAGGATTATAGTTTTGCATCCCAGAAGATATACATTGTGTGTGAGGTGAAACTTGATAGGTGATGTATTTCTTAGTCATTCTGTAATGTTGCACCTTGCTGGGACCCAGGGATGAGGTCAAATGTCATTTGGGAAGCAGAAACACTGACTGTGGGCAGAATTGCATGTTATTTTGTATTTTGTATTTTTGTTGTATTTTGTATTTGTTTTATTTGTCAAGCATACATGATTATAAGCAAAGTTTAAACAGTAAAACATGATTGAATATATATGTAATATTACAAGCATGAATAAGAGTAAAAGAGGTATGAATATATGGGTACATTAGGACAGGAACGGTAGGCACGATTGTGCGCTTATGCACGCCCCTTACCGACCTCTTAGGAATGGGGTGAGGTCGATGGTAGATAATCTGAGGTTGAAGTTTTTAGGGTTAGGGGAAGAAACTACTGAGTCAGGTAAATTGTTCCAGGCATTGACCACTCTGTTGTTGAAGTCGAATTTTTTGCAATCAAGTTTGGAGCGGTTTACATTAAGTTTGTATCTATTGTGAGCACGTGTATTATTGCGGTTGAAGCTGAAGTAGTCGTTAAAAGGTAGGACAATGCATGGTAAAGAATAGCTATTGTTAGACAATCTTGGGGTTACTACTTTTAATTGCTTTTTGCTTTCACTATCTTCTCTCTCTCTCTCTCTCTCTCTCTCTCTCTCTCTCTCTCTCTCTCTCTCTCTCTCTCTCTCTCTCTCTCCCTCCCTCCCTCCCTCCCTCCCTCCCTCTCCTTTCTTTCTCTTAAAAATTATATCATCTTTATATAAACAAGCATGTACACTACTTATGATACAGACAGTACCAATGTTCATAAGGAAGTAGGGGGAAAAAGATTATTCTGTGCAATAAAACTATAAAGAAAAGAAAGAAAGAAAGAAAGAAAGAAAGAAAGAAAGAAAGAAAGAAAGAAAGAAAGAAAGAAAGAAAGAGTAGCAGACTAAAAGAATAACAGAGTTGAAAGGGACCTTGAAGATCTTCTGCTCAGGCAGGGTGATAATCCACGGGGTGAGCTTAAAAGAATTTTCCAGAACCTCACAACCACCATGTAAAGTTGCTTAGCATAACAGGCAACACCAGAAGTATTACATGCCACTATTAGAGGAAGCTAATTTTCTGATGGTGATCACAAGAAAAGGGCCCTGTAGGACTCATTGCTTGTTCTTTGGCCTTGTTTAAATTCAAATGATATTTATGTTTTGTTATAGCTTCTCCAAAAGAATCCCAGGCGATGCAGTTTGGAGAAAGAGTAGGACTATGCTCTCTCTTTTTATTGCATTTTACAAACATGCAAAATATTTTGCCCCCAAATGCCATATTGTTGGATTGTAAAGGGGGAGGGCTGTCTGTTGGCCATGTAGGTCAAGAGGACTGGGAGCTGGAACGTAACAACATGTGAAGGACCACAGACTTCCTTCCCTTAGATTAGGGAGGAAAACTCAAGTCGTTCAGAATTGGAGAAATGATATGCAGATGCTTGTATAACCATTCTTGAGAATCTCTCCTCCTTGAAGTCAGAATCAGAAGGGAGTAGAAAGTAGATAGGGGACTTTACTCACTTGCTAGAGTTTCTTGGGAGTCTTCCTATTCATTCTATGTGTCATACTACTCATTTGTCACTATTAGTTTGAATTTGATACCAAAACTGGATATAATTTTCCAAGTGGTGTTTGACCGGAGCAGAGTAGAATGAATAGAATTTCTTCTCATTGATATGGATTTTATGCTCTTATTGACTCATCTTAAAATAGCATTGTCTTTTTAGCATCTGCTTCACATTGTGGGATCAAGTTACCGTAAACACTTGTTTCATTTGTGGCTAAAAAGGACACTATGGAAGGCAGAAACAGGGGACTCTTGCCAAGCCTCTGAGCTCCTTCCTTCCTTTCTCTTTTGGTGGCTTTTTTCAGTGACAGAAACTCTGGGTAAAAGAAAGAATAATTCTGGGAATGTGGGGGGGGGGAATGAAACAAAAAAATTATGATAAAACCTTTGTTATTATAAATCAGCCCACTGTTTCTTTTCCCCACAGAAACCAGATTCCTTTCACATCAGTGGTGGGGTTCAATTTTTTTTACTACTGGTTCTGTGATTTGGTGGGCATGGCAGGGGAAGGTTACTGCAAAATCCCCATTCCCTCCCGGTCAGCTGGGACTCGGGAGGCAGAAAATAGATGGGGGCAGGGCCAGTCAGAGGTGGTTGTCATGATGTGAATATTGTCAGTTTGTGCATCTCTATGTTTTCTACTGTTTCTTGTATTTATGGTCAAGCAGACGTATGATATATTCTATTACGCATGTCTGCATTCCAGAGGTTTCCTCTTTCCTCCTCTTCCGCCATTTCTGCCGAAGGTAGAAGTGATTTATTCTTTAGCCGATAAGATGTAGCTTAATAAGGATTCTTTTTATTATTTTCTACTGAAATAAATATTTTGTTAATTAGATTTGAATCTCGATTTTATTTTCTAAGTAAGAATGACTTCAAAAGGGAAGCAAAGATCCATCGACCTCCGGAGGATTGATTTATTCCTCCCCGTTAACAGTGGTATTTACCGGTTCTCCGAACTACTCAAAAATTCCGCTACCGGTTCTCCAGAACTGGTCAGAACCTGCTGAAACCCACCTCTGTTTCACATGTACAACTGCCAAGGCTGTCCTCCCCCATCTTATAGTTGTGCCTTTTGTTTTTCCTACCCACTTATAAAACTTTACAATTTCTTAACTAAATTCCGTCCTATTCATTTCAGCCCATTGCTCAAGTTGGTATAGATCTTTCTGAAACTTGTCTCTGTCCTCTAAGTATTAGCCACACCTTTTTGCTCTGTGTCATCTGCAAACTTGAAAACCATCACCTCAATCCTTTATTCTAAGTCACTGATAAAAAGTCTTAGGTACAGGACCCACCTGAAATTTCCTCCAAGCCAAGCCAAGCCATGAAAAAGTGCTCTCTGTCAATTGTTTCAAGACCAAGAATGATATTTGTTGATTCTCCCAAGCTGAGTTGTTTATTGTTTTATACCTATAAACAAAATCTTGCCAGACTGAGCATTCCACTATCTGCTTCTACCATATAAATACTAAATGACTTACAACCATTCGTTTAGTGACTGTTTGAAGTTACAACGGCACTGAATAAAATGACTTATGATGGTTTTTAACATGACTGATGCAGTATCCCCGAGGTCACATGATCAAAATTCAGCCACTTGACAAGGGCCATGTATTTATGATGGTTGCAGTGTCCTGGGATCATGTGATCAACTTTAGCGACCTCCTGAAAAACAGAGTCAATGGGGAAGCCGGATTCATTTAATAACCACGTTACTAACTTATCTGCAGTGATTCACTTAACAACTGTAGCAAGAAAGGTTGTAAAATGGAGCAAGACTCACTTAACAGCTGTCTTGTTTAACAACATAAATTTGGAGTTTAATTGTGGTTCTTAAATACAGTTCTACAGAGGAATTATTGAGTCTGTCATCTGCCCCTCTATAACTGTCTGGTTCAGTTCCGCAACCCAACAAGACAGAAACAGACTTCAGAGGATAATCAGAACTGTAGAAAAAACAATTACTGCCAACCTGCCTTCCATTGAGGACCTATACACTGCACGAGTCAAAAAGAGGGCCGTGAAAATATTTACTGACTCCTCGCATCCTGGACATAAACTGTTTCAACTCCTACCCTCAAAACGACGCTATAGAGCGCTGCACACCAAGACAACTAGACACAAGAACAGTTTTTCCCCGAACGCCATCACTCTGCTAAACAAATAATTCCCTCACCACTGTCAAACTATTCACTAAGGCTGCATTACTATTACTATTAGTCTTCTCATTGTTCCTATCACCCATCTCCTCCCACTTATGACTGCATGACTGTAACTTGTTGCTTGTATCCTTACGATTTATGTTAATATTGATTGTTTCCTGATTGCTTATTTGAACCCTATGACAATCATTAAGTGTTGTACCTCATGATTCTTGACAAATGTATCTTTTCTTTTATGTACACTGAGAGCATATGCACCAGAGACAAATTCCTTGTGTGTCCAATCACACTTGGCCAATAAAAAAATTCTATTCTATTCTATTCTATTCTGGTTTTAAGTTGAGAACTACCTGTGAACTATTAGGGAGGGTCTGACTTCACCCTATTTCTCTCATATATAATATCTGGAGTGAGTTGAGTTTTTCTCCTCAGGAATGCACCCCCTCCCTCCTGGGAATCCACCCTCCTTACTAGATTCCATCACAATTGTGAGGTCATCTAGTTTGATCTCACCCAAGTCTAACTATTTTATTAAGGCAATTGTTAAGAAAGATATTATTGAACGTTTTGCTGAGTTTTAACTACATTACGCCTAGGCTATTTCCCTTTTCTACTAAACAGTAACTCTTTTTTTTTTAAAAAAAGGCCAGAGTGGTTTCTAACAGCTCTTTATTCAATACTGCCTGTGAGGCAACTGTTGCTCTCTAGCTGCCCCAGCTCCTTTTATAGGGAAGCTGATCAGCCCACAACCAATCAGGAGAGAGTATTTTCCCGCTCCAACAGAGGACCAGACTGAGAACTTCAACTGACAACTATATACAATACATAACAAAAAGGATATAAAATTATTCTGTCATAATTCATTTGCAACACATCCATGCTGGTTCCAGTTAATTGTAGCATGCCTACCCAGAAACATTCTGTTTAATAACCTCATTGAAGAACTTGCCCAGTATAGATATCAAGCAGACACATCTGTAGCTTCCTGGATCCTCATCCTTCTTCTTTAGAAGATGGGAATGACATTTGCTTTCCTCAAGTCCTTAAGTCTTTTGGGACCTCACCAGCAGGCAGTCCTTCTGGAGTTATTAGAGCTGATCAAGACTGCTTGTGTTGGGAACATCTACACTAGCTCCTTCAGTACACTAGGTTAGAAATCTATTTGAACCTGGAGACTTGAATTTATTTGAATTAGTTCAGCTCTTTCTTACCCTCTCTTTGTCTTCCTAAGGTGTCATTCCCCTTTTCCTCCTGTGGCATGACGACGACCATGTATGGGATCCATTTTCCTAGTCAAAAGCAAGACTTCAGAAAATTCTGCCTTCTCATCATCATCCAGGCTAAGTCGTAACTCTCTGTTTGAAATAGACCTACCCATATTTTTCAGAGTATAAGACGCACCTTTCCCCCCCTAAAAGAGGCTGAAAATTTGGGTGCGTCTTATACTCCGAATGTAGCTTTTTCAAAGCTTTTTTCCCCAGTCCTAACGAGGTGCTAATGATCTTCCCGGCTCTTCCCGGCTTGCAGGCTTGTTTTCATTGCTACTCACTCCCAAAAAGTTTTTTCAGCCCTAACGAGGTGCTAATGATCTTTCCGGCTCTTCCGGGCTTGCAGGCTTGTTTTCATTGCTACTCACTCCCAAAAAGTTTTTTTCAGCCCTAACGAGGTGCTAATGATCTTCCCGGCTTGCAGGCTTTTTCATTGCTGCTCTTTCCGAAGAAGTTTTTTTCCAGCCCTAAGTCTTTGCAGGCTTTTTTTCATTGCAACTTGCTCCGAAGAATGTTTTTTCCAGCCCTAACGAGGTGCTAAGGATCTTCCTGGCTCTTACTGGCTTGCAGGCTCTTTCATTGCTACTCACTCCGAAGATGATTTTTTTCAGCCCTAACCAGGGGATAAAATAATGTGCTGAAGCTGACCAGACTAAGGACGCTAGCCAGATGAATACCTGGTAGGTAGATTCCCCCCCCTTTTTTTTCCTCCCCAAAAACTAAGGTGCGTCTTATACTCCAGTGCATCTTATACTCTGAAAAATATGGTATATCCTTTTGGTTTTCTTTTTGTTTGTGGCATACCCAAAGAACCCTTTTTGTTTTTTTTTTTTGTTTTCTCATGGGCCTCAGGTCATTCTGAATATTAGCCTGCATGACCCAATTTCTATAGTTTATGAGGCTAATGAATCTGCATTATTTTGTAGTTGTGTTGTTGTTGTTGTTATTTGTACTTGCTTTCATCTTGTTTTTCCTCTTCAGCATTTTAGAGAGCTCTACATATATTCATCTCTATAAATATCTCCATTTTTTCCCTAGTAAAAACTGTATTCTTTTCAGTATCTCATTTCATAGGATTTCCCACCCTTCTTGAGATACTTTTCTCCTTCAGGATTTCTAAAATTTAAAATCTTGAGATTTTAATAACTCCTTCCATTGAAATTCATCAAAAGCTGCCTTTCTAAAGTCCAGTGTGCTGGTCTGATTCTTTTAAAATCCTCCTCTTTTGGATATCTAGAATTCATTGATATAGGGAATAATAACATAAAGATGAAGAAGGGTACAGGGGCAACTGATGAAGATGGTTGAATCATAAGTTGAGATAGTCTACAAAAGATTCTCCCAAGTCTTAATTTTACTTGGTTTCTGATTAAATGTCTGCCTGTAGACCGCCTTCTCCAACATACCTCCCTAATTTAATTTAATTTAATTTAATTAAAAGTTCTTATAGACCCCACAATCCCGTAGGACTCAGGGGGGCGTTCAACAGTAATAAGAACAATACAATAAAATAATTTTAAAACATTACACTACTTTAAAACCATTCATACATGGGGGAATCTGATCTTCTTCACCCCGCCTGCCGGAAGAGCCATGTTTTCACGGCTTTACGGAAGGCCAGTAGAGTGGGGATAGTCCGGATCTCTGGTGGGAGTTGGTTCCAGAGAGATGGGGCTCCCACAGAGAAGGCTCTCCCCCTTGGACCCACCAACCAGCATTGTTTGGCTGATGGGACCTGGAGGAAGCCAGCTCTGTGGGACCTCACTGGTCGTAGGGAGGTATGTGGTAGGATGCGGTCCCGGAGGTAACCTGGTCCTGAGCCATGTAGGGCTTTAAAGGTCAAAGCCAACACCTTAAATTGCGACCGGAGACTAATAGGCAGCCAATGCAGCTGGCGGAGAATAGATGTTACGTGGGTGTATCTCGGAACACCCACCACAGCTCGCGCAGCTGTATTCTGTACCAATTGCAGTCTCCGGATGCTCTTTGATGGTAGCCCCATGTAAAGCGTGTTACAGTAGTCTAGCCGTGAGGTGACAAGGGCATGAGTGACTGTGAGCAAAGCCTCCCTCTCCAAGTAGGGTCGCAATTGGTGCACGAGACGGACTTGTGCAAAGGTCCCCCTAGCCACAGCTGACAGATGTTGCTCCAATTTTAGCTGTGGATCTAGGAGAACACCCAAATTGCGAACCTGTTCCGAGGGAGTCAATTTTTCTCCCCCGAGAACCAAGGAGGGGAAGTTAACATGATCCCTGGGGGGCAATATCCACAGCCATTCAGTCTTGTCAGGATTGAGTTTCAGCTTATTCATTCCCATCCAGACCCTAACATTGTCCAGGCAGCGGCACATTACATCGACTGCTTCCCTGAACTGACATGGGGTGGAGATGTACAACTGGGTATCATCAGCCTACTGCTGATACCTCACCCCATGTCGTCAGATGATCTCACCCAGCGGTTTCATGTAAATGTTAAACAGGATGGGCGAGAGGACCGAGCCCTGTGGCACCTCGCAAATCAGGGGTCTAGGGGCCGACCTCTGCCCTCCTGTCAACACTGACTGCGTCCTATCGGAGAGGTAGGAGGAGAACCACCGTAAAATGGTGCCTCCCACTCCCACCTCGCCGAGTCGACGCAGAAGGATACCATGGTCAATGGTATGGAAAGCCGCTGAGAGGTCAAGTAACACCAGGATGGAGGAATGACCACCATCCTGGGCTCGCCAGAGATCATCCATCATCCATTAGGATCCATCCTAAGACCGATTAGAGCCCACAGAGTTGGTCTGCTGGTGGTCCCGTCAGCCAAACAATGTCGGCTGGTGGGCCCACGAACGAGGACGTTCTCTGTGGCAGCATCGGCTCTCTGGAATACACTACCCCCTGAGATCCGCATTATTCCCACCCTGCCAGCCTTCAGAAAAGCAGTAAAAACATGGCTTTGTCGACAGGACTGGGGCCAATGATTTTAATACAATATCGATTATTCTTGGCCCCATGAATGATTTATTGTATGGTTTTTAAATTGTGGTTTTTAATGTTTTTAAATGTTTTAATATCTACTGTTTTTAATATTTTTTTTAATATTTGTTGTTGCATGTGAATTTTTATTGTTGTGAGAAGCCCAGAGTCTCTGTGGAGTGGGCGGCATACAAATGCAACTAATAATAAATAAATAATAAATTTGCTTCTCCAGTTCTATAATTTCCAGCCATCCAAAAATCACTCACTGAAACAAAATTCCACTTACCGTATTTTTCGGAGTATAAGATGCACCAGAGTATAAGACGCACCCTAGTTTTGGGGGAGGAAAATAGGGGGAAAAATCTACCTGCCAGGTATTCATCTGGCTAGGGTCCTTAGTCTGGTCAGCTTCAGCACATTATTTTATCCCCTGGTTAGGGCTGAAAAAAACTTTTTCGGAGGGAATAGCAATGAAAACAAGCCTGCAAAGACTTAGGACTGGAAAAAAACTTCTTCGGAGGAAGTAGGAATGAAAGCAACCTGGGAAGATCGTTAGCACCTCGTTAGGGCTTCAAAAAAGCTACATTAGGAGTATAAGATGCACCCAAATTTTCAGCCTCTTTTGGGGGGGGAAAGGTGCGTCTTATACTCTGAAAAATATGGTATTTATCCTTTCATCTCTTATTATGCAAGGAACCTTCTTGGTGGACATTTGTGCGATACTTGATATTTAAATTCTAAAGCCACATTTTCTAGAATATCTTTGCCGATATGTTATTTGTAGTAGGAACATTATACTATATTTCCCTATCCACTTTTTTTTCACTTTCGTAATTTTCTTTACCTTTATTGTCTTCTTTTCTATGTGAGTTAACTTCAAATGTGATGTTCATATGGAAGGTGTTATTTAACTTCTTGATTCCATCAGTTGTCCTTTTCCTACTTTTCCTACTGAAAATCCTGTGACTGATTCTGTATGGAAGATTCCAACTAAGGCCACAGTATACCTCTGTATAAAGGCATGAATAAGAAATTGTTAGATTTATTTTTGGTAATAACCTTCCCTAATAACCCCATACCTGAAGTGGACATCTTCATTGAGTTGTCCAGGATCTTTTTCTTGACCAATCTCATCAGCACTGTTCTCAAATTCAATATCTTTGAATTTTTCATCAACTACTCACCATGAGTAGTTTTTCATTTGTTTAGACTGAACTTTATTTCCAACTTTAATACCCTTTTTTTTTTTGCAAGAATGGGGAGATCTTCCATTAGCCCTTTTTTATTTTAACTACTCTAAATAATGTTTCATCAATTGCAAGATGAAAGTCATATTAATTAAGATGTCATAAAAGGACATTAGTACATTAATAAATAAAGGAAACAACCATATATTCAAGCTGGCTGTTGGATTGAGCTTCAGCTCAATCAGCAAGTTGTTTAACTCTGAAAGCAGCTTTGATACTATGGTATTTTTAGGAGGTAATTTCCCCACTAGCGAGTTATAGCATTTTATAGCATCACCTAGCCAGCACTGCAGCAATTTAATTAAAGCCTGTCCTCATTATGGTTATTTTGGTGCAATAACAGCGGGATGAGCCAATAAAATGCTATAGGCCACTAGTGGGGAAATGACCAAACATACAATTGCAAACTCATAAGCAGTGCAAGAGGCCTGGTAATTACAGAAATAATATGGGCGTCCAGGGCTTGGATCAGCCCCCTTCTGGTCTGCCCTAGCTACATGGGCCATGGCAGACATTATGAACTCAATCTTCAGGGTTGACATGGATTACAAAATGGGATAGATCCCTAACTGTTTTTGCTCCAAGAAAGGCCATGAAGGCTTGGCTATTATTTCTGGGCTCGAATGGGGGTTGAATGAGGATGCTGTTTGGTCTGGAGCTGGCTGGGAAGGGCGGCTTTGTTTTTATTCCTGTTTTTACTGATGGTTTGGAACTGCCTGGAATCCTTATATGAAATACATAGGTGGACGTAGAATTTCTTCAAATAAATACATACATTCAATTTGAGAGAATTGAATTTATGTATTCAATACATAATACTGTACAATACAATACAACACAAAATACTGGAACCCGCCCTGCATATCAGACATAAATACAATCGAGAGAGTCCAGAAATATTTCACTAGAAGAGTCCTCCACTCCTCTGCTTGCAATAAAATACCTTATTCCACCAGACTTGAAATATTGGGATTAGACAATTTACAACTATGGTGCCTCCGATCTGATCTAAATGTAGTTCATAAAATCATATATCAAAAAGTCCTTCCTGTCAATGATTACTTCAGCTTCAACCGCAACAATACACGAGCACATAATAGATTCAAACTTAATGTAAACCGCTCCAAACTCGACTGCAGAAAATACAACTTCAGCAACAGAGTGATGAATGCCTGGAATGCACTACCTGACTCTGTGGTTTCTTCCCCAAACCCCCAAAACTTTAACCTTAGACTGTCTACAGTAGACCTCTCCCCATTTCTAAGAGGTCTGTAAGGGGCGTGCTTAAGCACACCACCATGCCTACCGTCCCTGTCCTACTGTCCTATTGTCCTCTATTATCGGTACTTTTTACTTATGTTATGTTTATACAAACAACTACTATCCTGTACATGTTTGACAAATAAATAAATAAATAAAATAAAATAAAAAATAATGGAGATTGCTTTAAATTCAGCCACATCATTGGTTCTATATATTGTAATATATTTATTGATTGTAATATTTATTTATTGATGGCAATATTTATTGATTGAACTTAAACTTTCATTTATATATTGTATTGTTCTGAATATTCCAGGAGGTTTATAAAGAAAAAATAGTAATTCCTAGGCCATTGAACAGTCTCCCTCTCCACCCTATCAGTCTTAAAGAGAATGGCAAAATGCATCTCTTCTGTTAAGTTTTTAACTGGTTTTAACTTTGATTTTTATTGCACAAACTTTCCTGTCACGAACCGGTAGCAACCCGCTGGTGATGTCACTGACCCAGTTTGGTCGGTGCAGGTCCATGGGCACCACCATCTTTTTTTGGGAATTTTTTTTGTGGGTTTTTTGGGAAGTTTTTTCCGTGTTGTTTTCTTCTGCGCATGCAGATCTGGTTCTCTGTGTGCTTGGAAGTGGGCCCGCCCTCCTGCACAAAACGTGCACTTCTGTCGTGATGTGAACTGGTGGGGAAGGTAAGTAGAACCCACCCCTGAGTAGAACCCTGACTTTCAGGGTTTTTTTGTGTGTGTACTGCCTGGCAACTTGCTGAAAGAGGATGGCAGAAAAACCAGCGGAATAAACCAATTGCCTTGCCCAACACAACCGGCACCCAGGTCAATCAGGATAACCCTATTTGTTAGGGAGGGACTCAAACAGGCACAGCAGAGGAAGGATGGGAATTGGCAGAGGGGACAGCTAGTGTTAGGCCAGTGTTGTTTTGTCCCCACTCAGGAATTGGTGGGTAGCTCTTCCATTCCGTTGTGAGGAAAAGCTCTTCCAGTCCGTCCAATTGTTTCCTTGAATCTGATCAAGCTGTTTCTTCAGCTACAAACTTTATCGTGTTAAAGATAGACAGCGACTTTCAAGTTCCTCCTACTGACCCTTGACCTGGCAGTAAAATGAACATACAGTTTGCGGCCTAGATTGTTGAGCCTTAATCTGCCATGATAATAAAAACGGGGCTGGCCTTATTTTACAAACAAGGTGATTGGTGGATTTCACTGGCTTTGTTTCCTTCCCCGCCAAGGGTTGCTTGCCAGCAGCAAACAAAGAATCCCAGGATTCCCTGGTGGCCACCTCTCCAAATCAGATCCAACCCTGCTTAGCTTTTTTTTTGAGATAGCTGGTGCTGCCCTCTGCTGTGCTTGCCTTATTTGACCCTCTGTAATTTGCCCTGACAATATCAGACTGTAGGGCGGAGTAAGAAGGAGAATAAATGAATGTTGTTCGTTCCAGAAAGTCAGTGTCCCTAACCTGGCTTGAGTCATCTCACTCAAAATTCCTATAAATATGCAAGGGTTACAAGAGTTAAGGGTGAGATTATTGTCATATGCATGGGTGGAAATGGAATGCTAAGTATTTGAATGCCCTCTTTGTAGCTAAGCAACAGTGTTTTCCCTTCCTTCTCATAACTCCGGGAGCAGTTACTGGTCCGTAGCTCTGCTGCGGCTTTCTTTTCTTTTCATTTGGTTGGAAAGCTCTTTTATACTTTTCTCACCTATTTGGACGTCCCTTCGTTACGTCCATTAAGTCCATACAACTATATGTTCTTCATATATGAAAGAGCTGCTGCAAAACACATTGCAAAAATAGCCAAAGGGATTCAGAACCAGCTTCCAGTCAAAGTATTGCCTGAAGGACCTCAAGAGTGCTGATTCAAAAGGTTGGGAGAACATGGAGAGGAAGATTCAACCCAGAATCTGGAAGAGCAAGATTGATTCTAGTGATGCTGTGGCCTAGAGGTGGAGCTCTTGCCTCACAATCAGGAGGTTTATTTTATTTATTTATTTATTTTGTGAGATTTATATACTGCCTCACAATGCAAGCACTCTCTAAGCGGTTTACACCAGTAAGCAATGTATATTTATATTGCCCCCAACAATCTGGGTCCTCACTTTACCTACCTCGGAAGGATGGAAGGTTGAGTCAACCTTGTGAGTTGTGAGGTTGTGAGTTCGATCCCAGGTAGAGGCAGATATAGGGTCTCCTGCTTGGGCAGGGGGTTGGACTAGATGACCTGCAAGGTCCCTTCCAACTCTGTTAATCTGTTAAATCTGTCACTTATATGCTCTAAAAAAGGATCGCTTGTTGGGAGTCTGGTACACCTCTTTGTGTAACGTGTTAAACTACTGCTAAAATATGTGGAGAGAGATAGGATGCCACTAATGCAGAAGAGACAAGAAAGCCATAAAGATGTTCAGCTATAGCATAAGCTTGAAATCCCTGCCAGTTTAAACAAACCCAGAATGAAGGATTTTCCTGTATATCCAGCCTCTGAGCTCTCCACAGAGATAAAGTCCTATAAGTAATCCCCCCCAATGAAAATTAAACATCTTGTTTTACCATTATGACAAGTAACTCTAAGGGAGATGAGGTCTGTGGGGTACAGTGCATTGTCAGCTTAGTGTTGGCTAGGTGATCCAGTGATCCATTGAAACCTTGAGTGTGGCTTAATTTCTTAGTTATCAGCCCAAGTGGCTGATACTCTTCCCAGCTATTAACTGCAGAATCTCACAAAGGCAGTGTTAATGTTGGGAAACAGAGAGTTTTAGTCCTACCTTAGGCACACAGGTTGATCTTGGTACAGTCATTCTCCCTCAGCCCTAGGAAGGAGGCAAGGGAAAACGACATCTGAAGTCTTGGCAAGAAAACTGCGGGAGTCTCCAGGAGACAAGACTGAAGGAGAGGGAGAGGGAGAGGGAGAGGGAGAGGGAGAGGGAGAGGGAGAGGGAGAGAGACAGTGGCATAGATTTCATGAAAAGTATCTTCCCAGGAAGAAGGAAAAGGGATTAATTTTGAAAGGTGAGTACTCTGTTCAGAAAGGATGCTGAAGAAACATTTTTTTTTTTTGGCTTGAACTTCTGGACACTGAGTGAGCCTTTACTGCCCTCTGCTGGAATAAAAAGTATGTTAACATTAATATTGCAAGAACCAGCAACAGTACAGTGCATATCTCTGTGCTGCAGTCTTTTTCAAAGTGATTTTAGAATGGGTCAGATTATCGATACATTTAGCTTACAGTTTGTGTGCACTAATTGACAATGACTTTTCAGGATTTCAAAAACTGTTTATTTATAGCCCTGCTCAAAGACATCAGGAAGCTTCTTGTGTGGAGCTTCTTCTCCGGTAATATTGTATTGCAAACTAGGGCATATAAAACCTTTGCTAGACCAATTCTCGAATACAGCTCATCTGTCTGGAACCCGCATGGTATATCAGACGTTAATACAATTGAGCGAGTCCAGAGATATTTCACGAGAAGAGTCCTCCACTCCTCTGCTCAAAACAGAATATCTTATACCACCAGGCTTGAAAATTTGGGCTTAGACAACTTAGAACTACGACGCCTTCAGTCTGACCTGAGTGTAGTACACAAAATTATCTGCTACAATGTCCTACCTGTCAATGACTACTTCAGCTTCAACCGCAATAATACACGAGCACACAATAAATACAAACTTAATGTAAACCGCTCCAAACTCGATTACAGAAAATACAACTTCAGCAACAGAGTGATCAATGCCTGGAATGCACTACCTGACTCTGTGGTTTCATCCCCAAACCCCCATAACTTTAACCTTAGACTATCTACTGTTGACCTCACCCCATTCCTAAGAGGTCTGTAAGGGGCGTGAATAAGTGCACTAACGTGCCTACCATCACTGTCCTACTGTCCCCATTTATTCCTATCCATTTCCTGTATTCATAATCACGTTTATACTGATATCTGTTATCTTATACATGCTTGACAAATAAATAAAATAAAAATGTTTCCAGACTTGAAAATGCCATCATTTTGACAGAACAGAAATGCTAGCATTTTGATCATACATGGGGTGGCTATCAAGTCTTGAATGCAAAAATCTGAGCAACCATTAGATGGCAGCAGAAAGATGCAGAAAACTCTAGCTCAGGAATCTCAACCCCCAGAAATTGTCACAAGTCTCTAGCTCAACAGTCTGAAGCCGCAACATGGCCACATCAGCATAAGAGACTCTGGTGAGTAAAAAAGAAGAAGAATATTACAACTTGCCATTACATTTGCATTGATTGAATTAGAATTGTTATTTTGAAATAACTGCGAAACAGAGTTACTTCACATGGCTTCTTAGCTGGCAGTGTTTTACAATAACTAAAATATCAATATTTGGTTTTATGAATGATATATCTAAACTAACATAATCTAGACCAGGGGTCTCCAACCTTGGCAACTTTAAGACTTGTGGACTTCAACTCCCCGAATTCCTCAGCCAGCAGTCTTAAAGTTGCCAAAGTTGGAGACCCCTGGTCTAGATTATGTTAGTTTAAATCTATCATTCATAAAACCAAATATTGATACTTTAGTTGGAGATCCCTGATCTAGACAGCCCTCCCAGCAAGATCTGGCCAAATCTTTCAATCCCTCCTCCTCCACCCCCCCCCCCCCATCTTCCCTGGTCAAGTCTCACACCTCTGTTGCTCCTGGGTTTCCCTCTGAAGCAAAGTTTGTAAGAACATTTTTAGATCCCTGTTCTGACTAGTTTGGGGGTGGGCAACCTGCGGCTCTGGAGCCGCACGCGGCTCTTTGGGCCCTCTGTTGTGGATCCCTGTCCCACCACTGGCTGTCCCCACCCCTTGCCCTCCCCTCCCAGTCACTCTGGCCTGGCCTAAGAAGGTAAGGGCGACGGTGGGGGATGGAGAAGCGACTGGAGCTGATTCTCCAGCGTCTCTCTCTTCCTGGAGCTTCTTCCAGCCCTTGTTGGTGCTGGTGCCTTGATTGCTTGCTCTTCACCCTGAGACGTTGGCCCAACCCGGCCATGACTGACGCCGGCCTCGCTAACATGAGGGCTGGTGGGGTGGGAATGGGATCTGGGAGGACAGGATGACAGAAAGGGCTGGGCCGCTGCTTTAAAGCCGTGGCTTTAAAACATGCACGAGGGTGTGTGTGTGTGTGTGTGTGTGTGTGTGTGTGTGTGTGTGTGTGCCCCCTGGCCACGGTAGTGGGGCCAGGAAGTTGCACACAAGTGGGGAGGCCCTCCTCAAATGAGTGCCCGCCCACCCCAAGCACGCCTTTGCTGCACTTTGGCCAAGCCTGGCCGCTCACTTGAGGAGAGTCTCCCCGATCATGCGCACCCTCCTGGCCTCGCCACAGCTAGCCAGGGGGTCATGAGAAGGAGGGGAAGGAGGAGGAGGGTCGCCGGAGCCTTAGTGCAGGAGCAAAGTGCCACATTTGTGCCCAAGGCAGCCTTCGCCTCCTGCCGCTTCGGGCTGGATCTTGCGCTTGCTGCGCTCAGCCGAATAGCTGCGGGGGTGGGGGGGTGGGACGACACATGGCAAGGCTATGGCTGGAGGCTTTGTGCACAGCGGCGGGTTCCTCCCTTACCAGTGCCGGTGCGCTGTGCACGCATCTCCACGCTTTGGGCGCATGCACGCTCGCTATGCGCTCGTGCCCCCTCGCACAGTTTTGCTTCTGCGCATGCGTGGAAGCAAAATCATGCCAAAATCTCATGAGGGGACGTGCGTGAAAGATTTTGGCGCGATTTTGCTTCCGCGCATGCGCGGAAGCAAAATCAGCCAAAAATTCACGAAAAAATGGTGACGCGCATGGTGGATCGGCAGAGAGGGCTCTGGAGCGGTTGCACACAAATTGCGCAATCGGCTGCTCCCTACTGGAGCTGCGCACTGGGCAGCTCTGGCAGGAACCCACCTCTGTTTGTGCAGGAGCGAAGTGGCCCTGTACTTTTCTTTGTGCCACATTTGCACTCAAGGGAGCCCTCGCCTCCTGCCACACAAGGGGGAAGGGGAGAGATGAGAGAGGGAGAGAAGGGTGTTATCGGATCCCCTTTTCTCTCTCTCATCTCTCTATTTTTTGCACGTACACACACACATACACACAAGCAGGATACCCTCCTGGGCCGGGATCACGGGGCGGCAATGGCGACTCCTTCTTCCGCTGCCGCCACTGCGTGCCCAGGTGAGTAGCCAGCTGCGCTGCACTGGAGAGCCAGAGCTCTTCCGTCCTTTGCATTCGGCGGCAGGAGCAGCAGCTGCCTCTCCCTTCTTGAGCCGACACGAAGGGAACCGTGGCTGGCACTGAGCTGCCTGCAAAGGATGCGGAATCGCAAAAAGGGGCACTAGGGCAATTTTTCCCTCTCGGCCTAATGCCCCTTTTTGCGATTCTGCGTCCTTTGTAGGCAGCTCAGTGCCAGCCATGGTTCCCTTCATGTCAGAGTGAAGCGCCACATTTCTGCTCAAGGCAGCCCTTGCCTCCCGCCCCTTCGGGCCGGAGCTCGCGCCTGCTGTGCTCGGGCAAAGAGCAGTGGGGGGGCACAGGGGGGTGATAGCCAGAGTGCAGGAGTGAAGAGAGAAGGGAGAGAGGGAGAGAGAGAGAGAGAGAGAGAGAGAGAGAGAGAGAGAGAGAGAGAGAGAGAGAGAGAGAGAGAGAGAGAGAGAGAGAGAGAGAGAGAGAGAGAGAGAGAGAGAGAGAGGGACAGAGAAATGAGAGCTGGAGGGAGAGAAGGAGAGAGAGGAAAGAGAAAAATGAAAGAGAGAGAGAAGGGGGAGAGGGAAAGGGACAGAGAAATGAGAGAGAGCTGGAGGGAAAGAATGAGAGAGAGGAAAGAGAAACAAATGAAAGAGAGAGAGAGAAGGGGGACAGGGACAGGGATGGGGAAATGAGAGACCTGGAGGGAGAGAATGAGAGAGGAAAAAGAGGGAGACATGAGAGAGAGAAGGAAGAGAAAGAAAGAAAAAGAGGGAGAGGAAAAGGAAAAAACAAATGAAAGGGAGAGAAAGAGAGAAAGGAGAGAGAGAAAAGGGGAGAAAGAGAGAGAAATGGGGAAATGATGGAGGGAGAGAATGAGAGAGAGGAAAAAGAGAAACAAAGAGAAGGGGAAGAGGGAGAGAATTGAGAGAGCTGGAGGGAGAGAATGAGAGAGGGAAATAAATGAGAGAAGGGGAAAGAAAGGAAGAAAGAAAAAGAAAGAAAAGAGAGGGGGAGGGGGAGGAAAAAGAGAAAAACAGAAATGAGAGGGAGGGAGAGAGAGAGACCAATTTCCCACAGAAAAAACGGGAGCTGCAAAACCTGGGTAGGCGTGGCTGGGAGGTCATGTGACTGGGTGGGAGTGATGTTGAGTTCGCCACGGCCACCCAGGTTTTGTGGCTCCTGGTGTTTTCTTTTCTGTGGGAAACGTGTCCAAATGGCTCTTTGAGTATTTAAGGTTGTAGACCCCTGGACTAGTTAGTACTCATATCCTACTTTATTTCAGCCATCTGGTGATTTTTGCAGCTTCAATCTAAAAGCTGCAGGGCCTAGAATGACTAAAAGAAGAGGATTGTGCAACATCACATCTTCAGTTAATAATATGTATGTGTTTGTGTATCAAGTTGCAGAAAGCTCTAGAGAAGTTCTCCTGGTTCCTGACAGTGGGGACACTACCAAGGGTCATGGTCTATTATTTGCTGCAGTCTAAAGCAAAACTTGCCCCCAAATTATGCTTTCAGATTTGTAGGAGTAACACACAGAACTCTAAACCAGTTGACCAAAGGCAACTTTCATGGGTAAGAATCAATACATTTTTAAAAATGCCTTTGATAATATACTTTCAGGCTATAACAAAACTGTGATGACAGGCACGGCACAGAGGCAACACAGTCAGATGATAGTTTAAAGCGCCCCTTTATTGCTCCAACTTTCCTCCAAATGCTCCCATGTTAATGGCAAGTCCTGGAGGAAAGTGCTCTCTCTCTCTCTCTCTCTCTCTCTCTCTCTCTCTCTCTCTCTCTCTCTCTCTCTCTCTCTCTCTCTCTCTCTCTCTCTCTCTCTCTCTCTCCCTCTCCCTCTCCCTCTCCCTCTCCCTCTCCCTCTCCCTCCCTCCCTCTGCCTCTGCCTCAGCCTCTCCCTCCCTCCCTCCCTCCCTCCCTCCGCCTCTCTCTCTCTCTCTCTCTCTCTCTCTCTCTCTCACACACACACACACACACACACACACACACACACACACCTCCAGCAGTCTCTGGCTACAAGTAGTCCAACAAACGTTGTTAGCACAACAGCTTCAAAGCAAGAAGTCCAGTGGGGCAAGGGAATAAGTCAATGAGTCCAGGAAGCAAAGGAACAAGGCAATTAGTCCAAGAAGCAAGGAATATGACAAGAAGTCCAGCAAACTCCAAATGTCGGCAACAGCACACGAAACTCCATGAATTCAGTGTTTGTTCCCAACAAATGCCCCTCTCCACAGCATCTCCTTAAGTCTCAGTCCCCAGGTGTGCCTTGTGAAGAGGGGTGGGGCGCTCTCCTCCCGAGTTGTTGGGTCAGCCTGCACTGTTCCCACGTCTTCACTCTCCATGCTCGGGGATCAGGAGGGGGGCGGTCCTTGCTCATAGGCTGAGATCCGTCACTCTTCATCTCCACTGCCTGCCCTCTCTCGGTTGTCCTGCCCCTGTTCCTCCCTGCTGGCAAGCTGTCCCGGTGTTGCCTGGTCCTGCTCCCCCTGCGTTCCTCCAAAGCCAATGAGGCCACCCCTTCAACCTCCAATCATCCCCAGTTCTGGCTCGTCCTCCTCCATGGATTCAGGCTCTGACGCGGGCATAACAAAAACTGATATTACAGCTCTTGTCATTCCCAACACAAGGTGGCCATCAGCTGATGCATTTTGAGCTACAGTATAGCATTTCAAATATCACAGACCTTGGATTTATTTATTTATTTATTTATTTATTTATTTATTTATTACATTTATGTGCTGCCCATCTCATCTTAGAGTGACTCTGGGTGGCTTACAAACATTAACAATGGGTACACATTGAAATGATAAAACAATAAACAACAACAACAACAATAATTATTGCAGTTATTAATTGATGGGGAGGAGAGGAGCACAAAGTACACAGGGAGAGGTATGGTCTTCTCTTAATTTGATAGCCATCAACAGAATGGTGCATCAATGAATTCAACACAACATCGAGAACTTTTGGTCCCATGAATGAATGAATTGCATGGGGTTTTTAAAATTGTTGTTTTTAGAATAGAATAGAATAGAATAGAATTCTTTATTGGCCAAGTGCGATTGGACACACAAGGAATTTGTCTTTGGTGCGTATGCTCTCAGTGTACATAAAAGAAAAGATACATTTGTCAAGAATGATTGTCATAGGGTTCAAGTAAGCAATCAGGAAACAATCAATATGAATATAAATCGTAAGGATATAAGCAACAAGTTACAGTCATACAGTCATAAGTGGGAGGAGATGGGTGATAGGAACGATGAGAAAAACTAATAGTAGTAGTAATGCAGCCTAGTGAATAGTTTGACAGTGGTGAGGGAATTATTTGTTTAGCAGACTGATGGCGTTCGGGAAAAAACTGTTCTTGTGTCTAGTTGTCTTGGTGTGCAGTGCTCTATAGCGACGTTTTGAGGGTAGGAGTTGAAGCAATTTATGTCCAGGATGTGAGAGGTCAGTAAATATTTTCACGGCCCTCTTTTTGACTCGTGCAGTATACAGGTCCTCAATGGAAGGCAGGTTGGCAGTAATTGTTTTTTCTGCAGTTCTGATTATCCTCTGAAGTCTGTGTCTGTCTTGTTGGGTTGCAGAACCAAACCAGACAGTTATATAGGTGCAGATGACAGACTCAATAATTCCTCTGTAGAACTGTATCAGCAGCTCCTTGGGAAGTTTGAGCTTCCTGAGTTGGCGCAGAAAGAACATTCTTTGTTGTGCTTTTTTGATGACGTTTTTGATGTTAGATGACCATTTTAGGTCTTGAGATATGATGGAACCTAGAAATTTGAAGGTCTCTACTGTTGATACTGTGTTGTCTAGTATTGTAAGAGGTGGTAGGATGGGAGGGTTTCTCCTAAAGTCCACCACCATTTCTACGGTTTTGAGTGTGTTCAGTTCCAGATTGTTCCGGTCGCACCACAAGGCTAGTTGTTCAACCTCCCGTCTGTATGCGGTTTCATCGTTGTCTCGAATGAGGCCAATCACTGTTGTATCATCTGCAAACTTCAGTAGTTTAACAGATGAATCGTTTGAGATGCAGTCATTGGTATATAGAGAGAAGAGAAGTGGGGAGAGTACACAGCCTTGGGGGGCCCCTGTGCTAATTGTACAGGTATCTGATGTGATTTTGCCTAGCTTCACCTGCTGCTTCCTTTCTGTTAGGAAGCTTGTGATCCACTTACAAGTGTGTTCAGGTACCGCTAGCTGATTTAGTTTAGTTAGAAGAATGTCCGGTATGATGGTGTTGAATGCTGAACTAAAGTCTACAAAGAGGACCCTTGCGTAGGTATTTGGAGATTCAAGATGTTGTAGGATGAAGTGCAGAGCCATATTAACAGCATCATCTGTCGATCTATTTGCTCGGTATGCAAATTGCAGGGGGTCCAACAGTGGATCCGTGATGGTTTTCAAGTGGGATGTTTTAATGTTTTTTAATGCTTTTTAAATAGTTATTGTTTTTAATGTTTTTTTAATGTTTATTGTTTGCATGTAGATTTCTTATTGTTGTGATCCGCCCAGAGTCTCTGTGGAGTGGGCAGCATACAAGTGCGAATAATAAATAAAATAATAAATATCCTTGTTGGGATCCCAGGTCAACTGCAAAGACAAATCTTTGTATCTCCTGGTTCCTACGAGTGGGGGCTGCTAAGCTTCATGGTCTATTATTTGCTGCAGATCAGTAGCACAGAAGGTCAGCAAGGTGGGTGTAGATCTCACCTTTGGGTGTGTGTGTACAATGTTCCAAAGAGCAGGGGCTACGGCAGAGAAGGCTCTTCCGGATTACTTCTGAGAAAAGCACGTTTAAACAATATAGTGCTCAGTATGTGTAACATGCTAGAAACAAATGAATCAGAGAGCTGGATATTAATTAGTGCATTTTTATTTTCCAAAGAAGGGATATTTGCAATGCCTATCGTTTCAATTTTTGTTCTATTTATGCATTTTATTTTTGGAAAATGAAGATTTTTTAAAATAGTAATTTTTATTAAGTTTCATTATAACAAAGATAATATAGAAGAAACGAAAGGTTTAAACAGTTCTATGCAGGCCTTTAATATAACATTTCTCAGCCTCGCTTATACAGTTAAATTGAATCAAGTAATTTAATGGCACCACCAGATATGCATACATCTACCACCCCTGGTGTTTCCATTGGTAATAAACACAAATCAAGATGTTCTTGGGCTTTTACAGATTCTAAACTAACAACCCAATAATATCAACCAAATAAAAAGTTTGCCAAACTAAATTTGAATAATGTACAAGGAATTTGGAACAGAGAACAGGAATATTCTACATTGAAAAACCATGCTTACAGGTTTGTTCATTTCATCAACGGAGATTTTTAAAAGGTTGATTATTGTCTTAATTTGAAGAACCATTTGTGTCTCTGGAACATCATGCCCCCTTCCCTGGAGGTGAGATCTGCTCCCACTATTTTGACCTTCTGAAGGCCTTTGAAGACATGGCTGTGCCAGTTAGCCTGAGGACCCAATGGGGCTTTGGAATTTGGCTAATGGTGTATAGTAGATAACATCTCACCTCTTCCCGGTGTGGACTTTGCTCCCTCCCTCTTCACCTTGCTTACTGTATTTTTCGGAGTATAAGATGCACCTTTTTACCCCCCCAAAAGAGGGTGAAAACTTGGGTGCGTCTTATACACTGAATGTAGCCCCACCCAGCCACCCCCACCCTTTGGCCTCTGCCTCCCAGCAATTTACCTCCTTGCAGCAAACAGCGCAGAGCCTGATTAGCACAAGCAACTGATTATTGGCCTCCCGACCAGCAGCTGATTGAGGCTGCAGGCAGGCCCATGTGCTAAAATGAAAGTGAAACTAAAACTGCAAGGAGGCAAATTGCTGGGAGGGAGAAGCAGAGGCAGAATTTTATTTTCTTGTGCTAATCAGTTGCTGAAACTGGATGCAAGGAGGTAAGTCAATAACTATAAATGTCTATAGAATGTTCAAATTATTAGACTTATTTTTAAAGACTGTTTTATTATTGTTCTAGATAACTTAACAAAATGAAGAAGCTTTTTAAAATAAATACTTGATCTGAAGAGGCCCAGTGCTATTGTATCTTCTTTTAAATAGCAGAGAATAATGTATACTTCAAGAAAGCCACATCAATTTTAACAACCTCTGTACAAGTATAATCTGAAATGTAACAGTGTCCTGTTTAGTATTAAGATAAGGCAGCTGAGTTAAACCCTGACTTAGTCATGTTTGGAGTAGATCTATTTAAATAATTGGGAAGAGTTAGTGTGACTACATTTAAGAAAACTTTCTGGCATTAATATACTGCCATAATGTACATTTCTCCATTTCTTTGCTATTTCTATGGGTCAGGCACATATGCACAGAAATACACAGCAAACAGTGTATATCATTTGTACTGTTTGCTGTTTGCTGGGAGGCAAATTGCTGGGGGGCAGAGGCAGATTTCCCCCCCTGGTTTTCCTCCCCCAAAACTAAGGTGCGTCTTATACTCCAAAAAATACAGTAGTTTCATTTTAATTGAAAATTTAAATTTAAGACCCTTATTTATTCTTTTACTGTTTACAGTGCATTTATAATACAGTGCATTTATAATTTGCATACAGATGGGAGGTTGAACAACGAGCCTCGTGGTGCAACCGGAACAATCTTGAACTAAACAAAACCGTAGAAATGGTGGTAGATTTTAGGAGAAACCTTCCTATACTACCACCTCTTACAATACCAGACAACACAGTATCAACAGTAGAGACCTTCAAATTTCTAGGTTCTATCATATCTCAAGACTTAAAATGGTCACCTAACATCAAAAGCGTCATCAAAAAAACACAACAAAGAATGTTCTTTCTGCGCCAACTCAGAAAGCTCAAACTGCCCAAAGAGTTGCTGACTCAGTTCTACAGAAGAATTATTGAATCTGTCATCTGCACCTCTATAACTGTCTGGTTTGATTCTGCAACCAAACAAGACAGACACAGACTTCAATGGATAATTAGAACTGCAGAAAAAACAATTGCTATAAAAAACAATTAAACTATACGTACCACTAATAATCACCAAAAGCAAGAAAAACAAATTACCCATAAAAATAAGGAAGCTCCAATCCAAAAAAAGATCAAAACTGGCTATGTTGCTAACTTTAAAAGCCACTACAAAAATCTATGCCAACAAATAAATGCACCAATTATCACATCAATCAAGAAGAAAACCTTCTGCACACGAAATCCACCCATGCCTTCTATAACTTTGTAAACAACCAACTCAAAGACTCAAGATCCATCCCACTCCTTAAAGGACCAAATGGTAAAGACTATAATGATGAAGCTGTTAAAGCCAACATCTTTAACACATTCTTCGGCTCAGTCTTTGTAAATAGCAATGGCTCATGCCCAATATTTCCTAGTCGTAGCACAAATAATTGCAACGATCTAACACAAATCGATTTTACAGAAGATAACATTGAAAAGGCATTACGCAACCTAAAACCATCTCTATTTATTGGACCTGATGGACTATGTGCATACTTCTTAAAAATGCTCTCCACAGCCATAGCTGAACCTCTAAGCATAATTTTTGAAAAATCCTTCAGGACTAGCTCCTTACCCAACTTATGGTCACTAGCCACAGTCATCCCTATCTTCAAAAAAGGAGATCCAAGTAACATTGAAAATTACAGACCAATCTCATTATGTTGCGTCACCTGCAAAGTCATGGAATCAATCATAAACCAATCCATTACCCTCCACTTAGAAACTAACAACCTACTCTCTAACAAACAATTTGGTTTCAGGAAAAAATGAGAAATTGTGAAAAAGAGGAGCAAAGACTATATCAGGTCCATTTGCAGCAGATTGTTATCCATTCTTCACACTATCTATGGAATAATCTACTTCCTTGAGCTCACAGTAAAGCAATAGACACATAAACTGGAAATCTACAGATTGCCATGTATAACATACATGATTTCCAGCTTCAATCCAAAACACACCACCAAATTTATAACCCATAGTCATGCTTTGTATGTCAACTGTATTTAGAATAGAATAGAATAACAGAGTTGGAAGGGACCTTGGAAGTCTTCTAGTCCAACCACCTGCTTAGGCAGGAAACCGTACACCATTTCAGACAAATGGTTATCCAACATCTTTTTAAAAACTTCCAGTGTTGGAGTATTCACAACTTCTGGAGGCAAGTTGTCCCACTAATTAATTGTTCTGTCAGGAAATTTCTCCTTAGTTCTAGGTTGCTTCTTTCCTTGATTAGTTTCCACCCATTGCTTCTTGTCCTGCCTTCAGGTGCTTTGGAGAATAGCTTGACTCCCTCTTCTTTGTGGCAGCCCCTGAGATATTGGAACACTGCTATTATGTCTCCCCTAGTCCTTCTTTTCATTAAACTAGACATACCCAGTTCCTGCAACCATTCTTCATATGTTTTAGCCTCCAGTCCCCTAATCATCTTTGTTGCTCTTCTTTGCACTCTTTCTAGAGTCTCAACATCTTTTTTTACATTGTGGTGACCAAAACTGAATGCAGTATTCTAAGTGTGGTCTTATCAAGGCATTATAAAGTGGTATTAACACTTCACGTGATCTTGATTCTATCCCTCTGTTAATGCAGCCTAGAACTGTATTGGCTTTTTTGGCAGCTGCTGCACACTGCTGGCTCATAGTTAAATGGTTGTCCACTAGGACTTCAAGATCCCTCTCACATTTACTACTATCGAGCAAGGTACCACATATACTGTACCCGAGCCACTTGATTGTAAAATTAAAACTGTAAAATTCGACTGTAAAATTAAAATGGGCAGTTAGATGACTGAACTTTACCTATGATCAATCGATAAATGGATCAGCTTAGAGGGGATTTATAAAAATACAACCCCCCAAAATAGAATAGCAGTACAGTACAATAACTAGTTGTATTATTAACAAACCATAACCTATACTGGACAATGACACTGTATAGTTTCAGACACTGGGTGGCAGACTCATACCTATATGCAGACAACCATCCAACCTGAAACAGAATCTCACAAGCAAGAAGAAACATCAGAACAATTATGCTAATATGGGAACTAGACCCAACAACAAATCCAGGAATCTATTTTGGTACTTCATTTACTCATATTACAGGTCCCCTCGACATTTTCTTCCTCTAATGTGATATATGTCACTATCTGCCAGCAATGCCCTCTCGCATTCTAAAATGCAGGCCAACCCACCAAAACAATGGAGACAAGTTTGATATCTGGACTCAAAATAAGGATGAAATACTATCAGAATATTTCAGCTTTCCAGGACACTCTAGCAGGGATGAAATCCAGCAGGTTCTGACAGGTTCTGCAGAACCGGTAGCGGAAATTTTGAGTAGTTCAGAGAACCGGTTGTGGAAATTTTGAGTAGTTTGGAGAACCGGCAAATACCACCTCTGGCTGGCCCCAGGAGTGGGGAGGGAATGGGGATTTTGCAGTATCCTTCCCCTGGAGTGGGGTGGAAATGGAGATTTTGCAGTATCCTTCCCCTGTCACACCCACCAAGCCACGGCCACCAAGCCACACCATGGCCACCAAGCCACGCCCACAGAACCGGTAGTAAAAAAAATTGGATTTCACCACTGCTCTATAGTTATAAAAAAACCTCAAATTGACTGTTTTGGAAAAATTGGACTTTTAACTTCACCACTAAGTAAGAGATTGCTGAATTGATATACATAAAAGGTTAAAGGCAACCTCAGAAGGTCTCAGGAAAGACCATAGATTTTAAATACATTATTGTTAATTGATACTGGAAATTTGTCTTGCATATACCTTGTATATACATAACCAATCTGTCTTCCTTTCCTTTCTCTCTCCACACTTCATCCCAGTTTAAACCCCACATCAGTTTAGCCAGAAAATGGCCAAATGATCTGTAATTCATGAAAGTTTGTGTTCTTTAATAAAAGTTGTTATCTAAAAAGGGATTACCAGATGACTCCTGATTTTTGGCTGCTACAGACTAACTTGCCTGCCTTCCTACAGTGTCTAATCCAAGTTCAAAGAAACTTGTTCCTCGGTTTATGGAGATTCTCAGTCATCCAGGTCATGGTTGTCCTAAAGGTGATTTTTTCAAGAGGCAACTGGACCTTCTGGTTTTTCTTCGAAGATGTTTCACTTCTTGGATGAGAAGCGAAACGTCTTCGAAGAAAAACCAGAAGGTCCAGTTGCCTCTTGAAAAAGCACTTTTGTTCCTTGGTTGTTTGTTCTCAATCCTGATTACTGCTATAACCAACTGAACTAGAGATCAAATCCAGTTAAAATTTATCAGAAAGACAAAATACAAAAAATATATATTCCTCTTGCTATAGGATAGAATAAAAAGGAAATGAAAGCTGGGTTGTAGTAAGGCTGGGTTGAATATTCTTCCTTTTTCAATTTGGAAGTCAGCAAGTGCATACAAAGGAAGGGTGCAAACATATTTCTTGAAAAAAACAATTTAGAGCTATTATTTTACTCAGTCTCATGATGCTTCATCAGCATTTTGCTAATGTTTTCTGCTTTCTATTTTTCCCCTTGAATTAACCTCTTATAGGCAGTCCTCACAGATTATGTGCAGTGATGGGTTCTAAATCCCATCGCTACCGGTTTGTACGCTTGCACGCTTGTGCAACGCTTCTGTACATGCGCAGAAACGTCCTGGGAGGGTGGGCGGAGCCTCCTGCCACCGCTACCGGTTCATAGAACTGGGCCATACCGGTAGCAACCCACCGCTGATTATGTGGTTAAAAACCAGTCAAAATCCCAATCATGTTTGGCTAGGCGATTCTCTGTTAGTGGTGAAGAATGATGTTGACTAATTAAGAATTACTTTCTTGATTCAACAGGGCAACATTTATTGTTCCTATTTTATTGTTACATGTGGCGGACACAAATACTTTTTTTAGTTTTAAGAGGCAACCTTTCTGTTTTAGGCCAAAGCAGAGGCAGAAAGGGGAAAAGTGTTTACCTTTTAATTGTGTCACAACAGCAGTGGTGGGTTCCTACCAGTGCGGTCCACTCTATAGCACCAGTAGCGGCCCTCTGGTGATGTCACAGTACCGGTGCGGTCGGTTGCCGCTGCCTGGGCACCGCCATTTTTTTAAAAAAAATTTCTTCTGTGCATGCCCAGAAGCCGAGTTTCCGGCACTGCTCATGTGCTGCCTTCCTACCCCACAGTGAGTCCTAGCAGGGGAGGATGGCTGAGGGAGCGCGTGAGATGCTGAAAGAATGGGTGGCAGGAGCTATCTCCATTCCCCTCCCTTCAGCAGTCCGAGAAGCCACGGACGTGCGGTGATGATCCTAGGCATTTTTGCATGTTTGAGGCTTCTCGAGCTGCTGAGGGGAGGGGGAATGGGCAGCAGGACCTATCTCAGTTCCCCTCCCTTCAGCAGTCCGAGAAGCCACACCCATCAGGTCACATGGCTGGCAAGCCACACCCACAAAATAAGCCACACCCACAGAGTGGTATTAAACAATTAGGAACCTGCCCGTGCACAACAGTGATCCAAAAGGCAACTTTCAAAAAAAGACAACACGTTTTTATGTTGTTGCTACATTTCTGGTAGGAATCTTTTTTTGCTGGGAATGTCAGCATATTGCCCCCAACAATTTGAGTCCTCATTAAACTGACCTCAGAAGGATGGAAGGCTGAGTCAACCTCAAGCCCATCAGGATCGAACTCTAGACTGTAGGCAGAGTTAGCCTGCAATATTGCATTCTGACTACTGCGCCACTAAGGCTTCTCATTACTATTGTTATGGTTTGTTGCACAGTCAGCCTGATGTTCAGACTGGATTTGGCATTTTTATCCACCTATCAAGTCCTTCCCAAGGATCTGGGATCTGCAGATTTATTATTATTATTATTTATTCACAAAAAATGTAATACACAGCAAACGAGATTTATATGCTGGATTTCGTATCACTATATCACAAGTCGAACACTTCCCAAGCGTCTAGGACTGTGTGATGTATTTTTGTATGATGCGCGCAGATCCAAGTACGGTGGCCTTTTGCAACTGACAGATCGTGATTTTGTCAATGTTTATTGTTTTCAAAAGCCAGTTAAGGTCTTTTGGCACAGCACCCAGTGTGCCGATTACCACTGGGACCACCTGTACTGGTTTATGCCAGAGTCGTTGTAATTCGATTTTAAGGTCCTGATATCGGTTAAGTTTTTCTTGTTGTTTTTCATCAATTCAACTGTCACCTGGTATGGCGACATCAATGATCCACACTTTTTTATTTTCCACAATCGTGAGGTCTGGCGTATTATGTTCCAAAACCTTGTCAGTCTGAATTCGAAAGTCCCAAAGTATTTTGGCATGTTTGTTTTCAACTACTTTCTCAGGTTTATGATCCCACCAGTTCTTTACCACTGGTAGGTGGTAGTTGTGGCACAGGTTCCAATGAAGCATCTGGGCCACGTAGTTGTGCCTCTGTTTGTAGTCCGTCTGTGCGATTTTCTTTCAGCCGCTGAGGATATGATCAATTGTTTCATCAGCTTCCTTGCAAAGTCTGCATTTTGGGTCATCAGCTGATTTTTCAATCTTGGCTTTGATTGCATTTGTTCTAATTGCTTGCTCCTGGGCTGCAAGAATCAAGCCTTCTGTCTCCTTCTTCAGTGTTCCATTAGTGAGCCATAACCAGATCTTCTAATTATTATTATTATTATTATTATTATTATTATTATTATTATTATTATTATTATTATTATTATTATTATTATTATTATTATTATTATTATTATTATTATTATTATTATTATTATTATTATTATTATTATTATTTTATTTGCTGCCCATCTTGTGGTTCGAGGTGACTCTGAGCAGCTTACAGCTGTTAATGAATCACTCCAATTCTAAGCAAATTGTTGTGTGGTCATTAAGTGAATCTGGCTTTCCCCATTGACCTTGCTTTTTGGATGCCAGCTGGGAAGGTCACAAATAGCAACTGAATGACCCCGGGATGCTACAACCATTATAACATACACCAGTTGCCAAGCACCCAAATTTTGATCATGTGGCAGTGGGGATGCTGCAGTGGTCGTAAGTGCAAGGACCAATCATAATTTACTTTTTTCAGTGTCATTGTAACTTCAAACAATCATACATGAGTCAGGGGTGGGTTCCACTTACCTTCATCACCGGTTCACATCGCGACGTTGCACGCGCGCGCATCCCCTCATGCGATTTGGCTTCTGCGCATGCTCAGAAGCAGGAATTAGCCCGAAACACAGCTGAGAAGCTCATCAGCTGTGCTTCGGGCGAAGAAATAAAGGAGAGTTCACCTGCGGGCGGGCGGGCGGGCCCTTTTTCAAGCCGTGGAAGGGGAAAAATCCCCAAAAAAGATGGCGGCGCGCATGGAACGGCACTGACAGTGACATCACAAACGGGTCGCTTCCGGTTCAGGCGATCCAGTCCGACCGGGAGGAACCCACCCCTGATATGAGTGTAACTTGAGGACTACCTGTATAAGCAGCCTGTCACAATTCCTTCTCTGTCACTTCTTTCCCCATTCAAGTGTTTTTCTGGTACAAGCCGGGAAGGGTATGTGTGTGTGAGAGAGAGAGATTTAGCTTTTGCAGTCACTCTCTTCAATTCCATGACCCTCTGAATCACAAATAAAGCTTTGAGGCTGATTAGCCTCCGATTCAGCCTGCTTCGGGGGAACTGCTTCAATTTGGATATCTCCGAAATCTAGTTTGGGATTCAGACATCTCCCTGAAATCAGCGCACCAAATACAATTATGTGGTTTCTGAGACATGGGGCCACGTTATTACTCTTTGTATCTTGAAATACTTTCAAAGATCCTGGAGGAAAGGAAGTTGATTGATGGGCTTCATTTGTGCTGAGTCTCAGCATTGTGCCCTTGATTTCAGAGAAGAAGGAGGAAATATTTAAACAGCCCCCAAAATAAGAATGAGGAGTAGGCTAAGATTTGTCTCTGCTAGTACCAGAGAATGCATTGAACTTCTTGCTAAACACTATGTGGGAAAGATGAGGTTTCACATCCTTTCCCGTCACTGCATGATGCATCCGTACAGATCTAAACACCAACAAATTTTGTAAAACCTAAGCACTTTTGACATAACCTTTCATGCTTCCTTGGAAAAACAGCTTGATCTATATATATATTTCAACTCGTAGAAGGCCTCATGCTTACCCAGGCATTTTTTTGGGTATTACAAAAAATTAGGAGTAATATTTTCTGATATTGTCTATGGAGATTCTCAGTGGTCTAGGTGAGGGGTCAGCAACCTGCGGCTCTGGAGCCGCATGTGGCTCTTTCATCCCTCTGCTGTGGCTCCCTGTCGCCAGTCGGCACCACAATTTTGAGAGGAGCTTCTGGTTGGGGGGGGGGGAAGCAGGACGTGCCAGAATGAGACTCTATGGCAAGGGGCGGGTTTTCCGGTCAGCTTCACAATTGATAGGGCTTTTGGTTAGGACTGGTAGAGGAAAAAGGACGCCGCTCTAGGAGGAGACTATGGTGGGGGAACCAGACTTCCGGTCGGCTCCAGAATTTAACAGGGGGGATTCTGGTTAGGACCTTTGTGGCTCTTTGAGTGTTTAAGGTTGCCAACCCCTGGTCTAGGTCATGGTTGTCCCAAAGGTGCTTTCTTTCAAAAGGCAATTGGACTTCCTTATTTTGCTAGAAGATGTTTTGCTTCTTATCCAAGAAGCTTCTTCAGTTCTAGCTTCTTGGATGAGAAATGAAACATCTTCTAGCAAAACAAGAAAGTCCAGTTGCCTTTTGAAAGAAAGCACCTTTGGGACATTTTCTGATATTGCTTAGATTCGGAATGACTTCTACTCTATTTTTTGGGAATTCTGGAAATATTTCAGCAGCCCTGAGAGTTTTATATTCTAAAACTGGATGTTGGAAGCACCCAGTTCCTAGACTTCTGGCCTCTTGCAAGCTTTTTTCACACGTTTGGGCTGAAATTCAATCATCCATCTATTTTAGTTTAGAGCTATTCCTCTGAGCATCTGTTAGTCTAAGATTTACAGCAGAATTTTTCAAACTTGGCAACCTTAAGATGTGTGAACTTTAGCTCCCAGAATCCCCTAATCAGCATGCTGGCTAGGGAATTCTGGGAGTTGAAACTTATATCTCTTAAAAGTTGCCAAGTTTGAAAAACACTGATTTAGAGGAAAAATAAAAGAAGAGACTACGTGGGTGGTAAGTATCATCCTCAGACAACGGTTGCTGCGTCTCTGTATCTTTGAACAAGTCAAAGAAAACTTGTTTTCTTTCAACTAGGTATATTTAAATACCAACGTACCCAGAAGCACTGCAGTTGTACAAGAAAGTTTGGTGGTGCACTCTGAAAGTAAGAGATGCAAGTACACTGATGATATTACCTAGTGAGGTAATGAAATGCTTGTACGAAAGCAACCAAGCTCAGAAAGCTCTCAGAGATGAAATGTGTCCATTACCAAGAGGTGAAACTAACAGGAGAAATAATTCTTAAACTCTGCTGTCTTTTTTTTCAATTCCTGGCTGAGAATTTTGGATACTTTCAGTTAGATTTGTTATCCGCCATAAACCTGATGTTATTTCCTAAATTCACTTACCTTTTTTATACATTAATGTTTCAGTAACTGAGAAACACGGTGTGTGTGTGTGTGTGAGGGGGGGGAAGGGTGTAGCAGAAAACAACAACAATAACAAAAGGTTTATCTTCCAGGGAAAAAAACCCCCTCTAATGAATAAAATTATTCCCATGCCAGTGGTTCTTAAACAGAAAATAATCCCCCCCAAGGGGTTAATTTGGCATATCCTGGAGGTAATGGAACAATTTGTAAAGTCAAGCATATACTTCGGGACTGTTGTTACTAAGATGCTTGTGTAAAACAACAGGTTCTTGTTTTTTTTAATGAGGATAATGAATTTATACAAGACTGGGAAAAGGGGCAATTGGGTCAGACAATTTAAAAACCACCGCCGTAGTTGAAAGTGGATGCCAAATGAGAATTTTCAGTGTGAAGCGTATCAGTTACAACATTTCATCTCATTAATAAAGAAGTGCATACGTCTCTCAGGGCTCAATGTTTTCCATTGGAAAATAGTTGTACAAGTCCAGTGTGATTTCCAGGCCTCTAGATATAAAGATTTCCCGCCCTCTAACCTAAAAATCCAAATAAGATTTTTTTGAGATCAATCTTTGGGGTATCATCTAGCGTACCCAAGGCAGTCCTCCATTTAGAGCTTGACCAAGTCTCTCTGGAGGTGGGCATCTGATTAACCAAAATGGGCTATTCGTTGAAACTGTTTTTATAATGGAGGGTTGGCTCCCTGTACTTTCGCTAACTATTTTCAAGCTGGGTAAACATGCTAAAAAAAGATCTCATGACACATGGTTTCTGTTCCCCTATGGCCCACAAAATGTCTTAGAATGTATTAAAGAATGCAACTGTAGTAGTAGTAGTAGTAGTAGTAGTAGTAGTAGTAGTAGTAGTAGTAGTAGTAGTACCCTGTTTCTCCCAAAATAAGACACCCCCTGATAATAAGCCCAATCGGGCTTTTGAGTGCATGGCAATAAGGCCAAGCGGTTTTTTTCTTCTGAGCATGCACAAAAGCCGAATTTCTGGCACTGTGCATGCATTGCCATCTTGTTTTGGGGTTTCTTTGGGGATTTTTTTTTTATTTTTTCGACACTGCGCATGTGTCGCCATCTTGTTTTCGGATTTTTTTCAGCTTTTTAAATTTTCTTTTGGCACTGCGCATGTGTGCGCGTGCCCATGAGGTGTGGCCACGTGGCACAGGAGGAAGTGAACTGGCAATGAGGTAAGTTAGAACCCACCCCTGCACCACATATACATGTCTTTTCATGATATGGCAGGTGATGGAAGCACCTACATCAGGGGTGTCAAACTCGATGTCATGGTTCCAAATAGCATCAAAAATTAAATCAGAGACCGAGGCAAAGTATGCCTCAAAGTTCCAATTTATTAGCAGAGCCATGTTGGCACATCTGGGAGAAACCCGAATCTGAAGTCCCCGGGGTTTCTCCACCCAGTTGAAAGTTCAAGCCCTTGTCCCCACACCCCCAAGTCCATCATGTTGACCAATCTTCAACTGCTACCCTGGCAAGAATCCACGTATCTCTTCCATGAAGGTGCAGGAGTGCGAAGACAAAGGACGACCTTGACTATCTAGAAAGAATTTGTTATGGCTACATGCAGACAGTCCTCATGCGATTACCCCTCCCACAGTAAAGAATGCACATTAAAATACTATAAAGTGTGGCAGGCCAAAGACCCCAACTAAAATGGCTTCGGCCTGACACTCGATTTCATTGAGGGCCATATAAGGGTTGTGTTTGACCTTGGGGGGGCGGAGTGGGCGTGGCCAGGGTGGGTGTGGCCAGCTCGCTGTCACTCTTTTCGGGGGTGCCTGTGGCGGCCCGAGCGGTCTGCCAGTGAAAATGGGATTTCAAGCTCCATTTTTGGCTGAGACGGCCAGATCTAAGCACCCCGCAGGCCGGATCCAGCCCCCAGGCCTTGAGTTTGACACCCCCAACCTACATCAATTCAACAACCCAAATCTTTCTCTAATATAGATCTTTCTTAAGAATTGTATCAAACTCATTGACAGATTTTTTCAAATTGGATAATAGTTTTGTTCTTAGCCAACCAACTTAAAGATCTACGTTGGGCTCCAACTCAGTTTGGGAACTGATATCTAGAACTCTCTTTTAAAATTTCCCTTGCCTGGGAGGCAGTTGAGAGTAAATACTGGGTGGAAAACTCCTGCTGTGAAATAACTTTGGTAAGTGAATGCAGCTGGAATATGGAAGAATAAAAGAATATGATGTGGATATACCTCTCCAATAAAAGTTTCCAGCCAGCAAACTGTTAAAATTGTCAGGGTTCCAATAACAGCCCAGATGAAATCAAAACTCCAAGGCCAGAGACTTCCTCAAAGTATAGATTTATTAGGCATGTCATATTGGCACAGCTGGTGAAAACCCGACTCTGAAATTCCCCGGGTTTTCCTCACCCAATTCAAAGTCCAAAATTCTCCCCCCCCCCCATTACACACAACCATCACATGCCCCAATCAGGTCACAGTCCCAAACCTGGATGACTCCCATCCACACCCCTCCAGGTGCTGGTGAGAGTGTTCTTGGCTCCCAGAGGAAAGAATGTTATTTTGGCTACATATTTCCCCAGCTATCTCTACTCCCCCCTCCCTTTCTCACAGCTCTATCCAGCTTCACTGTGGCAACCCAGAAGACAATCCAAGATGACTCTAGAGTTGACATAAATATTTTGGAAGTTCTGCGGCAACACAGAGCATGTCCATTTCAATGTCTTACTGTCTGCCATAGAATGTGGAAAATACTGAAAGATAGTGACCATGCTGACCATATATATTCATGTCAAGAGGATGATGCGAAGTAATTTGACTATGTTTCCTAGTTCATTAAACAAGGGTATTTGTAATAGCAATAGCAATAGCACTTAGACTTATATACCGCTTCACAGTGCTTTTACAGCCCTCTCTAAGCGGTTTACAGAGTCAGCATATTGCCCCCAACAATCAGGGTCCTCATTTTACCCACCTCAGAAGGATGGAAGGCTGAGTCAACCTTGAGCCGGATGAGATTTGAACTGCAGAACTGCAGCTAGCAGACAGCTGAAGTAGCCTGCACACCTGTATTATGACATTTACTAGGTAGATTGAATGCTTTTTATATTTCACGGTCACTGGCAAGCTAAATACAACATATGTTTGTGGAGTTGCTTTTGGTGAGGTGGGCAGCTATACAGGTTTGATAGAAAATAGATAGATAGATAGATAGATAGATAGATAGATAGATAGATAGATAGATAGATAGATAGATAGATAGATAGATAGATAGATAGATAGATAGATAGATAGATAGATCTCTGTGTGCATGTTATACTACGGCTTGCCACAGCAAAATCATATTATTTTAAATTGTGACTTGTTGAAAAATATAATGCAATATAGGAACCATTCAGTCAATAAAACCACAATTAGGCAAAGCAAATCATGATTAAAATTACACATAAATTAAGCCAAAGAAGGAGGACAAAGAGAATTTTAACAACTTCAGAGGTAGATTAATTGGGCAAAACAATAGATGCAATTTACATAGACTTCTGTAAAGCCTTCAACTCAGTGGTTCACGATAAACTACTTCTGAAACTGAAATCCTACGGCATCTCTGGACCCCTTCATGACTGGATAACTGCGTTCCTGTCAAACAGGCAACAAGTGGTCAAAATAGGGAGTGCCCTATCAAATCCCGTACCTGTTAACAGGGGTGTTCCCCAAGGCAGCATACTAGGACCAACACTCTTTATACTTTATATAAATGACCTTTGCGATCACATTACAAGTGACTGCGTTCTCTTCGCCGATGATGTAAAACTCTTCAACACCACCGACAACACTGCTATCCTCCAAAAAGACCTAGACTTTGTGTCAGAATGGTCAAACATCTGGCAACTCTAAATCTCAACCAACAAATGCTCTGTCCTACACATTGGCAAAATTGGAATACTCATATCAAATGACCTAAGTGCCAAAGCCCACTGCAACAACATCACCAAAAAGGCTTCAAGAACTGTTAACCTAATCTTACGTAGCTTCTTCTCCGGAAATATCACACTACTAACCAGAGCGTACAAAACATTCGCCAGACCAATCCTTGAATACAGCTCATCTGTCTGGAACCCACACCGCATATCGGACATAAATACATTAGAAAGTGTCCAGAGATACTTTACAAGAAGAGTCCTCCACTCCTTTACTTGCAACAGAATACCCTATGCAACCAGACTTGAAATCCTGGGCTTAGAAAGCTTAGAACTACGTCGCCTTCGGCACGACCTAAGCATAGCTCATAAAATTATCTGCTACAACGTCCTTCCTGTCAACGACTACTTCAGCTTCAACCACAACAATACACGAGCACACAACAGATACAAACTCAAAGTGAACCGCTCCAAACTTGACTGTAGAAAATACGACTTTAGCAACAGAGTGGTAAATGCCTGGAACTCACTACCTGACATTGTGGTTTCGTCACCAAACCCCCAAAACAGGGGGGGGTTCCTAATTTTTTTACTACCACTCTGTGGGCGTGGCTTATTTTGTGGGTGTGGCTTGCCAGCCATGTGACCGGGTGGGCGTGGGTCTCGGGAGCTTGGCAGCGGCCGGAGAAGTGGGGAGGCATTGCCCACCCACAACGCAGCCCCCCGCAGCGGGAGCAGCAAGACCGCGGCAACAGTTCTTCTAGGAGGCTCTGTCCAGCCTGAATGCTTCTCCCCATTCGATGAGCCTAGGCTCCTGCCACCCATTCCGTCTCCCCTCAGCAGCTCGAGAAGCCTCGAATGTGCAAAAATGCCTAGGATCATCACCGCACGTTCGTGGCTTCTCAGACTGCTGAAGGGAGGGGAACTGAGATAGGTCCTGCCGCCCATTCTTTCAGCGTCTTACATGCTCCCTCAGCCATCCTCCCCTGCTTGGACTCACTGTGGGGTAGGAAGGCAGTGCATGTGCAGTGCCAGAAGCTTGGCTTCTGGGCATGCGCAGAAGAATTTTTTAAAAAAAAATTTAAAAAATGTTTTTAAAAAGAACGGGGCCCAGGCACCGGCAACCGACCGCACCGGTACTGTGACGTCACCAGCGGGCCGCTACCGGTGCTATAGAGTGGACCGCACTGGTAGGAACCCACAACTGCCCCAAAACTTTACCCTTAGACTGTCCACTGTTGACCTCACCCGATTCCTAAGAGGTCAATAAGGAGCGTGCATAAGTGCACCAGCGTGCCTACTGTTCCTGTCCTAATGTTCCCTCTTATCAGTACTCATTTTATGTATATAAACAATGTTATATCTATGTATATTACCAACACGTACTTGACAAAAATAAATAAATAAAATAAAATAAATAATTGCACTGAAATATCATAGAGGGCCATCTAATCAGCACCTTTGAGCCACAGCTTCTATTGCAGAATTGTAAAACAATTCATGCCACTCTCAAGATTATTAGATGATAACCTCAGCAGAGTGTTATTTTAATAGATAATTAGATAGCAATAATTAGATAATTAGATAGCAATAATTAGATAGCAACAAAGGCTATGCCATCTGACGTTTCCTCAGATTTTTGCAGTGCATTTGGACCAAATGCACTAGCCCTAGTAAGCTTCTTCTTTGTTTCCACTTACATCCTTTAGTTACTTGTTCTTCTGAATGTAGCAACTACAGTTTTGGGATGCCTTCAGGAAATAACATCTGAATGCAATCAGCAATTTCTCTCTTGAAAATTCTGCAACTTCCTACTTGAATGGATGGATGGCTATTCCATTTGTGTATTGCCGAGTAGAGGATTTACAGATGAAATGAGTGAATTTTGGTTTGGAAGGACAGTTCTGGAGATATTCTTCATGACAACTTTGATGCTATAATTTGATGCTTTTTTTTTATAAAAAAGGAACATATTTATCAGTACCAAAGACATGTGAAGTCTTTATTCCCTGCATTGGTAAGACTGCACCTGGAACACTGTATACGATTCTGGGCACCACATTTTCACAAAGACATGGATGGGATTGAGCAGGTTCAGAAGGAACAAAGATGATGCCAGCACTTGAGGACATGCCATATGAGGACAAGCTGAAAGAGCACGTTCAGTCCAGAGGCGGGTTCCTCTTACCTGGCTACTGGTGCACTGCACTCGCATCATCACTGTCACGATGTGAATATTGCCAGTTGAGCCTCTGTACTATATTTCTAGATTTACTGTATTTTCTAATCAAGCAGACATGTGACATGTATTACTGCGCGTGTGTGCATTCCAGGAGTCTCCTCCTCCCTTCTCCTGCAAGCCTCGCCTGAGGCAGACATGAATTCTTAGCTGGACCAATGTAGCTTAAGGTTTATATTTTGTTACTTTTATACTGAAATAAATATTTTGCTAATTAGAATTAAATCTCGGTTTTATTTTCTAAGTAAGAATGACTTCAAGGGAACAAGATCCATACATCGCCTCTGATAGGAATAAATTCCTATCCCGTCAAACACATTACGTGCACACGCATGCTCGCTACACATGCACGTCCCCTCACAAGATTTTGCTTCCATGCATGCGCAGGAAGCAAAAAAAGGCCAAAAATTCGGAAAAAAGATGGTGCCACGCAATGGACTGGCGAAGACGGCACCGGATCCGTCGCGTGCAAATTGCGCCATCGGCGGTCCCTACCGGAATGGTGCACTGGACCGCACCAGTAGGAACCCACCACTGGTTCAGTCAAAAAAAAAAGAAAATGTAAGGGAGACCTCATACAGTATCAGTGTTCAGATACTTATAAAGGGACCGTGGAGAAGATGGTTAGGAATGATTTTCCACCTTCATAGACACACGCAGCAGAAATAATGGGCATTAGGCTAAGTAGATTTTCCCCAATAATTTTCCCCAGTTCCTTTCTTTAGCAGTCCCAGTTATTGGTGATACTGGATATCTTTAGCTAAGTTAGAAAATTAGTTTTCATTTTCATTTATTTAACATTATTAGCTTTCTTCAGGGGAAATGGAGGAAAATTCATTTGATCTGTGTCTATCCTCTTCACATCCCCTGCCCTTTTATGTAATGTGAAGCATGTACTGACATCTTTCAGATCTAGAATTTGACTTGCCATTAAAGGAAAACTTACAAATATATCTCTGAGCTTACACATGTGTAAGAAAAACATACTTCATCATTAGCTTTATTAGAGAAAAGCACCAATACACTTACATGAAGAAAATGTATCTAAATTGAAGTTTATTAGGAGGCGTATGTACAACTTTGCAAAGTGCCTTGAAAAGGATAGATAGGAACATGGCAAAGATTGAAATAGACTGCCACACTAAACAATCTGTTCAGTGCCAATTGAGATGACTGTTTCTAAGGTGATGTGATGTGCTGATTTCAAATGAAGATTTGAATACAATGAAGACCTCTTGTTGCATGGGGAAGGATGCCTGATGCAGTCTTAGTATTATTATTTTTAAATTAAACAAGATCACTATAACTAATATATTCTAAAATATGCTGTTGGCTTACAGCATCTACTTGTTGTACCTCATGATTCTTGACAAACGTATCTTTTCTTTTATGTACACTGAGAGCATATGCACCAAAGACAAATTCCTTGTGTGTCCAATCACACTTGGCCAATAAAGAATTCTATTCTATTTTAGTAGATAGAGTTCTTTATTCTAAAAGAATAAAAAAATTCTATCTACTTCTTGATTTACCCTGCAGGCACCAGTTTTCACAACCAAGGTTCAACCTTGGAACAGGATAGGGGTGGGTTCCTCCTGGTTCAGACTGGATTGCCCAAACCGGTAGCGACCCACTGGTGACATCACTGTCGGTCCGGGTCTGTGTGCGCCGCCATATTTTTTGGGGATTTTGTGCGAATTTTCCCCCTTCCGCGGCTTGAAAAAGGGCCCGCGGGTGAATTCTGACCTTTATTTCTTCACCTGAAACACAGCTGATGAGCTCCTCAGCTGTGTTTTGGGTTCATTCCTGCTTTTGAGCATGCGCGGAAGCCAAATCGCATGAGGAAACATGCACATGAGCGGAGCAAGTATGCGCACGCGAAACATCGCGATGCGAAACGGCGGTGAAGGTAAGTGGAACCCACCCCTGGAACAGGGTAAATAAACATAGATTCAGTGGCTTCTGAGCAGGTTCAGAGTGTATTTCCTTCACAATTATTACAGAGAATTTTAGATAGTTCGGTGATTAGATTGAGAAATGGTTACAAGTCGTGGGTAATGCTTCTAGGTTAATGTCAGCCTTTGGTTGGTTTGTGTGTTCAAAAAACCCTGGGATCAGAAGAGTCATTTCACCATTACCAAAGTGGCTCCATCCAACATATTTAAGTACAATGTGCTATGTTATGTTATGCTCTGCTAGTTGATTGGGCTGGCTTTTGTGTGTGTGTGAATATATAGCTCTATTCCAGCAGGATAATTGGGATTCCAAAGTACATGATTTCGTTCTCCTTCAATATATTTTTTTTTGCCCATGATTTTTCAGGAAGGTAAAGGTTTTTTGCATACATAATAATTTTTTGAATTACAGGATACATCATTCCATTTGCCAGCCTTATAGAGCTCGCCGCAGTCTTCATTACTGCTGTGGTCATTGGGTTCACCATCTGACCAATTCCTAAATAAGGAAGATAGTCAAATTAGTCTGAGAGAAATTCAGAAAGAGATGTCTTTCCTTTTCACCCATATCATCTTCTGCCTGCCAAGTATAACCTAACACAGAAGGTCTGTACTTTTCCAGGGGTGACTTTGGGTCAGTCGTGTATATCCCACTGTTTTCCAGTATGAAATTTCACAAAGCATATGTAGGCCTTCAAAGCTCAGCAGGGGATCTGCCAAATTGAGACTGGTTTAATATTAACACAATATCTATCTGTGTACACCATGCCCTGCATCTTATATCATTGTCTTCTCATCTATGGAGAAGACTGTTTCCTCACCTGATTCTTAGAAGCTATACAAGGACATGGAATTAGTGCTCTTCTGGATTTACAAATGCCAACAGTACTAGCCATCATAATCAATATTGAGGTATATTAGGAATTATAATTCAGCAACATCTGGAGGCTATTACCGAAACTCCTAAAGTTTTTTTCCACATATAATCCCACCCTTGGCTGTTTCTTGGGGATTAAATGCAAATGACCTCATTAATTTAATTTAATTTAATTTAATTTAATTTAATTTAATTTAATTTAATTTAATTTAATTTAATTTAATTTAATTTAATTTAATTTAATTTAATTTAATTTAATTTAATTTAATTTAATTTAATTTAATTTAATTTAATTTAATTTAATTTAATTTAATTTAATTTAATTTAATTTAATTTAATTTAATTTAATTTAATTTAATTTAATTCTATGCCGCCCAACTCCCGAAGGACTCTGGGCGGCTTACAACGGGATATAGAAAATACATTTAAAACCATCATTAAAATGATTTGGGGTGGCCACTGTCTCCCACATTTGACATCTTCATAACTTTCTTTATTCTACTTCTTACTTGTGAATAAGTGTATCCCTAATGGTTGACATTATTGATTTCTTGTCAATGACCAAGGCTCAGTAGAACTGCCAGCTAGTTGAGTCACCATGTTCTCCTTGTTAACACTGCTTGTTCATCTTAAGTGAGCTAGCAGTGAAAGGGAAGGTGGTTGACAAAAATATGTGCAATGAATGAGCAGCAAGGATAGTAGTGATGAATGAGTAGGTGGATTCCATATTCTGTAGGATTTTTAGAATGTCTCTGTGCTTATTCAGCTCCAAACTGAACATCTTGTAAGAGGAGAACAAGGCAAGTGGAAGAAACTTCACTATGTTCTTTACTCTAGTTAGAAGGAATAGCTGAAAACATAGAGGAGAACTAGCAGCTATGGTTGCTTCTAGTGATCAACTGGGTCAACTAATCCCCTTCACCAGTGAGGCCATCTTGTAGGAGAAACATTTGATATTTAAAGCCATTGTTAAATGACCAGCTTTTTCATTTCACTATCTTTTCAAGCCCAATGCATCGGAGTTGCTTTGGCTATTTTCAGACATTAGGAATCTATAAGCATGGACATGGACTTGCAAGTCTCTAGAATGCACATAGAACTACCAACCATTCAGTATTTGCCCTTCCTGACTACTCTCCATTGCCTACTAAATGCTTACTGGTAGCATGCTGGCAATTCTGTATATGATCTCCTTTATCTTATGCCAAGCACTGCTCTGATATGGTCTCAGGAAATAAGCAAGATAGCCAAGAGCACCGGCTGCTTAAATTGCTCACAAGTATTCAGTTATGAAGTCACGTCACTAACAGGCTCATCTTGCATGAGTATATATGGATGTTGCCCTCATTTGGAAGATCTCATTGAACTGTCACTTCAAGTAGATCAACTATACATATACAATACATCCAATATGGGGATCAGCCATATTGGACTTAATTCTCACTAACAGAGATGAAATTATGGAAGGTGTTGAAGCTACAGGAACCTTGGGGGCAAGTGATCATGCAATATTGGAATTCAACATTATGCAAGCACAAGTAGTAGAAAAAAGGCAAACTAAAGTCTTGGACTTTTAAGAGTGCTAATTTCAATAAACTTAGAGAAAGCTTGGGAAGGATTCCATGGATGAGAATCCTCAAGGGGAAAACAATTCAAGAAGCTTGAGAAATTTTGAAAAGTGAGATTATAAAAGCCCAGTCTAGCACAATACCAATTAAGAAGAAAAATAACAGCTCTCAAAAAAACCCAGCATGGCTGCATAAAGAACTCTCTGACAAATTGAAAGACAAAAAGGACAAGTATAAAAAGTGGAAAGAGGGGAAAATAACTAAGGCAGAATATCAGTAAATAGCCCAAGCCTGTAAAGATGAAGTGAGGAAAGCTAAGGCTCACAATGAACAAAGGCTTGCGACAAAAGTAAAAAATAACAATAACAAAAAAGCTTCTTCCAACATGTTAAAAACAAGAAAAAAGTCAAGAAAACAATTGGTCCATTGCTGGGAGAAAGTGGCAAGAAAGTTACAAGTAACAGGAAGAAAGCAGAACTACTTAACTCATTTTTTTGCATCTGTTTTAATACAAAGAGAAAAAACAGTCCAATCTATCAAAAACAGCACCAAAAAAAACAGATTAGGAACACAAGTTAAAATAGGGAAGAAAATGTAAGTGAACACCTGTCTACCCTAGACAAGTTCAAATCACCAAGGTTCTGAAGAAACTGACAGACGACATCTCAGAATTACTGAACTATATCTTTCAAAGATCCTGGAGCATCAGGGAACTGCCAGAAGACTGGAAAAGAGCTGATGTAGTTCCCATCTTCAAAAAAGGAAAAAAAATAGATCCAGGAAACTACAGATCTATCAATCTGACCTCAATACCAGGGAAGATTCTGGAAAAGATAATCAAGCAACGAATCAATGAACACCTAGAAGCAAACAAAGTAATAACCAAAAGCCAACATGGGTTTGTCAAAAACAGATCATGCCAGACTAATCTTATTGCATTCTTTGATAAAGTGACAAAATTAGTGGACCAGAGGAATACTGTTGATATAATTTACTTGGACTTCAGTAAGGCATTTGATAAAGTAGACCATAACCTACTACTAGATAAAGTAGAAAAATGTGGGTTAGACAGCATCACCACTAGATGAATTCGTAACTGGCTGACCAACTGCACTCAACCTGTAGTCCTCAATGGAACTGCATCTACATGGAGGGAAGTATGCAGTGAAGTATCCCAAGGCTCTGTTTAGGGCCCAGTAAAACATCTTGAACATCTTCATCAATGACTTGGACGAGGGGGAACTCATCAAAATTGCAGATGACACCAAGCTGGCAGGAATAGCCAACATTCCAGAAGATAGGCTCAAGATACAGGAGGATCTTGACAGACTTGAACATTGGGCGCTATCCAACAAAACGAAATTCAATGGTGAAAAAAGTAAGGTTCTACATTTAGGCAAGAAAAACAAAATGCGCAGGTACAATATATGTGGTACCTTGCTCAATAGTAATAACTGTGAGAGGGATCTTGGAGTCCTAGTGGACAACCTTTTAAATATGATCCAGCAGTGTGCAGCAGCTGCCAAAAAAGCCAACACAGTTCTAGGCTGCATTAACAGAGGGATAGAATCAAGATCACGCGAAGTGTTAATACCATTTTATAATGCCTTGGTAAGGCCACACTTGCAATGCTGCATTCAGTTTTGGTCGCCATCAGGGGTGGGTTGCTTACTTACTGATACCGGTGTGCTGCGCGTGCATCTCCATGTTTCGTACGCACGCGAGCCCCCTCGCACAATTTTGGCGAGATTTTGCTTCTGAGCATTCGCAGAAGCAAATAAGCTGAAAAATTCTTTTAAAAAGATGGTGATGCACGTGACTGTCCGGTGAAGATGGCACAAGAGCAGCCGTGTGCAAAATGCGTAATCGGCGGGTTCCTACCGGAGCTGCGCACTGGACCGCACCTGTAGGAACCCACCCCTGGTCACCATGATGTAAAAAAGATATTGAGACTCTAGAAAGACTGCAGAGAAGAGCAACAAAGATGATTAGGGGACTGGAGGCTAAAACATATGAAGAATAGTTGCTGGAACTGGGTATGTCTAGTTTAATGAAAAGAAGGACTAGGGGAGACATGATAGCAGTGTTCCAATATCTCAGGGGATGCCACAAAGAAGAGGGAGTCAAGCTATTCTACAAAGCACCAATGGGTAGAAACTAATCAAGGAGAGAAGCAACTTAAAACTAAGGAGAAATTTCCTGACAGTTGGAACAATTAATCAGTGGAACAACTTGCCTCCAGAAGTTGTGAATGCTCCAACACTAGAAGTTTTTAAGAAGATGTTGGATAACCATTTGTCTGAAGTAATAGCAATAGCAATAGCAATAGCACCTAGACTTATATACCGCTTCATAGTGCTTTACAGCCCTCTCTAAGCGGTTTACAGAGTTCAGCATATTGCCCCCAACAATCTGGGTCCTCATTTTACCCACCTCGGAAGGATGGAAGGCTGAGTCAACCTTGAGCCGGTGAGAATTGAACAGGTGAACTGCTGAATTAGCAGTAGCCTGCAGTGCTGCATTTAACCACTGCACCAACTCGGCTCTTAAGTAGTATAGGATTTCCTGCCTAGGCAGGGGGTTGGACTAGAAGACCTCCAAGGTCCCTTCCAACTCTTGGTATTCTATTCTATTCTATTCTATTCTATTCTATTCTATTCTATTCTATTCTATTCTATTCTATTCTATTCTATTCTACATTGTTTTAAAGGGTGATTGTGTTTTTTTCCCAGTGGTTCCCTAATATATGTATTACTGATTGAAAGTATGCTTAAAAAAATAAATGCTATCTTGGTTCCTTGCTCCTGCCAGTTATTTGTCAATACTGTATTGGTCAACATTGTATTTGGAAGTCACAAAAGTACCATAAATAATAGTCAGATATTTTATAGGGATATCTTATGGAAACGTTCCATGCAGGTAAAGTTCACTCTTTATGCATGTGGGTGTTAAATGGAAGATGTGAGGAAGAAAACAGGAAGGTGGATTAAAAAATATTCAATGCGGCATAGAATTGTGTAATATGCAATGTTTAGTCACTACAAACAGAGACAATTCTTCTTTGTGCCAACAGGGACTTGGCCTCCTCCTTCTTCTAACTTTAGAAGAATGGAATATTTAGAAAAGATTCTCTGCTATTCTAAATGCAGTTCTTTTCCTTCTGCCCAGTCCAATGGCAGCATTTTAAGACAGCAGGCCTTTGGACTTCCAGGAGCTTCTGCACTTCTGTTTCTGGCAGCCACCGTTCTCATATTTTTTGTTGGGGTTGCTCTGGGTCAGGGGTCGGCAACCTTAAACACTCAGAGAGCCATTTGGACCCATTTCCCACAGAAAAGAAAACACTGGGAGCCACAAAACTCTTCCCGTGCTTGACTATTTCCTGAGCAGCCACAAAACTAGCATATATAGTTGAATTAAAGATTCTGTTTTCTTCTGAAATTTTTCTTTTCTTGGATTTATCCATGGTTTATTTATTTTATTTATTTATTTGGTATTCTTATATGCCACCCAACTCCCGAAGGACTCAGGGCGGCGTACAACAGAAAAAATACAAGAAACCAATATAAATATACATTTTAAAAACAAATATAAAAATTAAAACCATAGTATTAAAAAACATCCAATATCCATTCAACGATCATACATACTTGGGGTAAGCTCAATGAATTACGCTCTACCCTCAGCCTGCAGGAAGAGCCATGTCTTAACCGCCTTCCGGAAGGCCAGCAGAGTGGGGATAGTTCGGGTCTCTCGGGGAAGTTGGTTCCAGAGCACGGGGCCGGCCACAGAGAAGGCTCTCCCCCTAGGGCCCGCCAGCCGGCATTGCTTAGCTGATGGGACCTGGAGGAGGCCAACTCTGTGGGCCCTAACCGGTCGAAGGGAAGTATGAGGCAGAATGCGGTCCCGGAGATAACCTGGTCCTAAGCCATGAAGGGCTTTAAAGATGGTGATCAACACCTTGAATCGGACCCGGAGACCGATGGGCAACCAATGCAGCTGGCGGAGTACAGGTGTCATGTGGGTGTACCTTGGCACACCCACCACAGCACGCGCAGCCGCATTTTGCACCAGCTGAAGTCTCCGGATACTCTTCAAGGGTAGCCCCATGTAGAGCGCATTGCAGTAGTCCAAACACGAGGTGACAAGGGCATGAGTGACCGTGAGTAGAGCCTCCTTCTCCAAATATGGCCGCAACTGGTGCACCAGGTGAACCTGTGCAAAGGCCCCCCCTAGCCACAGCGGAGAGATGATGATCCAATTTTAGCTGTGGATCTAGGAGGACCCCCAAGTTGCGGACCTGATCCGAGGGGGTCAATTTCACTCCCTCGAACATCAAGGAGGGACAATTGTCATGGTCCTTAGGAGGCAATATCCAAAGCCATTCAGTCTTATCGGGATTAAGTCTGAGTCTGTTCCTCCCCATCCAGATCCTAATGTCGTCCAGGCATCGGCACATTACATCAACTGCCTCCCTGAAGTCAGACGGGGTGGTGATGTACAGCTGGGTGTCATCAGCGTACTGGTGGTAACGCACCCCATGTCTGCGGATGATCTCCCCCAGCAGTTTCATGTAAATGTTAAACAGGATGGGCGAGAGAACCGACCCCTGAGGCACCCCCACATAATAGGGGCCTAAGGGACGATCTCTGTCCTCCTGTCAACACCGACTGCATCCTGCCGGCGAGATAAGAGGAGAACCACCGTAAAACGGTGCCTCCCACCCCCAACTCGCCGAGATGATGCAGAAGGATACCATGGTCGATGGTATCGAACGCCGCTGAGAGGTCAAGTAGCACCAGGATGGAGGAATTACCCCCATCCCGGGCCCGCCAGAGATCATCCATCAGAGCGACCAAGGCAGTTTCTGTACTGTAGCCGCGCCTGAAACCCGACTGATAAGGATCCAGATGATCTGTTTCATCCAGAAGCTGCAGAAGCTGAGTAACCACCACCTTCTCCACAACTTTCCCCAAAAAGGGCAAGTTGGAGACCGGACAATAGTTCTTCAAATCAGCTGGATCCAGGGAAGGCTTCTTCAGGAGGGGTCTCACCACCGCAGCTTTTAATGACTGCGGTACGGATCCCTCCCTCAAAGAAGCGGTGACCACCGCCTGGATCCAGCCACATACCACCTCTCTGCTGGCCGAAACCAACCAGGAGGGACACGGGTCCAATAAACAGGTGGAGGTACCCATCGCCCCCACAGCTCTGTCCACATCTTCGGGAGAAACAGGCCCAAACTCTTCCCATAATGGTGGACTAAGACTAGCCCCTGTCAACTCAATGGACTCTGCCCAGCTAGAGTCCAGGTTTGACCGAATCTGAGCGACTTTATCCGACAGAAACTCAGCGAATTCCTCAGCTCTGCCTTGTAAGTGTTCCTCGCTCCCCCCTTTGGCAAGGAGGGAGCGAGTCACCCTAAACAAGGCGGCTGGGCGAGAATCTGCGGATGCAATAAGAGCGGAAAAATAAGATTGTTTTGCCGCCCTTATCGCCACTAAATAAGATCTGATGTAAATTCTTAATAGTGTTCGGTCAGACTCGGTTTTGCTGGCTCTCCAGCGGCGCTCTAGACGTCTCTTCTGGCGTTTCATCTCCCGGAGCTCCTCGGTAAACCAGGGAGCTTTCCGGGATCCACTGTCGCGGAGAGGTCGCTTAGGCGCAATTCGGTCTAACGCCCCTGATGCTGCGGTGTTCCAAGCAGCCACCAGAGAGTCAGCCGAGTTGTGTACCAGGGTTTCAGGTATTTCCCCAAGCTCCCTCTGGAATCCTTCCGGTTCCATTAGGCGCCTGGGGCGGAACCACCTAGTCGGTCCCGCCTCCCTGCGGGGGAGGAGTGGGGCTGCGAAATCCAACCTCAGTAGGAAATGATCTGACCATGACAGTGGGGTGATGACTATGTCCCTGATCTTCAGATCATCTCTCCACTGCCCCGAAAGAAGCACTAGGTCGAGCATGTGACCGCCCTCATGAGTCGGACCCTGGATTACTTGGGTCAGGTCCATGGTTGTCATGGAATCCATGAACTCCTGAGCCACCCCAGAGGTTTCGCCAGCCGATGGCAAGTTGAAGTCCCCCAGGACCATAAGCCTAGGGAACTCAACTGCCAAGCCGGCTACTGCCTCAAGTAGCTCAGGCAGGGCCTTACTTACGCAGCTGGGAGGCAGGTACGTTAAGAAAAGGCCCACCTGTACCCCTAAGTCCAACTTCAAAAGGAGCGTCTCACACCCAACAATCTCCGGGGCAGGGATCCTACGAGGATGCAGACTTCCGCGCGTTATTTTGCCACTCCTCCCCCCCTTCCCAGTAGGTTGGCCTACTGGGGGTCAAAAAGCTTAATAAATTGCGTGTAAGTGGGTGTCACACATTGGCAGTTGTGACACATATTTTGAGCGACAGAGAGCCGCAGCAGAGGGATGAAAGAGCCACATGCGGCTCCAGAGCTGCAGGTTGCTGACCCCTGCTCTGGGTTGTAGTTTAATAATATTATGAAGGAACAGGTTCTCTACTCCTGCTTCATAATAAAACAAGTGAACAAAGAATATGGAGAATATGGAGAGGCTTGGCTAAGAATGAGTGCTTAAGATATCAACGCAGTCCTATATTAGTCTTTTCTCCCAAACATTATGGAAATTTAGGTTTTGTGGCAGAGTTCATGTTTCTTAATTTAGGGCAGTGTTTCTCAACCTTAACCACTTTAAGATCTGTGGACTTCAACTCCCAGAATTCCCAGTTTTGCATTCCGGGTGGGAAATTCTAGGAGTGCCAGCATTTTGGCTGGGGAATTCTGGGAGTTGAAGTCCATACATCTTAAAGTGGTCAAGTTTGAGAAATACTGGTTTAGGATGTTGAATACTTTTAATAGGAAAGGAGCTACATGAAACTTGTGTGTCTGCTTTTTCAGAATGGAAAATTCAGGCAATTTGTTAAGACACTTATAGGCTTGTCTTACTTGTAGCTGGTTCTGTAGTCTGTGCTATCAACCCATCTCCATTGCCCTTCATTATTGTCATCACTGAGTCCAATCCAGTAGCGGTCACCCCTGGTTTCAGCCTGGACAAAATTCTAGGGTGCCAAAAGTTGGGCAAGAAAGAAGGAATTAAAGTTATAACAGCAGAAGCAACAACAACAGTGTTCCAAAATACTTAAGTTGAATTCATCTGGAAGAACTCTTTTATCTCTATTCATAGTAATTATCTACAGTCATATATTACAAGGCCTTCCTAAAGTGTTTATTCCAAATATATGCTTTGGTTAATTCAATGACCATGACTCTGATATGTGTGTGTAAGAGACCATCCTGTTAAAGCTTTGATTATGAAATTGATTTGCCTCATTTGTAGCATTCAATAAGGTCCTTTGAGAAACATCATCTTCCAATTGCAGTTTTCTTGACTTTTTCCGCCATCAGTTCTATGTTTCTTTCCCACATAAAAAGAACATGGAAGAAACCACCGCTCTTCCTTTTTTTTTTTTTTAGGGAATATTCCAACTTCTCTGGAATATTCTAGTATAGCAGCCTTAATCATAGATGGTGCACTGAAACAAAATGTAAGAGTCTATATCAGGGGTGTCAGACTCAATTTCGTTGAGGGCTGCATCAGGGTTGTGTTTGACCTTGGGGGGGGGGCTGGGGGGGGCATGGCCAGATCTATGTCACTCCTGTGGGGGGTGGCCCGAGTGCTTTGCCAGCAAAAACAGGCCCCAGAGCTCTGTTTTTGGCTGCCACGGTCTCCTGCAACCCTTTGCTAGTGAAAACAGAGCTCCGGCCCGCTTGAGCTCCATTTACGCTGGCAGAGGGTTGCAGGAGGCTGTGGCAGCCAAAAATGGAGCTCGGGAGCCTGTTTTCGCTGGCAGAAGCACCGTGGGCCAGTCCTTCACTGTTTCAAGGGTGGCCCCGCGGGCCACATCTAAGTACCCCGTGGGCCTGATCCGGCCCCCGGGCCTTGAGTTTGACACCCCGGGTCTATATCAACCAATGATCTTCTCCCATGGAGTTCTGTCACATTTTTTTAACATCATGTGTCATTTACAAGTGGGAATTTGTGGGTATCCACATGTTGTGAACTATAATTCACAGCATCCTTCACCATGGGCCACATTGGCTGGCTTGTTGAGAATTTAGTGATAGAGAATGTAGTGATATCTGAAGGAATGTGTTCCCATTCATGTTACTGAAGTAGCTGCCCATTGCACCTTTGCATGAATCACAGCTTGAGGATTACTTCTGTAGGCATGCTGGATTGAAAAACTAGTCTTCCAGAGCCAGCAATAGCACATAGACTTATATACCGCTTCACAGTGCTTTACAGCCCTCTCTAAGCGGTTTACAAAATCAGCATATTGCCCCCAACAATCTGGGTCCTCATTTTACTGACCTCGGAAGGATGGAAGGCTGAGTCAACCTTGAGCCTGGTGAGATTCGAACTGGACATTTTTATACCACCTCTCTTTTTTACTCCACAAGCCATCAAAAGCAGTTGGAAGGCAATCTGTGATTGTCTTTATTTCCACCAACTCAGAAATATTATGAGCAAGGAAATCTCTACTCCTTCTGAAAACCTGACCCTCGCTTCACTCGGAGAAAAAGAAAACAACCCACCCCCTGAAAACCTTGAATGATTTTTTTTGGGGGGGTGGGGTTGTCATGAATGATTATTTTTTCTGTATGCTACCCAGTCTTTACAGAGCTGGGTTACTTTATACAATTTTGAAATAAATAAAAATAAATAAACTGAACTGCTTGGTTCTTCCCAAGCCAATATGGTAGTATAGGGAAGTGGGAAGCAGAAAATTCAGTTTCACTCTGACTTGTTTTTGATTTCAAGGGCAGGATCAGAAAAGTGGGATGAAGCAAGAGTTCCCTTCAATGCGGAAATTGGGCTACAGTGACTTAAAGTAACAACACAAATCCTAGAGCCTTAGTGGGGTTCTCTGCAATGCAGTTAAGCCAGAAATAAATCAGTTAAGTTCTTCAAAAGTGAGGTCTACTGTGTTTTCAAAATGGCATAGACTCCATATGTGCATGTGTCCACTGGCTACTAAATTTTCTGTTTCTTTTAGAAGAAGTAGCCATACATACGCTGGAAGCATTGCTTAGCTCTGAAGACCTCCTATTGAAACTACAACTTTGTAGGAGCTTTGGATCTCATTTCCCTACCTTCCCCAAAGAATCTTGAGAAATGTGGTTTGCAATATTAGAAAGGACTTTCTGTTCCATGTTTAGATCAAGCTAAAGTGACCAGATTTTTTTTTTTAAAGCGGGACGGGGGTCGGGCCCGCCTGGGCGCCGCCATTGAAGTTTTGCCCTCTGCGCATGCGCAGAACGCTGCGCATGCGCAGAGGGCAAAACAATGCAAATGTCAGCGTCCAGGTGGGGGGGGAGGTGGGAGGCCTTTCCTCGCCTCCCGCCTCCCCTTCGGGAGCCGGCAGTGGCTTGGGCTGGCAAGCGACGAGCGGGAGGCGGGGAAAGGAGGCAGCCGGCAGCTTACCTGCGAGGCGGCGCTCCCGCAGCAGCCCATGGCGGGCTCGGGGCTAGGTCTCTGTGCGAGCTCCAGGCATCCAAGCGCCGCGGTCTCCCGGTCGCCCGCCCGGCCCCATGGCAACGGTGGCAGCGAGGTGACGGGGGGAAGGAAGGGGAGGGGGACGAGGAAGGACTGTTTGCGCCACCGGAGGGGCCGCTCGTGAGCTCAAACCGCTGCTCTTTTTCTGAGATGACGGCAGCGGCGACGGCTCCTCGTCCCTCATCCCTCCACCCGCATCCCAACAGCAGCGGTGCCTCCGAGGGCGGGGCTAGGGATGGGGCGGGGGAAGGAGAGGAGGAGCAGCCCCCCTTCCCCCTCTCCCCAGCAGGCAGCCGGCTTGCTGAAATTCCGCTTTGCCCGACTTGCTTCCGGTTTGTATTTCGGTGGTAGTACCTCTCTTGTGCTTCCCCTTCTAAGGTGACCAGACGTCCCGCTGTTTCGGCATTCTTTCCAAAAAAGCGTGACTTTTTGGAAAGAATGCGGGACGCGGGACACACGCTTGAAAAGCGTGTCTGTCCCGCCAAAAGCGGGACGTCTGGTCACCTTAATCAAGGCAACAGTTCAACATAGCTTTCTCTTGGGAAGACAGTTGCCCCGTGTAGATATACTCCATTTTTTCTTTGGGACTAAAAGGCAAATGCTAAACAAAAAAAAGGTGGCCCATTTCTATCTTATATGTTCTCATGCTTCTTTTTTAAGTTAAGATTACCAGGCATTTTCATTTAGTCTCAAATTATCCCCATGTCACCTATCTTAGCTTCTGATTATTCTTAGTTCTGTCAGACTTGCAATATCACTTTGCATCAGTATGGTGTGCTATGAGTGTGTAGATAGGCAATAGGAACATATATAGGGTATGGGCTCTCTTGTGACAGACATAAATCATAATGAGCTGATTTGGCATGTATTTGGCATGTATTTGGCGCATGCATAAGCGCACCACTGTGCCTACCATCCCTGTCCTACTGTCCTATTGTCCTCTTTTATCGGAACTTTTTACTTATGTTATGTTTATACAAACAACTACTATCTTGTACATGTTTGACAAATAAATAAAATAAAATAAATAAAATAAATAAAATAAAATGTTCCAGGACTATACCCCTGACTAGAATCCGTAGCAACATTTCTTCATGGATAACCTAATATTACAGCACCCAGTCAATAGTTCACAGTTATGATTGTTGTTTATCATAGAGATTGACAACCTTTTCGTTGTTCTTGTTAGATGTTTCTTTGTTTGTGGTTACATCGTGGTGGGCAAAGTGATGGTTTCATGCTATCATGGGAAGGGGCAGGACTAGAATTTCAGGCTTTGTTTGGACAGATATTTTTTTTGTAAAAAAGACCTTCCAAATCATGCAGGTGATGTTGTTTTTCAGTGACATGGCAAAATTCAGTGGTGCAATATCTTCTAGATCCTGCAATCTGGTCTCCAAAATAATAATAATAATAATAATAATAATAATAATAATAATAATAATAATAATAATAATAATAATAATAATAATAATAATAATAATAATAATAATAATAATACCCAGCTTTAATGAATATGCTGATGTACCAAAATAATGATGAGTACTTGTAATGTAATGATTGGATGACATAATGTTTTTAAAATTGTTATATTGTTTTTTAATCTGTTTTTATTCTCTTTTTAGGAAAAAGGTGCATCTTAGACTCCGAAAAATACGGTAGGAGTTGATTTACATACGGTAGGAGTTGATTTTCGAACAAAGCAAGGTGATCTGTACAAAGTATTTATTTATTTATTATTTGTTATTTGTATTCTTGTTAGCTGCTCAGAGTCCCTGCGGAGTTGAGCGGCATATAAATACAAATAATAAATAATAAATAAATAAATACGTTGTACAGATCATCTTGCTTTGTTCAAAAATACATCAGAGGACATATCTAAGCATATTCTATCTGTGTAATGTATTCAAGGTAAATCAACTCCTACCGTATTGTTCGGAGTATAAGACGCACCTTTTTCCTCCCTAGAAGAGGCTGAAAATTTGGGTGTGTCTTATACTTCGAATGTAGCTTTTTCGAAGCTTTTTTTCCCAGCCCTAACGAGGTGCTAACAATCTTCCCGGCTTCCTATTCCCTCCGAAGAAGGTTTTTTTCCAGCCCGAAGTCTTTGTAGGCTTGTTTTCATTCCTACTCCCGCTGAAAAAGTGATGCTTTTTCAGCCCTAACGCGGTGCTAAGGATCTTCCTGGCTTGCTGCATTTCTTTTTATTCCTACTCCCTCCAAAGCAGTTTTTCCTGCCCTAAGTCTTTGCAGGCTTGTTTTCATTCCTACTCCCTCTGACAAAGGCTTTTTCAGCCCTAACCAGAGGATAAAATAATGTGTTGAAGCTGAACAGACTAAGGACGCTAGCCAGATGAATACCTGGTAGGTAGATTTTTCCCCCTTTTTTCCTCCCCCAAAACTAAGGTGCGTCTTATTCTCCGGTGCGTCTTATACTCCGAAAAATACAGTAGTTGCTTTTTTACCTTTAAATTGTCTTTCAAAAATCAAGGAGGAGAAAAAGGCAGTAACTTGTAACAGAGAAGTAGTGGGTGGGGAAATGTTCCCTCCCAACATAGCTATGGATAGTCAGGAGTTGTTAGCAACTTTTAAACCTGGATATGGTTTCTCCCAAACAAATACCAGGATCGTTACCTGTTCATACTGATTGGTAATGACTACCAATTCTGACTTCTGTTCTTCACAATGACTCTTTGCTGTGTGCCAAATAACTTGTTGGATGGAGAAGAGGTAACATGCACCATCAAAATATTTCCATTCTCTGCTTTTGACTCCACATGGGTACACTGGCAAAGAAGAAAATAAAATAACTTTTCTGGCTTTGGTTGCCAGAGGTTTTGGTCTAGATGTGTGCTATATTGCACTGGCATTTTGGAAGCGTGTAGTTTTTCTGCAGTAGAAAAGCAGGAAAACTAAGTCTGTTGTAGGATCAGCTGTGAACTGGAAGGCTACTTCAGCTATGCACCAAGTACAGCGTGAGTGAATTAAGTGTTTCCCTCTGGAAGAACTCAAAGGAATAAACTTAGTCTCAGTAAAGTATTTAGTACATTGAAAAGAGGAAGAGACCATGTTGGAATTTAGAAGAGAGGAAAACAGAATTTAGAGATGTCCGAACCACAATTGTAGTGGAAATAAATGATGGCCCTGGGCAAGGAGTTGGATTAGAAGACCTCCAAGGTCCCTTACTAACAACTTACTGTGAAAAGCAGATTTTATGGTGGAATTTGATCCTCAAGGCAGTGATTGTGTTTTTACTCAGGGGATCCTTGTACAGAGGCTTAGAAGGCTTACTTTATTTGCCAAGTTTTCTGGGATCACATGGTATGCAAAGAAATTACTTGGTTAAAACTGAGGTGCCAGAGTACAATCCTGCATGGAAAATGCACTGCATTGATATCTATTCTCCTAAAGGGCTCCATTGTGGGCTATGTTGGGATCTACTTTAATTAGTACCCCCCACACCCAACAATTCGGGCCTGCAGCCCCTGCACTTCTTGAAAATGACTTACTGTTTTCTAGATGTTGCTGCCATTTGCTGCTTCCTGTAGGAATAGAAATGTACACAATAATATTACTAGTTGAGAAGTAATAAAAATACCATATTCAAAAGGGATCCTAAGCACTCTGGAAAAAAATCTAGACCTGGAGTTAGCTTTGTAAGAACTTTTGAATTCTACACCCTATGTCTCAAGCCTCAAAGGAAAGTATCCTTCACATACATTTTGTATGATGTTGAATGGTTGTTGATGATTTTTTATATTGTGTTTTAATTTTTATATTGTTTTTAATTAACATTTTAGATTTTGGTTATTCTTGTATTTTTCACTGTTGTACGCCGCCCTGAGTCCTTAGGGAGTTGGGCGGCATATAAGAATTCCAAAATAAATAAATAAATAAATAAATACAGAATACCTTATGAAACCAGACTTGGAATTTTGGGACTTCAGAATTTAGAACTACGCCGCCTTCGATCTGACCTAAGTGTAGCTCACAAAATTATCTGCCACAATGTCCTACCTGTTAACGACGACTTCAGCTTCAACCGCAATAATACATGAGCTCACAATAATAGATACAAACTTAATGTAAACCGCTCCAGACTTGATTGCAAAAAAATTGACTTCAACAACAGAGTGGTCAATGCCTGGAACACTTTACCTGACTCAGTAGTTTCTTCCCCAAACCCCAAAAACTTCAACCTCAGATTATCTACCATCGACCTCACCTCATTCCTAAGAGGTCGGTAAGGGGCATGCATAAGCGCACAATCATGCCTACAGTTCCTGTCCAAATGTACTCATATATTCATACCTCTTTTACTCTTATTCATGCTTGTACTATTACATATATATTCAATCATGTTTTACTGTTTATACTTTGCTTATAATCATATATGTTTGACAAATAAACAAATACAAAATACAAATACAAATTACAGTTGCTCTCTCTCTCCTTCTCTCCTCCTCCATTAATATATTTGTGCTTTGATAAGCTCATGCCTTTCAGGGCACATCCCATGAGCACCATGGTGAGCTGATGTCTTGCCGGCTTTTGTTGGCTAACAGATTTTGTGAGGGGAATCGTGACTGGATGCTGAATCTGAGTTGGTGTTAATTTCTCCAAAACAAAGGTGAGATTTACAACTCTGGACAGCCATTCCTCAAAAGTAGACCATGGAAACTGTCATTCTTATGATTGGCGTATGAGTGGAATGGCTGGAGTTGGGATTACATCAAGCTCACATTTGCAAAGCAGCCTATATGGACATTAAGCTTGACTGATTCTTACATATATTTAATCACTTTTGGAGATTTTTAAAAATGTTTTGTATATTGGAGAGATTAAGACCCTTCAGACTGCAAGTACTATATTCATAACTATATTGATTTTTTTTAATATGCAACAAAAGGATGCTTAGTATAGGGATTTTGGAAAGTTAACAATGGATTAAAGAACCAGAGGGATTTTAAATTATAATTTTCAATTATTTAGAAGATCTTTTCTCATTTGAGAAAATAGAGACTGCTTTGGTGGGGGGCAGGGTTAATGGTAAGGAGATCTTGAAGGCTGGACAGTAATGGAGCATAAATCCTTAGTACACATTTTTCAATACCATTCAGCCAAGCTTTTGGATAGAATGGATCAAATGCTTGCTAAAATGGAGCATGTTCTAATAAAGTGGTAAAATAAGAAGGAGCTGTAATGGATGTCTATAAAATTAATTTGAAAAGATATTTAAATGTAATTCAAATGGATCTGATGGATTACATTCCCTAAATTACATGAACAGATATTAAATTAAGAAACTGATTTGGACATCTCCCTCCCCTTCTGATTATACAAAATAATTCTGTTAAGATTTGAAAAGACCCTTTTTTAGAAGTGTCAAACAAAAGGATAGATTTTACTCATTAATACAAAAGAAATCAGTTGCGCTTCTGAAGGATTTTTACTTTGAAACACAGATGATCAGCAATGATCACTGGGACTTTTTTTTTTTTAAAAAAAGTTAAAGAATAATTTTACAAATTCAGGGAAGGTTTATAAGATTGACTTGTTCAACCAGAGTTAAAAGTAGAAAATAATGATATCTGGTTATCCTTACTGAACCTTTGCTGACAAAGATTGATTGGCATAGTATTTGGACTTTGTTTTGTTTACTTAAGAGGTGAGCTATGGGAAGGAGAGAGATTATGCTATCTTTCAAAAGATTGATTTTAACCTGGTGGGATGAAAAGGGGAGTTTCTTTCCCCCCATTTCCCCCCTCCCCCTATTTTTACTTGTATGTTTTTTTGTAGTTTATAGAAACATCATCTGTGGGAGACATGGAGACATATAAAATATATACAGATGCATGAGTGGTTTTGTGGGCTAATTTACAGATGTTTTGACTGCATTTAGCACAACTGTAACTCTCTGCTGGGCAGAATAAACTTTAAACAATGGGTAGGAAAGTGGAATTGTTTTACAATTCTGCAATAGAAGCTGTGGCTCAAGGGTTCTGATTAGATGGCCCTCTATGATATTTCAGTGCAATTAATCTACCTCTGAAGTTGTTAAAATTCTCTTTGTCCTCCTTCTTTGGCTTAATTTTTGTGTAATTTTAATCATGATTTGCTTTGCCTAATTGTGGTTTTATTGACTGAATGGTTCCTATATTGCATTATATTTTTCAATAAGTCACAATTTAAAATAATATGATTTTGCTGTGGCAAGCCGTAGTATAACATGCACACACACAGATCTATCATCTATCTATCTATCTATCTATCTATCTATCTATCTATCTATCTATCTATCTATCTATCTATCTATCTATCTATCTATCTATCTATCATCTATCTATCTATCTATCTATCTATCCATCCATCCATCTATCTATCTATCTATCTATCTATCTATCTATCTATCTATCTATCTATCTATCTATCTATCTATCTATCATCTATCTATCTACCGTGTCTTATATTTTTTTGAACCCCGAAATAAGTGCTTGGCCTTATTGCCATGCACTCAAAAGACCGATTGGGCTTATTATCAGGGGATGTCTTATTTTGAGGAAAACAGGGTATCTATCTATCTACATCTTATTTGCCACAATATGGACAAAGTAGGAATTGTAGACATAGGGCCTTGTAAGTTTGGTACAACTGTTCTATTATTTGTTTGTTTGTTTGTTTGTTTTTGTTTATTTATTTACTTGCTAACTATATGGCAACTCTTCTAGAAATTAATTATTAGATCAAACCTCAATGTATTAAATGAACTATGCAGAGCCAAATGAACTTCTCAACTCATTATGAACTTTTCAACTTGCCTCTGGCCTTTAGCTGGAATGTACTTGACTCAGTTCCAAATAATTTCTTACATGATTTGGCTTTTGCATGTGCAGATGGAATGTTTAATAAGGAATAAATAATGACGTAGCTGAAGGGCAGAATGAGAAGAAGCATCAAAGAGCCATTTCTTTCAATCCATTTCTTTCAATTTTTAATTCTTTCAATCCGTTTTGTAAAAGGATGATTTCCTTTTGATTTCACCCTTGATCAAATAAATCCATTTGCAGACTAATTCTTTGCATTGCATTTGATTCTGGCCAGGAAATAAAATATCTACAACAATTGATTTATAAGTCCCTTGTCTGAAAACAGAATTTTGGCTTATTTCTGGCTTTCCCCCCCTTCCCATTGAAGGTATTGACAGAAGAAATGAAAGCAAAACTGTAAAAAACTAAATCAGCCCCATTATTTTACTTACCTGCATGACTTTTCTCTGTTCAGCAATCCATGATTTATAACTTAATCTCAAAGACAGTGCTGGATTGTAACCAGGGGTGGGGTCTGCTTTAAATCGCTGCCGGTTCGCTCAGTGGCGCACTGCATGGGTGCGCGTGCGCTTTAGTATGTGCAGTGCTAAAACAAAGCTTCTGCGCATGCGCAGAAGCAAAAAATAAGATGGCGGCACCTATGGTGCCCCTGAGAGAGGGTGTGGCAGGCAGGGGTGAAATGCTCCCGGTTCGCTCTTACCTGTCGGTCGTTGCAGAGCCGATGGAGTCGATGGCAGTCGCGGCATGGGGCTGCCCCCACCTGCTTCCCCCGCCCGCCTGGACGCCGCCATTTGAGTTCTTTTGCCCTCTGCGCATGCAGAACGCTTTGCGCATGAGCAGAGGGCAAAAGAACTCAAATGGCGGCGTCCAGGTGGGCGGGGGAAGTGGGCGGGGGCAGCCCCGTGCCGCAACCGCCACCGGATCCATCGGCTCTGTGACGACCGACAGGTAAGAGAGAACCGGGAGCATTTCACCCCTGGTGGCAGGCCTTGGTCGCTGCCAGTTCTAGCGTCCCAGGCTGCCAAGTTACTACCGGTTCCATAGAACCGTTCCGAACCGGCAGGAACCCACCTCTGATTACAACATATGGCAATTTGCCGAAAAGCTGACACTTATATTTTGTCTCCTGATGCACATGGCTCTATATTGTACCAAGTCAGCTGGAAATTAATGTATGTTTTGTGGGTTCAGTAACTTGCTCTTTCTAGAATACTAAGAATTTGAGAGAGTTTTAAAGCCACTTTCTACAACATTTTGTCTTTAAGCCCACACATCATGTCAGAAATCAATAGGTGATTTACCTTGGGATGCCACAAGCCCAAATAATATGATGATCATGAGGTAAGAAATGGCCAGAAGCACATAAATAATATAAGATGTCCATTTCCACTTTGGGATATATCTGTCTTGGGGGGAGAGAGAGAGAAAGAGAGAGGGAGAGAGGGGAGAGAGGGAGAGAGGGGGAGGGGAGAGGGAAGGAGGGAGGGAAGGAGGGGGGGAAGAGAGAAAATGTTAGAATCTAGCATGAAAATTATTTCCAACATTTGTGCTTTCAAAACTGCTTATGTAATAAAACCTTTGGCTAGACAATGCTCTACTATAGTGTTCTAATAATATTTCTAATTTCTAATGTTAGGAATGTGTGCAACCCTGACTATGTGGTCTTGCTGTATTTCCCATAATAATAAGAGCAAATAATATAGTTTTCTATATAAGCAGATTGCTATGAAACATAAATAACCTAGCAATAACAAAAGAAAACATCAGTATTTATTTTGAGTTCTTTTTTTCCTTTAGCTCTGTGCTGAGCAGTGATGCCACCAAAGTAATATTTTCTGGCTGAAAAGTTTGACTCATGGGGAATTATGTTACTAATCTTAAATACAGGGCATATGTAATAATCTTATAATTTTTCTCCGGCTCAGAAAGTTAATCCAAATTAGAGTCAGGTTTATGCTCCTTGCTACAAATCAATAAAATAAGGAGGTAACATGTCAAAAATATCACGGATGCCATATTTTAATCACCTATTCTATGTGTAAGAATGTATTGAAATCATAGCTGACGGGATAGGAATTTATTCCTATCAGAGGCGATATAGAGCTTGCTTCCTTGAAGTCATTCTTACTTAGAAAATAAAACTGAGATTTAATTCTAATTAACAAAATATTTATTTCAGTATAAAAGTAACAAAATATAAACCTTAAATAAGCTACATTGTTCCAGCTAAGAATTCACGTCTGCCTGGGGCGAGGCTCACAGGAGAAGAAGGGAAGGAGGAGTCTCCTGGAATGCACACATGCACAGTAGTACATGTCACATGTCTGCTTGATTAGAAAACACAGTAAATCTAGAAAAATAGTAGAGATGGCTCAACTGGCAATATTCACATTGTGACATAGGCGTAGAATGATGTAATATAGACAGAATAATTTTGTTTCACCACTGCTTGTTTATCTTTTAAATTTAAATTCACAATTTGTTAAAATTTTGTGAATATTACAGACCTTCAAAGCCGTGAGCTAATCTGGTAGGTAACGAGCTTTACCTTCTTCAGATTTGAGACATTTTAAATTTAAAATATTTAAAATAATTTAAAATAATATGCAGTTGGAAAAAGAGGGAAAAAGAGGATGTTGATGTAAGAATATTTTAAATGGATTGGGAGACCAGAGAAATTTGAAAGATGGATTATATTTTTGTTGTAAGATTTGAAAAACAAGTATATAATTAAATAATATACTGATGAGAAATGACTGAAAGGAAACCAAACCCATATTAGGAACTGAGGCTTGATTAAGGTTGCAACTGGACAATACAGGGAACTAAACGACCAGGCAAAAAAGAGATAAAATGACTAAACTGGCTATAACTTTTTCTTATCTTAAGGAGATTTTTTAAAATATGGACTGAAATATTAATAGATAATATCTCAGATACACATTTCAGTGGATAAACTTTTAGAAGCTGATGAGAAAAACGTTAAGAAACTTTTACGTGATAGAGGACAACAAAATTGAGATTACTAAAATGGGGGTGCAAAAGACAAATCAAGAAAAGGACTTGGACGTGGAACAGGTGTGGCAAGAAATCCTGGATGATGCCCCTTTATAGGATTTACAAAGAAGCCTGGTAAAAACTTCGAAGATTTCTTTTAAATGCCAACAAGTGATGAAAGACCAAATCCTGTGATGCCATAAGAATGATTTAAAGGTTAAGATTGCGCAGAGCAAAAAAGGAATATAAAGTTGGACTATTTGATAAGGGATAAAATACTTGTTTGATATTTCTGGTAACTCCTAAAGGACTTTTTGCTGAACTAGGATTGAAAAGATGATTTCTGGACTGCATATAGATAAAAGTTAGACTATGGGAAGAAGAGGTTTTTGTTTTTTTTAAATTAACTTTGAAAGAGGGGGGAAAGTTAGTATAATAGCTTATGCATTTTTAATAGTCTTTTTGTTTTGTTTTGTTTTCTACTTCTATTTCTTTTCTTTTCTTTTTTCCAGTGTATCTTCTGAACTTTCCTTTTTTCTAGCTTAGTTTGCATTAGTTGTTGCTATGTTTATCGAAAGCTTCAATGCAATTGTTAACAAAAATGTAATTTCAAAGTTAATGAACTTATAATAAAAGAATTAGAGAAATACACTATTCCACAGCCTCTTAATCTGGGACAGAAAGATATTTTGAGATTAAAAGACTGCACTTGTATCCCAACTAAGAGTAAGACACCCCTGTGAGCTGAAAGCAGGCAACAGGGAATGCCTTGATCCAGCTAGGAGAAACTACTTTTTTTCAGAATGTCTTGCTATTCTGAAAAATCACCCAGAAATAATTGAGGATAAAGCCACCACAGAATTGGGGGAGGCTGGCTAAGCCTAACATTTAGTTCATCCCAAATGATCCTGGAGCTGTTTCAGTTAAAGCAAGCCCTCTCTCATTCTAGTGCTAACTGAGTTTTATGATAAATATGACACTCCTCTTAACCCAGGCAAGCACAGCTAACAAAGAGCTGTTATGCTAAACAAATTCTTAGTCTTTCTCCAACCATTAAACTGAATCAATAGTAAGTATTTACCAATTGTTCTTGCTGGCATGTGTGTTCTGATTTCTGTTAAATATTCTTGATCTTTCACTTGCTGTTCGCAGTCATCGGTGGGAATCATTGTGCACTGAGCTTACGACCCCAGTGGGTTTTTATAGGTTGAATTGAGGAACTTAAATATAATACATAAGCTCCCCCTCTTTCATTGCTGCTTCTTAGAAATGTCAAAAGGAAATTTGCTTGGAATTGGGCTCTTACTGGGCGGGTCCTGTCAAGGCACAATCTTTCCCCCCCCCTCCAAACATACACAAATATACATACATATACCATATCATCAAAACATCCATAATAATATATTTCTATCCAAAATATCATGAACATATCTTCTTAGTTGCTCCTTTTATACTTTTATCTCCAGTCTGCTTACCTTCTATATTTCATACTACTCCCGTCCCTCTGTCTCCCTCTCTCCCCTCTACCTTCTTCCTCCCTCTCTACCTCTTTCCTACTTCCCTCCTCTCCCTCTCCCCCTCAGTGGTGGGTTCCTACCGGTGCGGTCCACTCTATAGCACCGGTAGCGGCCCGCTGGTGACGTCACAGTACTGGTGCGGTCGGTTGCCGGTACCTGGGCACTGCCATTAAAAAAAAAATTTTTTTTTTTTTAAAAATTTCTTCTGCGCGTTTCCAGAAACCTGACAATTAAGTCTTTTCCCGTCCCTTTGCGTGAAAATAATAAGAAGCTTGCATTTGACACTTTTCCTTCGCTTTTGCCTAAAGCTTCCCAAAGTGGGCTTTTTCCGAAAGCTTAACCTTTATACTGTTAATTTTATACAGTTTTATACTGTTATTCTTTAGACGAAAACATTGAAGATACTGTTCTTTTAACAGTCCTCAATATTTTCGTCTAAGGAATCCATGACTGAAACCAAAAATGCTGTATGAGACTTGTTTGTCTTTTAACTATAGCATTTTCTGCATATAAAGGTTGCTGTGTTGCCATGGTGTAACACACACTTTGTATGCAAAGGTTTTCTTGTAAGGTATAAAATAGCAAAAATAGTAGTAACATCTCTCTGAATTAACTAATATATGACTGGCAAGCCACGCCCACCCGGTCACATGGCTGGCAAGCCACAGCCACAAAATAAGCCACGCCCACAGAGTGGTAATAAAAAAATTAGGAACCCGCCCCTGCTCCCCCTCCTTTCTACTTCCTCTTTCTCCCTCTTATCCTTCCCCGAGTACATCTAATCATAGTCCATTCTATGGTTAGCAGACTAGTAATTAAAAAAACCCTAACTTAATTCCAACGTCAGAGCTATTTCTTAACCTTGCATCTTTCCCTTTTTCTATATTTATATATTTAATACATTCTACAAGGTATATCTACTATTACTCTAATGCTGCCTCTTTCCTCCTATTTTTATCGCCTGGGTCTACCACCTCTAATTTTCCGCTTTTTTCCAAGTTAATCGCTATGGCTTAACTTCCAAGAAAACCCAGTGGGTTTTTATAGTTTGAATTGAGGAACTTAAATATAATACATAAGCTCACCCTCTTTCATTGCTGCTTCTTAGAAATGTCAAAAGGAAATTTGCTTGGAATTGGGCTCTTACTGGGCGGGTCCTGTCAAGGCACAATCTTGAAGCACAAACTTGAGATGTTGGTTGGGAAGAGTTTGGGTCTCTAACTCATAAGGAAGTGGAGAATGATCTTTGGACTGCAAACCTGGTCACCTCTTTATTAGATCTATGCCTCTCCTGGCATAATACGTAATAGATTCAAACTAAATGTAAAGCGCTCCAAACTCGACTGCAGAAAATACGACTTCAGCAACAGAGTGATCAATGCCTGGAATGCACTACCTGACTCTGTGGTTTCTTCCCCAAATCACAAAAACTTTAACCTTAGACTGTCTACAGTCGACCTCTCCCCGTTTCTAAGAGGTCTGTAAGGGGCGTGCATAAGCGCACCCCTGTGCCTACCGTCCCTGTCCTACTGTCCTATTGTCCTCTTTTATCGTTACTTTTTACTTATGTTTATACAAATTACTACTATCCTATACATGTTTGACAAATAAATAAATAAATAAATAAATAAATAAATAAATAAATAAATAAATAAATAAATAAATAAATAAATAAATGGTAGGCCACTTGGGAGATGGCTTAGATCAGTGATGGCGAACCTATGGCACGGGTGCCACAGGTGGCACGCGGAGCCATATCTGCCGGCACACGAGCCATTGCCTAGCTCAGCTCCAGCACGCATATGTGCGCTGGCCAGCTGATTTTTGGCTCGCACGGAGGCTCTGGGAGGGCGTTTTCGGCTTCCGGAGGGCCTCCGGGGGGACTGGGAAGGGTGTTTTTGCCCTCCCCAGGCTCCAGGGAAGCCTCTGGAACCTGGGGAGGATGAAAAATGGGCCTACCAGGCCCACCAGAAGTTGGGAAACAGGCCATTTCCAGCCTCCAGAGGCCCTCTGGGGGAGTGGGGGAGGCCTTTTTCGCCCTCCCCAGGCATTGAATTATGGGTGTGGGCACTCGCACATGCGCGATAGCACGCGTGCATGCACTTTCGGCACCCGAGGGAAAAAAGGTTCGCCATCACTGGCTTAGATTAAGTCCATGCTTAGTATTAGCTTTCTTGAGGGAAGAGGTGATTCTACTGGCCTTAAAGGAGACAGTGGTATGATCCTCTTCAGGAGAGCATCACTGGATTTTACAGTCCTGGACAATTTCCATCTAATTTCCAACTTTCCCTTAGAGAATTTTATATTAATTTGAATGTATCTCTTGTGGACATATATTGTTCTTCCTTATTTTATATTTCTGGTTTTAATGTTAATGTCACTCAGAGAATGGGGAGAGTTGAACAGCCTTCTAAATTTGATAAATAAATATATAAATCCACATCATATACTAAAGGCTTTAGGATTTAAATTTCATCAGAATAAACCTTTAATCTTTTTTTTCCAAGCCTTGCATTTAATCACGAAGTACTCATACCCTACTAATACATTTTTTCCCTGCCTTATTCCCATGATGTTGCCCTTACCTTGCCTCTAGGACATGACTGATTGACTAATTATGTGCCATCAAGTTGGTGTCAACTTATAGCTTATAGAACTTATAGAAAATAAGCTTAACGGATCATGGAACAAACCAACCCAAAGTTCTCACCTGAGGCACAAAGGATCAGACTCAAATTATGCTACTTTGATAAAGGTTCTAATTGTGGGAAAGGTGGAAGGAAGAGAAGAAGACAACCAGCAGAAAGATGGATGGATTCACTTTCAGTGGCAATGAATGCATTGTTGCAGTGGTGGGCTGCAAATTTTTTAACAACAGTTCTCTGCCCTAATGACTGGCTGGGTGGGTGTGGATGGGTGGGTGTGGCCAACTCAATGTCACTTACGTCGAGGGGTGCTTCGCCTCGCCAGCCCCCTCATGACCGTGGGGATGCTGCAACAGTCGTAAGTGTGAAAAACGGTCATAAGTCACTTTTTTTCAGTGCCCTTGTAACTTTGAATGGTTACTAAATGAACTGTTGTAAGTCAAGGATTACCTGTACAAAAATACAAAAAGCTTCTTTGCTTGCAAAAAGCTGCCCTAAATACGTCATTAGATTAGAAATGGGGGAATACACACTGAAGATCAATGAGTCACAGCCGTCATGGAAAGCTAAACCATTCTGTCTGAATATCTTCCTTTTCCTCAGCAATACCTGCAACCCGGAGTTACAAATCAGGCAGGTTGCCAGAGCACATTGAGGAATTAAAATAGTTAAAATACAAGGATAACTATCAGCAGCCAAGTGACTCTTGCTCATAAAGTGAAACCCTTTAGCAGAGAGGTCATTTAAGCTCTCCAGAAAGTGGGTGGACATATTTGGGCTACAAAATGCCGAGCTAAAGAGACAAATTAACAAATTAACATCTTGAGTGAGGGCTAATCCCATTCTGCCTTTGTTCAGACCTTGCTGCAGGGAATTTTTGCCTATGAATATAGCTATCTATCTATCTCTTAAGTGCTGACATCTTCTGTGGGCTACTAAGAAAGGTGGGGGCTGATTTCTCCCTCTGAGAAAACATGTTTCTCCATTTCTCATTCAGGGAAATATATTCTTCCTTTTTAATATTTCTCAAAATATTTCATTCTTCTAGGAAATGGGTGGGTAATAACTTTCTACAATTGGTGCCATGTTACTATGCCTTATTATCATGAGAGCAAACTATAACAAATTGGAAGGAGGATCCACTTATTATCAGTGAGCAATCATGTGCCTTGCCCACTCTGAAGCAATGCAAGAGACTCCTGTCCCAAAGGTGCTTTTTCAAGAGGCAATTGGACTTTCTGGAAACCAAGTTGCCTCTTGAAAAAAGCACCTTTGGGACAACCATGGATGACTGAAGAATCCCCATAGACAAGAGACTCCTGTGCTCAGTGAACTGACAAAGCACAGTTTCCCACCCAGGAGAAGCAATCATTAGATCCATTTCGACCACTTAAAGATACCAGCTGGTTTCACTCACCTCACAAGATATCCTTAGCTAATCACCCAGATTTAAGGAAAGAGCACATGCCCCCAGAAAGGCAGTAAAAAAAATCGGACAGAATGCCAAGCTTGCATCCTGCCTCTCAGCCATTTCTTCTATGGCTATGCCAACCCTTCTGTGAATAGATGTTCCAGCCATGTTGGACGTATACTCCCAAAAGCTTAAAACAACCCTTTAACAATCTTTAAGAAAGTCAAACCCGGGAATAAAAGTACCACAAAAAACTGGGGGGCGGGAGACTCCGGAAAAGCTCAGTCTACAGACAGAAAGTCTGGGCATAAGGCGTAACAAGCTAAACCCAGAGGCAGTTTCTGAAAACACTTAAAGCAGCAAGGCAATTAAGATAAGGATTAGGCTAGAAATACAGGCATATCAAAATGTTTTCTTCCTGCCTCCCTTGCAGGATTAGTCCTGTAAAGTGGGAAAAGTTTTCTTCCAACAACCGGTCCTCCGAACTGCTCAGAAAATTAATATCCGGTTCGGGATGCAAACAGCCCACCCCTGTACTGTTGGGAGACTTCAAAGAACAGATTAGTGATGATTGCTGGGAGTCAAAAATGACTTGATGGCATATAATCAGTCAAATCAGTCAAATCTCCCCCATCACAGGTAATTACTTTAGCAATCCCTTTTCCCTCTCCTCATATATATTTTATTTTATTTGTGAGGAGCACAAAAAGCAACACAGAGAAGTTCAGGCAACTTTCATATTTGAACAAAGTTAAAAGACGAACGGCGGTAGATGCAAGTATTTCATATTGACTCGTCAGTACCAAACTTATAATAACACGGTTAAAAATGAACATAGAGCATAAAGTCCATATAACGTGTGTGAACACCAACCAGTGACAAACCTTATGCCCACAGAAGGCACAAGTTGACATACAGTTGTTTCTGCACACACAAGGGTGGCAAGCATGCAGAAATAACTGTATGTCAACCTGCGCCTGGTTGGTCGTTCACACACATTATATGTCTAATTAATGCTCTCAGTGGACTTTATGCTCTATGTTGATTTTTAACCATGTTATTGTAAGTTTGGTACTGATGAGTCAATACAAAATGCTTGCATCTACTGCCGTTCGTCTTTTAACTGCTTTGTTCAAATTGTTAAAGGGGACTAACTGCTTTAAAACTCTCAGTTTTATTTGCAGTTGATATAAAACTTCAGATAGGGGCTTTGTATGAGAGGTTTGTCTTCAGGTCAAACCCCCTCTGGAAAAAAAAACAGATGTTATTTAAATACTTTTTATTTACTTTCCTGCGTTTTGGATAGTAAACACAATATTATGCTCCATTGCAAATAGCTGGCCTGTTAGGACTATGTCCAAATGGTTGGGTTGTTAATATATAAACAAGCCACCAATCTATGTTTGTATATATTTAAGTACTACAGCTTTAAATGTATTGCAGTATTCTGATTGGCTGTAGTGTTTCAAGATTGCCATAAGAGGGAGCTAGAGATCGTGGTTCATTCTCTCTGCTGATTCATTCGTGATTGACTTTGTGTCTGATAGTGAGTTCTGTGTGAAGCTCTGTTACTCTTTGATAGTATTGAAGTGTTTGTAAGCTGTATTATCTTTGTTTGATGTTTAAGACAAAGACAGGCTGGTAAGAAGATTATTGTACTTCTTGATATTGACTGACTGAACGTGTATGACCTGGACTGTTTAATTGGACTGTGCTATTTATCTAAAAGTAAACTAATTTATACACTTTAACGAATCTGTTTGTGACTGGATCATTACTCCTATCCACTGGTTGCCAAGCTGAAATACCCCGTTTCTACGTGCATGTCCCTGATAACTCAGGGGTCGCTCTGCACACTCCTTAACATGGCCCATGAAAAGAGAATCTTATTTATAAGTTTTGCATGGCTGCCCACCACAACCAAAGTGACTTTTGGTGGCTTCACCAAACTTCAACATAAGTTAAAAATATAAAACCGTAATACATAAACTGATAAACAATAGTAAAATAATTAAATGGCGATCCAAATAGAAATAATACTCTTATCCAATTGGGCCTCCAACCCATCATGGCCTGGGAAAAGACCAAGGTCCTGGCAGTTTTTCTAAAGGCAAAAGGCAGAATATTAACTCCCCCTTTTCCATGGACCTATTCTGACATCTCCCTTCCTCCTTCAATCCTCTTGAAAGAAAGATCAACCATGCACATCCCGAGCACTACAAAGATGTCAGTGTTCCAAGTAATGCACCCATAGAAATCAGAACTCCGAGGCAGGCAAATTCCTCAAAGAACAGTTTTATTGGATACATCATATTGGCACAACTGGTGAAAGCCGACTCTAAAAGTTCCCACCTCTTTCATCTAATTAAAAGTAAAAAATTTCCCCTTTCCTCCAGGTCATTGGTCACGCTGTCCAATCCAGTTGCTGACCGGTTGCTTGGTTACTTCCCCCTCCTCTAGCCAGCCACCTATAAGAATGTCCTTGGTTCCCATAGGAAAACTTTATTGTTTTGGCTACAAAACCCCATCTAACTATTTCCCCCTTCCAAGATAGCCTCAGCCAGGTTTACTTCAGGGTTGACAGATATCAAGTTTGGTGTTTGCATTCCTAGCGATTGTAACTATTACCCTAAAGGTATCCAAAGTTTATGCTTACTTCCTTAAAATTGTTGTGCCAACGAAGTATTTTGTTTTGAGCGCAAATGAAAAACAGATCATTACTCAACTGTGTTTTTAGGAAATGCGATTCCATCAGCAGTTTTTCTATCTTGTGATTCTCCAGATACACGAGGGTGGAAACTCCTGTTAACGCTAACAGTTACAGTCGAACTCAAATGGAGGTTGAGGAAGCCTATATTAAGCCAACAGTATTTCCATCCATCTTGCAAGATGATGGTCAAGGGATAAGAAACAAAAACAGTGTCTTGAAAGTTAAGGGGGAAAAAAGCAGAAGCTGTTGATGGAAATTCTCAATCATTCAGGTCATGGTTATCCCAAAGGTGCTTTTTTCAAAAGGCAATTGAGCTTTTTTGTTTTTTTCCCCTCTGAAAATATTTTGCTTTTCATCTGTTCTGAAAAAGTGTCAGAAGTGGATGTTTTTTTAAAAAAAAATATTTTTTTTTTAAAAAAACACCAAGAAAGTCCAGTTGCCTTTTGAAAAAAAAACAGCTTTGGGCATAAGAAGATATTATTTATGAGGTTTGGATCAGTAGTGGGTTCTGAATTAGTTTGCCACCGGTTCGTGTGCGTGCTCACACACGCGCATGCTGTCCTGGGCTGGTGGGCGGAGCCTCCCGCTGCCACCGCTACCAGTTCTAAGAACCGGTCCGAACCAGGAGCAACCCCACCGCTGGTATGGATTCCTTAATCTTGATCTACAACACTGTTTCCATGATGGACCTCTTGGCAAAAATGGACTGCAATCACTAGAAGAAACATAGATTGGGAAAGGGAAACCCTAAGCTTTTCAAGACAGTTTTAAACTGAATTTGGGAGACGAGACAGAGAGGCACAGACTTTAATAGTGATGGGCTTTGATCAGACTAAGTCAGCATAAAGACAGATGGTAGACATGATGGAATGGCAATTTGACCATCTCTGACTTCCAAGAGATATATTTTGAGGAAGCCAACTTTACACTACAGTTAGTCCTAAGTCTTACAACCATTTGCTGAGTATTTAAAGTGATAGTGGCACTGAAAAAAGTGACTTATAATAGTCCTTACACTTACAACTGTTGCAGCATCCCCACAGCCACAACCATCCCAGCCGGCTTCCAACCCACAAAGTCAATTGGGGCAATCTGGATTCTCTTAGCGATGCATGGTGCACTTAACAACTGCAGTGACTTGCTTAATAGCAGTAGCAAAAAAAGGTAATAAAATCAGGCGCATCTCATAATCACCTTGCTTAGCAATGGAAATTCGGGTCCCAATTGTGGTTATAAGTTGAGGACTACCTGTCTCAGGACAATTAGGTACATCAATCAACTTATACTGTGATGCAAAATCTATAACAGCATCGTCATCTCACAAGTGAGATTCCTTTGGCTTGACCTTTTCCTCCCATCAACACTGATTGAAACCATCTTCAAAGAAAAGAGGAGCATCACTGTCATGTCCCAGATGGGAGAGAGAGGGGGGAGGGGGGGAGGGAGAGGGAGAGGGGGAGAGAGAGGGGGAGGGAGGGGGAGGGGGGAGAGAGAGAAAGAGAGAGAGAAAGAGAGAGAGAAAGAGAGAGAGAGGGAGGGAGAGGGAGAGAGTGGGAGAGGGAGAGGGAGAGGGAGAGAGAGAAAGAGGGGGGGAGAGGGAGAGGGAGGGAGGGAGAGGGAGAGAGAGAGAGAGAGAGATATTTTGAAAACTTTACTTTGATAAACGCATACAGCAGCTGCAGGCGGAGTGTATTTGCAGCTTTACACAATTTCAAGTGGTCCAAATCCGTTAAGAAACTTACAGATTCACCATTATCTCACACATCTTAATATTCCCAACCAGAGAAGGGGCTTTATCCTAGTCCAGGGGTCTGCAACCTTAAACACTCAAAGAGCCATTTAGACCCGTTTCCCACAGAAAAAAAAAACACCGGGAACCACAAAACCTGGGTGGGCATGGCCAACTTGATGTCACTCACTCCCACCCAGTCACATGACCCCCCCTAGGCATGCCTACCCAGCCACAAAACCATGTCTCTCTCTCCCTCTCTCCCCTCTGTATCTCTCAGCCACTCTCCCCCTCTCTCCGTCTCTCTCTGTCTCTCTCCCACTCTCCCTATCTCCCCCCTCTTTGTATCTCTCCCTCCTCTCTCTGTGTCTCTCTCCCCCTCTCTCTCTGTATATCTCTCTCCCCCTCCCTATCGTCTCCTCCCCCCCTTCTCTGTGTATCACTCTATATGTATCTCTCTATGTCTCTCTCTTCCCCTCTCTGTGTATAACTCTGTGTGTATCTCTCTGTGTCTCCCCCTCTCTCCCTCTCTGTGTTTCACTCTGTGTGTGTGTGTCTCTCTCACACCCTCTCTGTGTATCACTCTGTGTGTGTCTATGTCTATGTCTATGTCTCTGTCTGTCTCTGTCTCTGTCTCTGTCTCTGTCTCTGTCTCTGTCTCTGTCTCTGTCTCTGTCTCTCCATCTCTCTCCGTCTCTCTGTCTCTCTGTCTCTCTGTCTCTCTCTGTCTCTCTCTGTCTCTCTCTGTCTCTGTCTCTGTCTCTGTCTCTGTCTCTGTCTCTGTCTCTGTCTCTCTCTCTCTCTCTCTCTCTCTTTCTCTCTCTCTCTCTCTCTCTCTCTCTCTGAGCACCAGCCACGGCAGAGGCTTCCCTTATGGTGACCATCCTCCTCCTCCCCCTCCTCCTCCTCTCACGCCCCCCTGGCCAGCTATAACTGAGCTGGGAGCGTGCACACATGTGGGAAGACCCTCCTCAACCGAGCGCCAAAGCGCAGCAAAGGAACGCGTGGGGCGGTCGGCCGCTCGCTTAAGGAGGGTCTTAACAGAACGCAACAGGACATGGCTTCTCTCCTGCACTAAGGCTCCAGCGATCCTCCTCCCCCTCCTCCTCTCATGATCCCCTGGCCATCTGTGGCGGAGCCAGGAGGGTGCGCATGTGCAGGGAGACCCTCCTTAAGCGACCGCCTGCCCACCCTCATGCGCCTTTCCTGCGCTTTGGTGCTCGCTTGGGGAAGGTCTCCCCGTGCGTGTGCACCCTCCCAGCTCTGCTACAGTCGGCCAGGGGGTCGCGAGAGGAGAAGGAGAGTCGCCCGAAGGAAAGCCTCCACAGCAGATTTCCAAATTTCCAAAAATATCCAAAAAAAGAAATAAAAGGAGTAGTGAAGTGCCCCAAGGAGAGCTTGCTGGCTTGGCCCAGCCATGGCTTTTTGAGAGAGAGAGAAGAGATGCAGAGACAGAGAGAGAGCGCAAGAGATACAGAGAGAGAGAGAGAGAGAGAGAGAGAGAGAGAGAGAGAGAGAGAGAGAGAGAGAGAGAGAGAGAGAGAGAGAGAGAGAGAGAGAGAGAGAGAGATCGAAAGAGAGGGGGAGATTGGCTGATGGGTGAGCGTCTTTGGTGAGGGCTTTGTCTGAGCCTGACCCCTGGGGTGGGCGTGCTAGGTTCGGTGGGGCCAGCTCCCTTTTCCTGCTGCCCTGAACCTCTTAAAGCTGTGGCTGGGCGCTGCTGGCCTGTCCCCCTTTCTGACGTCCCCTTCTCCTGGATCCCATTCCCACCCCACCAGCCCTCGTGTTAGTGAGGCCGGCATCGGTCGTGGACGGGTCAGGCCAGTGTTTCGGGGCGGAGAGCAGGTTGCGCGTCTCCGCAAGCAACCGAGGCACGCCCAGCACTAACAAGGGCCAGAAGAAGCTTCATAAGAGTGAGGCACCAGAGAATCAGTCCCGGACGCTTCTCCATCCCCCACTGTCGCCCTTACCTTCTCAGGCCAGGCGAGGAGTGACAGGGAGGGGAGGGCGAGGGGCGGGGCCAACAAGTGATGGGACAGGGAGCCATTGCAGAGGGCCCAAAGAGCCGTGACTCCGGAGCCGCAGGTTGCCGACCCCTACCCTAGTCCAATGTAATGCAATACCTTCAGCATTCCTAGCTGGAAAATACAAAAAGATACCATACCCTGTAGGATTATGCCCTTGTGACTCAGGACATGTGGAAACAATGGAACATGTTCTTTTGTACTGCCAGTTTTACACAGCATCCCGAAATGCTCCAATTGCCCCACTCCTGGCTAGTAGAACAGGATATAATGACCAGCAATATAAGCAATTCTTACTTTCTGATAATGATCCTGAAATAACATATAAAATTGCCAGGTTCTGTGCAGAGGCATATAAAATTAGACAAAGAATAATTAAGAGCAATTGAATTTGTTTGAGCAGGGAATAGCTCTTCCTTAGCCTTACCCACTGGATATATTTTTTTAAATGTCAGCTATTGTATTGTACCTTCCTCAGATTTGTCAGGGGCTTCATAATTCTAAATTTTAGGTTAGTTTTAACTAATAAGAACGATGCTTTTAAGCATATTTTTATGTATCACTCCTACCTATTTATTATTGGATATTCTGGATATTCAAAAACCATGTTGTCCTCTTTTTTCTTTCTGCTGGTGAATGACGGTAATAAAGTTATTCAAATTTTTGTTTTTGACTTACAGACTCAGTCCCAATAAAGTTCCAAGGAGCAGGCAGAAGCATGGTTAGGGCACAGTCCAGAGGTCATAGAACTGTCATATAGATCAACAGCTGGTCTGGTTCAAGGCACAGGGATAAATAAATGTCCCAGGCTCCATGGGCAGAGAATCAAGCAAATAGATTTGTTGTTCCCAGTAAAGTGGGTGGCTCTAAAATAGAGCCCCATCAGATGCAGACAATCACTGAAAACCTTTTCCTCCCAATGAGCCATGTAGCTCTTTGTCCAGCTCTTTGCTTACTCCTACATGCTTTGGGGCTGGGAACGAGATCCTGAATCAGACTCCTCATCCTATGCTGCTTCCAGGGCTCCGAATCAGCATCATGTATCTCCCTGCTGCTTTCTGAGGCAGGCTGCTGTTCCACAGGATCCCCTTCCTCAGACTCTTTAGAGCCAGGGCTAGCCATAACAATCACAGAAACATGCTGCTTCTCACTCCCAGTTCTCATAGGTCCGTGGTGGCGAACCTATGGCACGCGTGCCACAGGTGGCACGCGGAGCCATAGCGGAGGGCACGCGAGCGTTGCCCACCGGCAAACCGGAAGTGCGGAAAAACGCACTTCCGGTTTGCCGGTGAGCTGTTTTTTGCACTCCGGAGGGTTCAGGGAAGCTCCCTGAAGCCCCGGAATGCAAAAAACGACGAAACGGACAAACCGGAAGTGCATTTTTCCGAACTTCCAGTTTGCCCGTTTCGTCGTTTTTTTACCGTCCCAGGCTCCGGTAAGGCCTTTGCGCGGGGGTGGGGGTGTGCGCGCATGCGCAGGGGGCAGCATGGGGGGTGTTGTGCGCATGCATGGGGGGGAGGGAATGGGTGTGGGCTTGCGAGCGCGCGCTGGCGCGCGCACCCCCCCTTTTTGGCACGCGAACCTAAAAAGGTTCGCCATCACTGTCATAGGTGGTCCAGAAAGGTATCATGTTTGATGATATTGAAAGTCACTGAGAGATCAGGGAGAACTAGGGCGCTAACACACCTTCCCCTCAACTAATGCATGGGGTAAAGATAACGAATAGAAGGAATATAGGTAAGAAAATATTCTCTGTTCTGCTATCTGATGGGAACTTTAAATTATTTCAACCATTGCATGAAAGCAGTGTTGAGAAGACAAAAAAAAAAAACTAATGTTCTCTAGGGAAGACCACAAAGATCAAACTCCCTAGTCTTTGTCCCAATGGCAATCCTTGAGGCGTAGAATCAGCTAAGACAGTGTTTCCCAACCTTGGCAACTTGAAGATATCTGGACTTCAACTCCCAGAATTCTGGGAGCGAATGCTGGCTGGGGAATTCTGGGAGTTGAAGTCCAGATATCTTCAAGTTGCCAAGGTTGGGAAACACTGAGCTAAGAGGTGTTGAGATAGACTTCCAATCAGGATACCCCTTACATGTCAGGAATTTTGGGAAATTGTCAGTGTAATTATGAACTGGGATAGCCATAACAAGTTAGCCAATGGGAACTGTTTGGTGACTGAGAGTCATATCAGATGACTCGGAGCCTGAGTTCTGGTTCTGGCTTCTGCTGCATGGGTATTGTATACATGCATCATGCTTTATTCAGTGGTCTCCAACCTTGTCAACTTTAAGACTTGTGGACTTCAACTCCCAGAATTCCTCAGCCAGTGAAGCTGGCTGAGGAATTCTGGGAGTTGAAGTCCACAAGTCTTAAAGTTGACAAGGTTGGAGACCCCTGCTATTACTGTATATAGAGAAGTTTCTTTTATACATGAATCCTGCTGAATTATTTACTTGTGTGCTGGTTGGATTGCTGCAAACTTTAACATAAATGAATACTGTACCTGTCATGCGTGGTGAGATCTTGGTTGCAGAAGTGACCTCCCCTCAAAGTTGTTCTGTTCAGTTCTATTATTGATCACAGAAGGCAATTCCACATAGAACCAACATTCTAGCTTTCAAATTCCTTGTGGCTTTTGAGAACCCGGTCCTGTCCGTGTGTGCAATAAGAACTCCCAATTCTTGTTGCACCATTTTGTTCTATTTGTTCCTTCAAAAAACAGGTTCTTGAGTCATCAAAAAATTGCCCAGCCCTAAACAAATGATTAGGAATCTAATAAGCATTCCATGAGGAAATGAGAGGAATCGGCTCAAAAGCTAGAAATTCTAACTGGAGGTATTATATTTTATGTTAATGTATTTTATTTAAAACTTATATTTAAGATTGCTCATATGAATCTCAAAAAATGGGATGTATGTCTCTATGTCAGTGGTGTCACACTCAGTTTCATTGAGGGCTGCATCAGGGTTGTGTTTGACCTCGGGGGGGGGAGTAGGCGTGGCCAGGGTGGGCGTGGCCAGATCGACGTCACTTGTGTCGAGGGTGCCTGTGGCGGCCCGAGCACTCTGCCAGAGAAAAAGGGGCTCCCTAATTCTGTTTTCGGCTGCAACGGCCTCCTGCAACCCTCTGCCAGTGAAAACAGAGCTTGGGAGGGCCGCACACAGAGGCACTATGGGCCAGTCAGTGGTAGAGGCACTGCGGGCCAGTCCTTCGCTGTTTCCAGGGTGGCCCTCCGGGCCAGATCTAAGCACCCCATGGGATGGATCCAGCCCCCAGGCCTTGAGTTTGACACCCCTCCTGTATGTGAATACATGCCTTTGAGTCAGTCCTGACTCCTGATAACTACCCAGGCTAGCCCCTGCAGTTTCGACAACATTTCAGAAATAAGGTTTGTCACTATTTGCTTCTTAGAGCTGAGATAGAATGACAACCCAACTGGAATTTCCCTAAGGCTAGACTAGAATTCACAATCTTAGTATTTTAACCACCGCACCAAACTGACTCTCTTTGAATTTTACTCTTAACAGAATACATATTCCAAGAGCAGATTACTTTGAAATCAAGTGGAAAACCACACTTTTTGCAGTAGTGATATTTTCACAGAAAAGCCTTATAAAATGAAAACTGTTCCACTTCCCGCTGAACCAGATTCAGCCCATTGCAACATTGCTCATTTTTCTCTCTTAAAGGATGCACAGTAAGAGGAAATCAATATTGCTGAACTAACAATTGTGACTTAGCTCTACAGTATTTTTTTCTCACAGTGCTTACAATATAATACATACATAAATAAATCTATATATCTGTATATCTATATATCTATATCATCTCTATCTCTATCTCTATCTCTATCTCTATCTCTATCTCTATCTCTATCTCTATCTCTATCTCTATCTCTATCTCTATCTCTATCTCTATCTCTATCTCTATCTCTATCTCTATCTCTATCTCTATCTCTATCTCTATCTATCTATATACAGGTTCAAATCCCAGTAAGGGTATGGCTATCTGATGAGAGCTAAATAGCTCTAAATAGATCTATAATAGTCTCCCTTTATTTTCATTTATCAGCAAAAAATGCTACACGCACACACACACACACACACACACACACACACACACACACACACACACACACATATGAAAATGGCTATGTGTATGTATGTATGTTCCAGCATAACTCTGGAACACCTCAACCAATTTCAACCAAACTTGGTATACATATGACTTACTATCTGGCAAAAAATACTGTGGGGGTAAGACACCCCTAGCACCCCTAGGGGTGGCCTTTCAGAACAATGGTCGTGTTCTGTACACTGAGCCTAGCTCAGCGTTTTTCTGAACAGGCCTAGGCCTCCCTCACACAGTAGGCCTATGAATAAGGTGACCAGATGTCCCGCTTTTGACGGGACAGACACGCTTTTCAAGCATGTGTCCCGCGTCCCACGTCCCGCATTGTTTCTAAAAAGTCACGCTTTTTTGGAAAGAATGCCCGACAACAAACAAATTTTGAAAAGAAACAGCGGGACATCTGGTCACCTTACTCTTGGCTCTCCTGCTCCCCCTCCGCCAGCGCTGGGCTGCTGGAATGACAGAGGGAGAAAGGAGATCAGGAGGCGGCGGCGGATCACAACAACCCCAGTGGCAGCTCCAGGCAGAGAGAGAGAGAGAGAGAGAGAGAGAAGCAAGCAAGCAAGTCACTCCGCCGTGCGCGCTCATGAACACACACACACACACTGCGTGGGGGGGGACCGGAGGCGAGACGCCGCAGGGAAAGCACTGCACACGGGCACAGCCCCACGTGCCTTTCGGCTCCCGAACGGGAGGTGGGAGGTGGGGAAAGGAGGCAGCCGGCAGCGGCGGCAGAGCCGAAAAGCGAACGTGGGTAGCTGGCGTGAGGGAGGCAAGGGAAATCCAGGCAAACTTTTTCTTTTGCACACTTCCAGGCCGAGGTGCGCGCAGGACTTCCAAGTCCTCCCACGCGGCGGAGCGGGGAGGAGGAGGAGGAGAAGTTGGGGGCGGCGGGTGGAAGCCAGGACCTGGGCGAGTTGGAGTCTCCGGCACTCTCCAGCCTGTTGGACTGGTTCTGGGAAGGGCAAGAGGGAGAAAGAAAGAAAGAAAGAAAAAGCAGTCTCGGGAAGGGCAGGAAGTGGATGATCTTGGCATCCGAAGGGCACCGGGGCGCCCTCCCCACCTCTGCGCGCCTTTTAACTGTAGCATCAAGCAAGCCAAACAAACACCTCGGGGAAGGGCGAGGAAAAAGGGGGTGCCGGAGGGTTTGGAAATCCTAGCCGGGCTGTTTCTGTTGAAGGATCCGTAAGAAATTTCCCTCCCTCGCACCAGCTACCCACGTTCGCTTTTCGGCTCTTTCTTTCTTTCTTTCTCCCTCTTGCCCTTCCCAGAACCAGTCCAACAGGCTGGAGAGCGCTGGAGACTCCAACTCGCCCAGGTCCTGGCTTCCACCCGCCGCCCCCAACTTCTCCTCCTCCTCCTCCCCGCCCCGCCGCGTGGGAGGACTTGGAAGTCCTGCGCGCACCTCGGCCTGGAAGCATGCAAAAGAAAAAGTTTGCCTGGATTTCCCTTGCCTCCCTCGCGCCGGCTACCCACGTTCGCTTTTCGGCTCTGCCGCCGCTGCCGGCTGCCTCCTTTCCCTGCCTCCCGCCTCCCGTTCGTCGCTGCGCATGCGCAGCATTCTGCGCATGCGCAGAGGGCAAAACTCAAATGGCGGCGTCCAGGCGGGCCTGCCCCCCATCAATGGTGTCCCGCTTAAAAAAAAATCTGGTCACCTTACCTATGAAGGGAGCCTGATTAGGCCAGTACAAAGGCCTTTGATTGAGCGTGGCATGGCCTAAGCGGATCATCCACCCCCATCTCACAGCTTCGGCCTGTGTTCCCAGGATCGTCCTTCGCCCCAACTCATCGCGCGAAGGACGGGACCACCCCAATCGAGGCGAAACAGGTATGGAGGCCAGAGAGGAGACCCAGCCTATTTCAGCAGGGGTGGAGGAGGCACAGCATGGGCCAGCTCAGGGATTTATGTTCCAGTCCCGGGTACAGTTTGAGGAAATGGTAAAATGGGTGGTGGCAGAGGCAGGAGGGGTGCCGTTTCTAAATCCCCCAGCTGTCCACAGGTTACGTAGCTTGGATTTGAACAAGGTCAGTTTTAAAACCCTGTAAATAAAATTGCTTTCATTTGACACTATAGATATAATTAATTCTTTTTCCTGTCTATTACAAGATTGGGATAAATAAATACCCAGGCAATGCCAGGTAATCAGCTAGAAAATAAAATAAAATAAAATAAAATAAAATAAAATAAAATAAAATAAAATAAAATAAAATAAAATAAAATAAAATAAAATAAAATAAAATAAAATAAAATAAAATAAAAAAATAAAATAAAAAAATAAAAAAATATAAAATAAATAAAATAAAATAATAAAATAAAATAAAATAATAATAAAATAAAATAATAAACTAAAATAAACTAAAATAAAATAATATAAACTAAAATAAAATAAAAAAATAAAAAAATAAAAAAAATAAAAATAAAATAAAATAAAATAAAATAAAATAAAATAAAATAAAATAAAATAAAATAAAATAAAATAATAAAATAAAATAAAATAAAATAAAATAAAATAAAATAAAATAAAATAAAATAAAATAAAATAAAATAAAATAAAAATAATAAATAATGGTTGTTACAGTTCTTAACACTGTATATTGTAGATATCTTTCCCCTCCCTTTCGGCTACTGGATCTTTTGATTTGCTTAAGATGTTTCGAGAGCTTTGGTTGGTTTGTATGCTACAGTGATGCTGTGTGATTGTAATAGTCTGTTGGTTGTTCCTAAGATGTTTCTGATGTAGGGCAGTGTTTTTCTTCCATGGTTATCTCTGTATTTAATGATGGCTAATCACCCTTTTTCCCAGTTATGGATTGATTTTATGATCAAGGCGTAACGGTTGTGTCCTTATGCTCTTAGTAAATGTTAACATTTTGTTTTAGGAAGCATTTTATGCAGATACTATGAGAACACAGTCTTTCCAAAGGGAAAAAGGATGGCGTTATTTTGCATCCTTTCTCCAAGTTTTCACATTAAAAAAGCAAACCAAATGAAGAGAACACCATTAGAATGCTACGTAAAAGAGATGAGATTTTGCTGGATGACTGCATTGGCAGACCTCTGGATCCGTTATGTTCCTTAAAATATGAAGATGAACTGTGGAAAGTTTGAATGCACATGTCCCACGAGCCCTCAAAGTATATTAAAAGCCAGACTAGCAAATTCATGGGTTCAGCTGCAGAATTACAGAATAACTAAATGCTGGCAATTGGCAGCAGTAGTAAAAATAAAAATAATTTGGGATTTATAACAGTAACGTCTTTAAAAGTGAGATTTAAGACACCTCTGGTAAAATCTGCAGTATTTGGCAATTAGGCCCTCAGGGTTTTTAGAAGATTCTTGGCAAGGATTTTTCACAGATATAGTAGCATAAATATGTGCAGTAAACATCGTTCCATTCTCCGTTGCCCCAGAGATGCGCACAGTCCTCATTTGACAGATCGTTATTAGGCTCCCCTTGCTTCCAGTACCTGAGATGGGGGAAAAAAATCGTGCTTTAAACAACAGTCCACTAAAGTTCTACAAAAGCTCCAGCAGTAACAAAAATGTTATTCTATAAGGCAGTGATGGCGAACCTTTTTTCCCTCGGGTGCCGAAATAGTGCATGCGCGCGCTATCGCACGCGTGCGCGTGCCCACACCCATATTCAATGCCCCACCACGTGCCCCCATTTCCTGACTTCTGGTGGGCCCGGTAGGCCCATTTTTTGCCCTCCCCAGGCTCCAGAGGCTTTCTTGGAGCTTGGGGAGGGCAAAAACACCCTCCCCTGCCTCCCTGGAGGCCCTCCGGAAGCCGAAAACGCCCTCCCAGAGCCTCCATGTGAGCCAAAAATCACCTGGCAGGCGCCCACATGCACGCTGGAGCTGAGCTAGGGCAACAGCTCGCATGCCAGCAGATATGGCTCCGCGTGCCACCTGTGGCACGCGTGCCATAGGTTCGCCATCACGGCTATAAGGTGTCAGAAGATTTTTTTTTTCTTTGCAGTTTTAAAAAGAAATCTAGCATGATCAGATGACTTTGTGGGGAGGGGAATATCCATCTGGTTCAGTTCACACTGGAAATATGGAGGCTGCTTGGAAAGATGGTTTAATGATGAAGCAGAACCACATGGGTTTATGGTTCTGGTGCAGCTGACAAAATGGAATTGAGTGTGTGTGGGGGGGTGGTTATGCCTTCTCTTGGGCTTTGCACTTGAGCTTCCTGTTCCTGTGCAAGAGCATGTATTCTATTGGCTGTTGTCAGTCTCCCATGGGGCCATGTAGGAGTTACGTAGAGGTCATAGCTGGCTCTATAGGCAAAAGAGGAAATGCCAATCCTAGGTGTTTGTCTGAGCTAAGTTTGGTTTGATGTTTGGACTGCTCTGAGATGATGCAATGAAGGGGCTTGTGTGCTGAAAGGGTGTTGGGTAATTCCTATCGTGCTTAACGGCTTTTGTCCTGTTTTGGCTCTTGGGTAAGGGTATTTGCTTATGAATAGAGCTATCTAGATACTTGCCTTCTTTCAATAAGCTCTTTATCTCTTAAGTGCTGACATCTGCTGTGGGCTATTAAGAAAGACTGAATCTGCTTCTGTCTTTTAAAAAAAACTTGTTTCTCCATTTCTCATCTAGGGAAATATAATATTCTGCCTTTCTTAATATTCCCCAAAATATTTCATTCTTCTAGGAGGGGTGTGCTGACTTTCTACAACTCCTAACAACCTGTTGGTTAAAAAACAGCAAAACAGATGTGGGAATGGAAATGCAGACTAAGATTTTGATGGAAAAAGTGTCTGGGTGCAGAGGGAGAATCATATTGTATGGTCCCTAAGTTTGACCAGGACAACAGTGGAGGGCAAAAGCAATTCATCTACATCACATGTTGTTCTAGTGAAATTTTTCTCTAGGCGCCAACAGTACCTTTACAGGAAATACTCAGTCAGAGAAAGAACAGGTAATTTCTCATATGGATCCTGTCTGGACTGATGTACCAATTACGGGTTTTATTTTTTTAATGAAATGTTCCAGATATATTGTCATCATCGTCAGCCATTCAGTCATATCCAACCCTTAGTCACTCTATGAATCAGCATTCTCCATGCTCCTCTACCTCGCATGGCCTCCTTCAGATCTGCCATGGTCATCCAGATGTCATCCTTTATAATGCCCACCAGAGGGCGCTAGGGCAGCTTCTCCTTTTTCTGCTGATCACTCCCAGGATGTTTGACTTTTTGAGTGAGTCAGCTCTCACGGCATGTCCAAAGTATGACAGCCTCTGTTTGGTGAACTTGGCATCAGGTGATATTTTTGGCGAGGTTCGGCCTAGGACTACTTTGTTTGCTGCTTTTGAAGTCCATGGGATACATAATGCAGGTAATCCTCCAGGTATGAATGCAACAGAGCCTGCCAATTACATTCATAACCTAAGGATTCATTAATTGGATCGTGTTAAATGAACGTGATCCCTCCTTGCTTTACGCAATGCATTTGCTAATCGAATGTGCAGATCGTTTAGTGCACATGAGGTATCTCAGGGTGGGAAGACCATGGGGGGGTAGTGCTTCCAATCACCTGCCTCCCCTGACCCACTGCAATACCCCATGCTTTCCTACCCCCTTCTATCCTGCCCCACCAGGTCTCCACAGGCGCTGGGCTGTGAAGACTCACTTATCATTCGAAGATCTCAATGATCAAGCGAGCTGTCTCCTCTCCAGCCTCTCGGCTGAGGTTTCTTTGCCTGCTCCCAGTGCTCCAATAGCAATAGCAATAGCAATAGCACTTAGACATATACCAATTCATAGTGCTTTACAGCCCTCTCTAAGCGGTTTACAGAGTTCAGCATATTGCCCCCAACAATCTGGGTCCTCATTTTACTGACCTCGGAAGGATGGAAGGCTGAGTCAACCTTGAGCCGGTGAGATTTGAACAACTGAACTGCGGCTAGCACTCAGCTGAAGTAGCCTGCAGTGCTGCACTCTAACCATTGCGCCACCTCGGCTCTATAAGAGTGGTGAGAGCAGAGGCAGAGCCCTGCTCAGCTTGGCTGACTCACCGAGGCTGAGTGTGTAGGACACCTGATCCATTTTTGGAGCGCCGGGCAGCCTCGGTGAGTTTGAAGGAACGTGAGATTTTGCCCGCAAAGGCTTCTGTTCTCTGCACCAAAAGCTTTTGCAAAGGGATGGAAGGCTTCAGGAGAGTGATCTCGTGCTGCTTCAGGACTCTGTCCCTTTGCAAAAGCTTTTGAACATGGAGAACAGAAGCCTTTGGCCAGTGATGGGATTTAGCTGGTTTGCACCGGTTCAGGCGAACTGCTTGTTAAATTACCCACCCCCTGCTATCAAAGGGGATCCTGGGCGATGCGCTGCACTGCAATGGAGAAATGGGCAATGGAGTGGCCGGTGTGTGGGAAGGAGAAGGCCGCTTTCCCTCCTCCTTCTCTTGTGCCAGCTGCTCCATTGCCTGTTTCTCCATTGCAGTGCAGTGCAGCGCAGTGCCCAGGATCCACTTTGATGGGTGGGGGAGGTAATTTAACAACCAGTTTGCCCAGGGTCAGGTTGGCCGTAGTGGGAGGCTCATCCCACATGTGTGGTGGAGCTGGAGGACAAGGATGGGCCACACCTCCCATGACAGCCAACCTGACCCTGGGCGAACCGGTTGTTAAATTATTTGAATCCCACCACTGCCTTTGGGGCCACGGATCTTGCGCTCCTTTAGACTCACTGAGGCTGCCTGGTGTTCCAAAAATGGATCAGGTGTCCTGCACAGGCAACCTTGGTGAGCCAGCCAAGCTGAGCAGGGTGCGCTCATCCTGCTCTCCCTCTGGTCCCACTCTTCCGCTTTTGGGACACCAGGAGCAGGCAAAGAAACCACACTCCTGTCCAAACCCACAGCAAAGAGGCTGAAGAGGAGACAGCTCACTTGAGGAGAGAGGAACCTTCAGTCTGTTCTAAAACTCTGGATCTTTGAAACGTAAGTGAACCTTTCGGGATGGGGAAGAGCCAGTGAACTAGCCTGTAATGCCTGTTAGGTCCATGTGGAGGAGGGGAATAGGTAGGGGGAATGTTGCAGTGTCTCTGTGATCGGTCAATAGGATGAACAACTGCCGTGGTGCTGCAACGTTTGTAACTTCGGGACTGTGTTGTAAGTACATGGGGGGGGATGTTGTAACTTTGAACCATCACCAAGTGAACTGTTGCCTCAGCTGGTCCCTTGGGAAAGCAAAATTCTTGACTTTGTTGAGTTGTATCAAAAGAACTTTTACTGAGAGAAAGTGGTTGTAGTAAAGCCAGGTGGAATCTGAGGGTCCCTCCCGAAGCACAAAGCAATTCTTCTGTTTCCCCAAACCCAACCCCCCCCCCCGACCAGTCCACTGGCAGCCAATGTGATGCCTCAAAGTTGTTTTGAGAATGCTGAGGTGCTGGGCAGATAACAGTTCACTTTCAGGGCACAACAGCCTTGGAACCAGGATGGAACCGGCTGGGAAAGAGTCTGCTTCATCTCCGAAGGCAATCCCCTCCCTAATTCCCAAGCTGTTACAGCAAAAGTGAAAGCATGCAAAAAATGCCATCAGGCCTTCCCCCAGCCTTCTTCCAACAGAATGGCAGGAACACAATGGTGTACCTGACACTTGAGGACTACTTGTAGTCACTTCCAGCATCACAGATCAAAGGTTTAGACATATTTAAAATAATGTTGAATTTGATCTTTTAGAACAGAGGACCATAATCTGAAGCCCCAGAGCTGCATGCAACCCTTTCCCAAAAGGTTTTGTTACAGCCCAGAAACCTTTTAAAAATTATCATTACACTGTAATTGTTAATTTGAAAGAAAGGGAGAGATACTAAATACATGAATTGATCATCTTAGCAACACCTTCTTCTAACAAAATGTAAATCAAATAAAAAAAAATGCAGGGGTCTTTTTCCTGCCTTATCTGCTCTCCCTGGTAGCATTTAGGACTGGAGAACAGCCAAGGAATAATTCTGAGTTCAGATTAATAACATTTGTTAGGATAAAGGTTGAAGTGAGAAGATAAGAACTCCAGCAAATAACTCTGCTTTCAAATGCGGATCTCTATATAGGACAAAATATTAGATTCTGGCTTTCTTCTTCCTGCATTTTGGTGTAACAAGCGGATCTTCTCAAGACATCTGCCTCTAAGATTTATTTCTCTAATGGTTACTATGGTGTCACATTGTCAGAGTGAGATGATGTGACTGAATCCACTCTTGGGGAGGGCAGCCCACTAGACCAGCGGTTCTCAACCTGTGGGTCGTGACCCCTTTCACAGGGGTCGCCTAAGACCACTGGAAAACACATATTTTCGATGGTATTAGGAACCGAGACACTGCTCCTCTATCCGTCGCCAGGTGGGTGCACCCACATGCAAATAGACTACTGCAAAAAAAAATCTGTACCATGGGAACTTCTGAGCATGCGCAGAAGCCGAATTTCTGGTACTGCACATGCGTCGCCATCTTGTTTTTGGGTTTTTTTTTGCAATTAAAAAAAATTTCAGCACTGTGCATGTGTGCGCGCGCAAAGCGCATGCGCCCCCATGAGGCGCAGCCACACAGCGCAGAAGGAAGCGAACCGGCAGCAAGGTAAGTTAGAACCCACCCCTGAGTTTTCTAATAATTTTATTATTTTATGGTTGGGGGTCACCACAACATGAGGAACTGTAATAAAGGGTCGTGACATTAGGAAGGTTGAGAACCACTGCACTAGATCAATGTGTGGCTTTTGACTTTGAAAAAGTTTGTTTCTGTTTTAAAAGAAGCTTTTGAGAGATTATATATGGGAAAACATTCGAATTGACACTTGGGATCTGGAGATAGGCAAACGAAATTCAGTGCTTACCTGAAGCCATTTCTGTAACTGCTACCATCCACCCATTTCCATTCTCCCTCTACGTCCATATCTGTAAGTCCTATCCAATGACGCTCATTCCTGGCTCGTGTCTGAAGGAAATACTGCAAAAGAACAGGATAGAGAAGTAGAGCAAAGGTGTGAAGATTGGGATAATGTGGAATCTGTGTCTTGGACCACAATGTTGTTATTGGGCTACACAAATATGGATTTGTTTGTAACCAAAATGCACTGTCCATGGAAATGAGTTAAGTATCAACAATCTTTGAGAGAATCCACATTTTGCACAAATATACACACATACACAAAACCTGAAGAGAGGAAAAGGGTGAGATGAACAGCCTGAACAACAAAAATTTCCAAAGAAGTTCACTGAAGAGTATATATATATTCAGAGGCCTAAGACTACAAGGTGATTGGTGCAAAATAGGAAAATAAAATGGTGCATCCTGGGAGAGGATGTAGCACTTCATACAACAAATAGGGCTAGGAAAACTGTGCCTTGATTAGCATGGTTGAACTACAACTTGCAATAGTTCCAGGAAGGTTGTCAATAGTGAAAGATGATGGGAATCATACAGGGGTGGGTTCCTTTTACCTTTTCCTACCACTGCGCATCGCGATGTTTTGCGCGCATGTTCTTGGTACGCTCATGCGCATGTGCGCGTCCCGGCACGCAATTTTACTTCCGCGCATGCTCAGAGAGCCGAAAAATTGCCGAAAATTAGGAAAAAAATATGGCGGCGCGCATGGACTGGCACAGACAGCACCGGAGCCGTCACGCCTAAATTACGTCATCAGCAGGCTACTACCAGAGCGCCCGCACTGGACCGCACCGGTAGGAACCCACCTCTGGAATCATAGTTCAGCAAGTGCTGGATGTCCAGAAATTCTCTACTCTTGCTTAAACATTATCTGGCTACCTTGGCTGCTGTATAAGCTGTTGCTTTGATGAGAACGGATAAAGCAAAGGCAGCCAGAATAGAAATCTGCAATCAAAAGGATGGAACATAGAGTTCAAGTAGTCCTCATTTAGCAATCACAAATGGATTCAATAACTCAGTCATTAAGCAAAACAGTTGCTAAGTGAAACCTTGACCGTGCTTATGATCTTACTTCAACTTCCCTTTATAGACCTGCAACAGTCATAAATGTGAGGATTGGTCATATAATTACTTTTTCATCACTGCTGTAACTGTGAACAGTTGCTAAATGAGGCAGTTACTAAATGAAGGCTACATGTAAATCTCTCTGGTGCCTCGTATTCTAATAGTATTCCAATGAGGTGATCACCTCCTAAGAGCACAGGTCCAGCAGTGATTGGTAGCTGCGAACATTTGTGCTAGAATTAACTAGAAACTTTGCTGACATAGGAGGAGAGCTGTGTGTTACAGTGTATGTTGACAAATAATCAGGAATTCAGTAGCACTGACTAACACATTTGATTTAAAAGCTGCAGTTTGCTTCATGAGATGCATAGGTGAGCCTAGCTTAGACCAGTATGGGTAAAATACAGAACTTTGAATAGAAGATAGTTAGATTGTAATGGCTGATGTTGGGCTGGATCAGTTTCCTAAAATGGAAGCTCAGAAGCAATCAAAGGCAACTGCACATGTGGAGAGCTTTTGCGGTTTCTAAGCTCAATCAAGACAGAGTTCCCCAACCTTTCCAGCTTTGAGTACCAGCCCAGGGGAGCAGGTGGGGGGAAAGGATGGTTCCATGCAAGTGGTGAGCAAGTGCACCCGCAGATCCATTTGCACCCACCGCTCACACAAATGGAGTGTGCTTGCCCGTGCTTGCCCAGGGCTCATGCAAGTGGGGATTGCTCGCCCGCCACTTTCACAGCCCGGTTCCAAAGGGCTCAAGGCCCACTAGTGTGCCGCAGTCCAGGGAGTTGGGGATCCCTGATCTAAGAGGTATATGTATAAACGGAATTATGGGTAATGGTAAAGGACTGCCTTTCAAGAAAGTCCATCCATATTTTATAATTTATTTATTTACAGGGCTTATAATATTCTCCATTCAGCTGATATCATGCAATGCATATCTTCCCAAATATGTAATGTGAGATTAATGTGAGTTTGAGATGACTTTATATCTGATGTCTCCCCCACATATGTATGTTGTCTATATGTTTTTTAATTGTTTTAAATTGCCTTTTAAAAAAATGATTTGTTTGGAGTTTTTATAGAATGTTGTACGCCGCCCTGAGTCCTGAGGGAGTAGGGCGGCATAGAAAAACTGCCAAATAAATAAATAAATAAATAAATAAATAAATAAATAAATAAATAAATAAATAAATAAATAAATAAATAAATAAATAAATAAATAAATAAATAAATAAATAAATAAATAAACAAACACACATATATTTTCTCACGGGACAAACTTTTTTTGTACACCCCTGAAAAATTGGACCAGGGGAGGGGGGCGCTGTTTTTACACCATTGTTACCTGAGCTGATTTATTTCTGTTTCCGTTGCAGTGAAATCAGAAATCGAAAAGAACGTGATCGTCCTGTTTACAAGGATGAAACTCTTATGAGCTATTAGTTTTTCTAGAGCAGGGGTGTCAAACTCAAGACCTGCAGGTGAGATCTGGCCCATGGGGTGCTTAGATCTGGCCTGCGGGGCTGCCCTGGAAACAGCAAAGGACTGGCGGTGCAGTGCCTCCGCCAGCGAAAATGGAGCTCAGGAGGGCAACACGCGCACTCCCAGGCTCCATTTTTGTCTGCGATGGCCTCCTGCCGCCCTCTGCCAGCGAAACCAGAGCTCGGGGGTGCAGCAAAATCCTCAGCCACTGGGGGCGCACACACCCCCGAGCTCCATTTTTGCTGGCAGAGGGGCAACAGGAGGCCATCATGGCCGAAAAGAAAACCCAGGGGGCACATACACCCCCCAAGCTCCATTTTCACTGGCAGAGGGCGGCAGGAGGCCTTCGCGGCTGAAAATGAAGCCACAGGGGGGCGCGTGACCCCCCTGAACTCTGTTTTTGCTGGCAGAGGGCGGCAGGAGGTCGTCGTGGCCAAAAACAGAGCCCTGGGGGGCGTGCGCAGCCACTCTGAATTTCATTTTCGCTGGCAGAGGGAAGCAGGAGGCCATGGCCAAAAACGGAGCTTGTGAGCCCGTTTTCGCTGGTAGAGCGCTCGGGCCACCACAGATATTCCCAGCATGAGTGATGTCAAGCTGGCCACGCCCCGTGGCCACGCCCCCTGGCCACCCCCCCCCCCAAGTCAAACACAACCCTGATGTGGCCCTTAATGAAATTGAGTTTGACACCTGTGTTCTAGAGGAAGGCATCCTTGCCTTTCCCTGCCTCTTTGAATCCTGTGCTTGATTGATTATTTTGTTCATACGTCCTTAAAGAGGAAATAAAAATAGCTGGAGGGGTTTCACTTCCCATCAAATTCTCTCTTTCTTTTTCATTCTCTGCATATAAATGAACGCCTATGCTGCTGCTTCTACTTTAAAATGCAGCTGGGATTGATCTCTGTTATTTGCTCAGCTTTGGAATTGTTCCCTAGTTAATCTTAATTATATTTCCTGGAGATGAAGGAGGAGGGGATCACTTCTTTTTCTTTCTTTTCTGTACCTTATTTTTTTTTACAATTTTTATCTTTTGTAGTTTGTATTATGTTTCTCTGAATAATCTTTAATAAAATTATAAATAAAACAGGAATAGTTCTCTAGGTGAAGCAAATAAGGGTGAGCTTGTCACCCTACTGCTGAAGGAGACAAGGCAGGAAGGAAAAGCCACAGACCAGATTAGACCAAACCAGACCAGATGTATTCCAGTTTGTGGGGGGTGGGAAGCAGCAAAAAGACCAATGCCAGAAGAATAAAAGAGTTGGAAGGGACCTTGGAGGTCTTCTAGTCCAACCCCTTGCTCTGTAGGAAACCCTATACCATTTCAGACAAATGGTTGTCCAATTTCTTCTTAAAAACTTTCAGCGTTGGCGCACTCACAACTTCCGGAGGCAAGTTGTTCCACTGATTAATTAAAGAGTAGGAGAAAGCAAACCAGGATTTTAACCCCTGTAGTAGAATCATTTGTATACATGGGAAGGGGAGAAAGGGAAGGGGGGCTGAATTCCTTATTCTGTAGTTGCTGATCTATGTATCAATATGTGACCATAGAGCCACGTATTCCCTTGGAGCAAAACGTTTGCCCATCCGTGCAACCTTTAGCCTTTATAAAAAAATATGAATGTGATTTTTTTTGTGCCATGACTTTTGTAAGCTTTTAAGTATCCACTCATCCATCCATAGATTCCCTTGAGCCATATGCCTCACACAGATAGTCTGGCTGCCACTAATTGTGTCTCATTTATTCTACTTATTTGCCATAAAATTTGCTTGCCGCTCTTTCTCTTAGAAACTCAAGATGGTAGATATGGTCCTTTTTGCTTTCTCTCCCCGCTTTCATCTTATTCTTGGAGGAAGATAGATTAGGCTGAGAGGATACATCTGAATCAAGATAACTTCCTAAGATTCATGGCTGGGTGGGGATTTGTGTTTGTGTCTCCCTAGTCCAGGGATCGGCAACCTTAAACACTCAAAGAGCCACAAAGGTCCTAATTGGAAGCCCCCCCGTTCAATTCTGGAGCCAACTGGAAGTCCGGTTTCCCCACCATAGAGTCTCCTCCTAGCGCGGCGTCCTTTTTCCTCTACCTGTCCTAACCGAAAGCCCTATCAATTGTAGAGCTGACCGGAAAACCCGTCCCTTGCCATAGAGTCTCCTCCTGGCATGCCCTGCTTCCCCCCCACCCTAACCGGAACCTCCTCTCAAAATTGTGGTGCCGACAGGCGACAGGGAGCCGCAGCAGAGGGATGAAAGAGCCACATGCGGCTCCAGAGCTACGAGTTGCTGACCCCTGCCCTAGTCCAAATCCACCTTGCATGTAGACATGGCAGAGAAGAGTCCCTCTGAATGTAGCAAAGCTTCTTAACTTTTCATACTCTCCATATCTCATAGTTATGAGTCCTGTCTGATCTCCAAGGAAGCAGCCACAGTCCCCTCTTGTTACCTGTTCGGCCATATCATTGATGACAACCAGTTGGGCACGATTGTCCCTGCATTGATCATTGGCCAATCTCCAGATACTCTTCTTCAGAGAGAAGAAATAACAATTCCCATTGAAGTACTCCCACTGAGTGTGGTTAGGGCCACAAGGGAACACTGGTTAAATAAAAGAGAGAGTGTTAATTCAAAGTGGAATCTTGATTTGTTTAAACATACAATCCCTGTGACTTTTGGTCAATTGCAATTTTCATCTCCACTGTCAAACTATTCACTAAGGCTGCATTACTATTACTATTAGTCTTCTCATTGTTCCTATCACCCATCTCCTCCCACTTATAACTTGTTGCTTGTATTCTTATGATTTATATTAATATTGATTGTTTCCTGATTGCTTATTTGTACCCTCTTTGACAATCATCAAGTGTTGTACCTCATGATTCTTGACAAATGTATCTTTTCTTTTATGTACACTGAGAGCATATGCACCAGTGGTGGGTTCCTACAGGTGTGGTCCACTCTATAGCACCGGTAGTGGCCCGCTGGTGACGTCACAGTACCGGTGCGGTCGGTTGCCGGTGCCTGGGTGCCGCCATTTTTTTTAAAAAAAAAATTTGATTTTTTAAAAAAAATTGCTTCTGCGCATGCCCAGAAGCCGAGCTTCCGGCACTGCACATGCACTGCCTTCCTACCCCAAAGTGAGTCCAAGCAGGGGAGGATGGCTGAGGGTGTGTGTGAGACGCTGAAAGAATGGGCGGCAGGACCTATCTCAGTTCCCCTCCCTTCAGCAGTCCGAGAAGCCACGCCCACCCAATCACATGGCCGGCAAGCCACACCCACAAAATAAGCCACGCCCAAAGAGTGGTAGTAAAAAAATTAGGAACCCGCCCCTGATATGCACCAAAGACAAATTCCTTGTGTGTCCAATCACACTTGGCCAATAAAGAATTCTATTCTATTCTATTCTATTTTCGAGTCAGAATTCCAGGTTTTTCTTGGGCAGATCCAACCAACCAAGCACTTAATGCCAGAACCAATCTGAAGCTTTTGGGGCAGAAGGATAGAATATCTATAAAATGAAGGGGGGGATTAAGGAAGTACATTTGGATGTGCACGCTTGGGATCTTGCCAAGCAATGAAAGACCTGGAGACATCTGACTTGCTAGGTTTTTAATTTAGGCTGCCAGTTTCTGAGAGTCATGGCAAAATAAATTCCTATCCTGCCACAAGCTGAAATCTCAAACTGCTGACTAATCAGAAACAAGTCAAGTTTGTTTAATCCACTAGGTGGCTGACTGGCACTGCATTGAAAGAAAGCATTGATTAATGTCCTAAAATGTTTTTATAGTACGTGAGGAAATCTCTTTGCAAGTAAGCCCCAAAATCTCATGTCATCTTTGGGAATGATTTTTTTATTTTTAATTACTATCAACAATGATTCAATCTTATATAGGTATGGAATAGATGTGGAAGATAAGTTGCTGCTGACTCCCCAGGTCTCTGTGGCTAATGGCCAAAACCATTTTTATTAAATATACATTTTAAGCATACTTAATCTGATTAATTTCTTTTCTAAGGGGAAAAAATACAAATTCACACCTCTGTCTCCAATCTTGCACTGTGTATCACTTTCCTATGAAAAGTCATTATCTATGGGAAAATTTATTCTCTCCCTGATGTTTTGACAAATAGCATCTTGAAGGACAGAGTTTAACTTTTTGTGGTTCAGGATTTTGGCAGAAAACAACACAAGGTTTAGGTCTAAGGTGCCTTTTCCTGCAAATCATAATAATCAAGGTGTATAACTTGGTTCACAAGAATTAAAGTCCAGGTTGTTGTTCATTCTCCATTTGCTGATCTGCGCTGGGTAGACTGTTGTCACGCAGTGATTTTATGTTGCCTGTTACATGTATATGCAGGGAGATGCATCCCTATCAAATATAATGGTTTATTCCTGAGCACGTGATTAATATGTTCCTACTACGCATGTGTACATTCCTTTCTTTTGATTCTTCCCTTTTGTTCTCTGCTTCTGGATGAAGCAACACCTACGTTTATAGCCAGAATGTGATTTATTATTTTTGTTAAGAAATAAATATCTTATACCTTAGAATTACAATGCGGTTTATTTTGACAATGTCAGAGTTCCAGGAAAAGATTCATTTCGCCTCTGATAAGAGTAATTCTTATCTCAACAACTGTGAATTAGTGGCTTTAAAAATAGAATAGAATAGAATAGAATTCTTTATTGGCCAAGTGTGATTGGACACACAAGGAATTTGTCTTTGGTGCATATGCTCTCAGTGTACATAAAAAAAAAAGAACAACAACAGACTCATAGAAAACAAGCCTATTAAAGTTTACTGTCTTGAAAATTCTGTGGGTTATTTATTTATTTATTTAATTTCTGTGCCCGCCCATCTTAACTGGGTGACTCTGGGCACTTTAAAATTCTTTTTACAATTCTGTATTACCTCTCCATTGCAATCAGCATGCCTCCAAAATACCAATTGCAGGAGAACCATGATGGGAGAGAGATACATTACCACTTCCTACTCTTACCCCAGCTGGGTTACCGTATTTTTCGGAGTATAAGACGCACCTTTTTACCCCCCAAAAGAGGGTCAAAAACTGGGTGCGTCTTATACTCCGAATGTTACAGCCACTGCTGGCCGCCACCGCTGGCCACCGCCACTGGCCACCACTGCTTCCCGCCGCCGCTTCCCGCTGCTGCTTCTCGCCACCGATGCCCGCCGCCAATGCCCCCCCGCCACTTCCCCCCGCCGCCAATGCCCCCGCCGCTTTCCGCTGCCAATGCCCACCACTGCTGCTTCCCACCACCGCCGCTTTCCGCCGCCGATGCCTGCTGCCGCATCCCACTGCCAATGCCCCCCGCCAATGCCCCCCGCCGCTTCCCGCCGCCACCAATGCCCACGCCGCTTTCCGCTGCCAATGCCCGCCGTTGCTTTCTGCCGCCGCTTCCCACCGCCAATGGCTGCCGCCACTTCCCACCGCTGATGCCCACCACCGCTTTCCGCCACAGCTTTCCGCTGCCACCGCCGCTTCCCCCCGCTGCTTGCCCCTGCTGTCCCCGCTGTTGCTTGCCACCACCGCCACCGCTGCTTGCCCCCGCCGCCGTGCGTCCCGTGCGAGCAGGCATCTGAGCGAGGTCCGGCGCATCCAAACGGCAGTGAGGAAAGAATTCCTGCCCCGCAAATGCCAACAGACCCAGCTGGGTGTCGTGATTTGAAGAACGCGATCCCGGGCAAGTTTTGCTTGGAGGCGCGTCTGTCACACACTCACACATGCACACACGCACGCACGCACACACACACACACACACACACACCCCTCCCGGGCTTTGGTTTAAATGCAGGGTCCCGTCGGACGAGGAACTTCCAAAATGCTTCCCGCGGCGGGGATCCTCTGAGACATCCTGCCCGAAGAGAAAGAGAAGCTTGGAAGGTCTCGGAGAAAACAGCGTCGCCACAGCAAGCATTTTGGAAGTTCCTCATCCGACGGGACCCTGCATTTAAACTGAAGCCCGGGAGGGGTGTGTGTGTGTGTGTGTGTGCATGCATGTGTGACAGACGCGCCTCCAAGCAAAACTGGCCCGGGATCGTGTTCTTCAAATCGTGACTCCCAGCCGCTGCCTAAGCGGAAAGCCCAAAGAGGGGCATCCTGGACGCGCGTGCTGCCCTTGGTGCTTCCCAGACACCTGCCTGCCACCGCGCCTCGCCTGCTTCCCCAGCTGCTCTTCTCTAGCGAGCGCTCTTTGGCCGGGAAAACCAGGAGCCGCTGCTTTCGCCTTTGCCCAGCGCCGCAGATCTGTTCAGCCCTTGAAACTTCAGGAGGGAACTGGCTGAGAGACCGGGAGGCAGCCTTTGGTGGAGTCCAGCCTGATGGGGAACAGGGAAGAGAGGGGCTTTTCCCTTCTTCTGCCCCGCTTGTGAGCTGTGGGTGGTTTGGGGTGGCTCTAGAGCTGGAATCCGCTCGGCTGATGGTCGTGCAACTCCAAAGCTCACAAGTTTGAAGACCCTTGCACCCCCTTGGCAAGTTTAAGAGTTTCTGGGAGTTGAAGTCCACAAGTCTTAAACTTGCCAAGGGGGTGCAAGGGTCTTCAAACTTGTGGACTTCAACTCCCAGAATTCCTCCTCCAGTCATGCTAGCTCAGGAATGGGAGTTGAAGTCCACAAGTCTTAAAGCTGTCAAGTTTGAAGACCCCTGGGTTAGGGGTTAGGGGTGCAAGGGTCTTCAAACTTGGCAAGACTTTTTACAACCATGTACACTTTTTACAAACTTCAAACTTGACAGCTTTAAGACTTCTGGACTTCAACTCCCATTCCTGAGCTAGCATGACTGGAGGAGGAATTCTGGGAGTTGAAGTCCACAAGTCTTAAAGCTGTCAAGTTTGAAGTTTGTAAAAGGTGTACATGGTTGTAAAAAGTGTACATGGTTGTAAAAAATGTACATGGTTGTAAAACGTATTCTGCTACATTGGTAATTTATTAAATAATATATTACTATACCATTTGGTTCAGAATACTTTTTTCCTTGTTTTCCTCCTCTAAAATCTAGGTGCGTCTTATACTCCGGTGCGTCCTATACTCTGAAAAATACGGTAATTGGGTTGGCCATTGGGAGAAGCAGAATGTTGAACTAAAATGGGCCTTGACCTGTTCTAACAGGGCTCTTCTTCTTATGGTCTTACTGTCTTGTGTGCATTAAAGAAGAGCCACTAGACTAGGGGATTTGTATGAAATATTTAGTGGCTCATTAACACCACAGCAAGAAGATAACTATATAACTATTGAAATGGAAGACAACAGAGAGTTACCCTCCCTGCAAGATGGTGTCACCAAAATTTAGTAACAAATTTGGGTAGCCCTTGACTTACAACCACAACTGAGCTCAAAATTTCCATTGCTAAGCAAGAAGGAGAATTTTGCCCCATTTTATGACCTTTCTTGCCAAAGTTGTTAAGTGAAACAGTGCAGTTCAGTTAGTAACACGGTTGTTAAGTCTTTTTCATTGACTTTGCTTGTCAGAAGATCTCAGAACAGTGGTGGGTCCAGTGCGCCGTTTCGGTAGGGACCCGCTGATTGTGCAATTTGCGTGCAACGGTTCCGGTGCCGTCTTCGCTGGTCCGTCGCATGGCACCATTTTTTTCCTGAATTTTTGGTCTTTTTTTGCTTCCTGCGCTTGCGCGAAAGAAAAAAATAGCCGAAATCGTACGTGCGTGTGCGTCCCCTCGTGAGATTTTGGTGATTTTTTTGCTTCCTGCACATGCACGGAAGCAAAATCATGCGAGGGGATGCACGCGCGTAGTGAGCATGCACGTGCACGCAAAATGTGATGATGTGTACACAGCACACCGGTAGCCAGGTAAGAGGAACCCGCCCCTGTCTCAGAAGGTGACCATATGGCCCCAGGACACTGCAACCGTCATAAGTATATGCCAGTCGCCAAGCATCCGAATTTTGATCACGTGACCATGGAGATGCTGCAACGGTCATAAGTGTGAAAAACAGTCATGAGGCACTTTTTTCAGTGCCATAGTAACTTCAACCGGTCACTAAATGAATTCTAGTAACTCAAGGACTATCTGCAGCTGGAAAATGGAGGTGTGATTTTTCCAGTGGGTTTCAAACATAAATGTCTCCCTTCAGTTTCTCCCCCTCTGGAGACATCACTTTATCATCACTGTCCCAATTGCAGTTCTTGGCTAATGGGGAAGAATATGTATTATCTTTATTTTTAAGTTACAGTTCTAACTCCATTCCTTTCCTATTAAGTAGGGGTGAGAAAATGCCCAATGCAGATGAAGCAACTATGATGACAAGAGTTCAGTGACTTTGCCTAAACTTTCAAAGGGCCAGTCTGCTGCCCAACTTTCTACAATTTCTTATAAACGAGAAAACTGTAAAGGAAAGAAGACCCCCTTCCACCTAGTTCTTGAAATAATGCTGTCATTTTATAGCCGGGAACTCTAGGAAGATAACTAGGAAGGGTAATCATTCAAGACTTACATTTGTCATCAAGGTCATCCACTGGTAGTGAATAATGCATACTTTTACTTATTTTGTTCATTTCTGATGAAAGACTTGTGGCTGAAAAAAATACAACAAAGGGAGGGAAAGGTCAGCATTTTAGACTCGGTAACTTTTCATATTTTAAAACTGATGGGTTCGCTTGTTATGGTTTAAGGCTGTGCAAGATCCCAGCTATTGGGATTTGCAAATTATGATAGCAATAGCACTTAAACTTATATACCACTTCACAGTGCTTTACAGCCCTCTCTAAGCAGTTTAAAGAGATAGCATATTGCCCCCAACAATCTGGGTCCTCATTTTACCCACCTCGGAAGGATGGAAGGCTGAATCAACCTTGACCCCCATGAGGATTGAACTCCTGGCTGTGGGCAGAGTTAGTCTGCAATGCTGCATTCTAACCACTGCGCCACCAGGGCTCCTGTGTATGTCTTAGCACAATGAGTGGACCCAGTCCACACTGACTCATTCAAGGTCAAGATGGTCTGTAGGTCTTATGAGCCCCCAAATTTCCTACAGTTTGCAATTGCTGTAGGAATCGAGGCTGCTGCCCAACAAGACCATGGTGCAGAGTTCTGCATGGACGCACGGGCTATTTATTGGAAGCATTCCAAGATGATGAGCAGCCTGGCCATAGCCGATTGACAACTCATTCCAGTCAATGCAGTGGGTCTCCTGGCAATAGCAGGACCCTTTGGTGAGACTAGGAACTGGGCGGATAACCAGCAGTCAGGTCTGTAAGGGCCCATTGATCAAATAATGACATAACCATTCCGGCTGGAGGAGTGAAAGATAGTCACAGGTAATTCAATCAACAAGTAATTGATCCTAGAAACTGAGGCATCGAAGTAGTACACATAAGTCAACTGTGCCCAGACTCTTAAACATCCACAGAGGGGAAACCCCAGAGATGAGCGACAAGAGAATTTCACTTCTGGGTATATGACTGCCCAGGCTCAAAAACAAGACTTTATCTCTGATTCTGGCAACTTGCAGAGCCTCCTGAACAACAACTGCCACCCCTTCCTTTCTCCTTCCCTGGGAAGGCAGTTGATGCCAGGTGGGCATCAGAGGTGGGATCCTACCTCTGATTGCCGGTGCGGTTAATCGCTGAGTTCGGCGCAGAGCCGAAGACTCTGCTCCCGTTCGCGGAACGGGAGCTTTCCCCGGGCGCTTTCCCCGCCCGCATGGATGCCGCCAATTGCGTTCTTTTGCCCTCTGCGCATGCGGAACGCTTTGGGCATGCGCAGAGGGCAAAAGAACGCAATTGGCGGCATCCATGCGGGCGGGGAAAGCACCCGGGGAAAGCTCCCGTTCCGCGAACGGGAGCAGAGTCTTCGGCTCTGCGCCGAACTCAGCGATTAACCGCACCGGCAATCAGAGGTAGGATCCCACCTCTGGTGGGCATGTTTGTGAGACAGGCACTTGCTTCCACTTCTCCCCTTCAGTTCTCAGTGTTACAAACCAGGTCTCTCTTCTCATCCACCATCAAGGCTTGACACAATGGTCAGATATGTGAGATTCCATTCTATACCCTACAATGGACGTCTCTGCATTTGAGGAGAGGAGTGGCAGAGGTAGAAGACCTGGCTCACATCCTATTTGATTGTTGCCTGTATGTGAGAAACATGATGGGAAAATGTATGGCTTTTATAAAGAACAGACAATCTTCGATCAGATACTGTTGAACTCCAATGAAAAATTGATTAAGAAACTGTATAACTTTCTATTAAATTTGAAAATGGAAGATGGACAAGTAAAAGAAACAATGATACGGTGGGCAAAAAAACTTGGGATATAATATAGAATTAGAGAAATGGCAAAATATATGGGAAAGAAATTATAAATTAACAATGGCAATTTCTTATAAAGAAAGCTTGTATAAAATGTTTTGTAGATGGCATTGACCACCTGCTTGGTTAGCCAAAATGTTCAAAAAATATGTCTAGTAAATGTTGGAAATGTAACCAAAAATCTGGCACATATTATCATATGTGGTGGACTTGTGCTAAAGCAAAAAAAAAATGTTGAGCAAAAATACACATGTGGCTTAGAAAAGATGTCAGGAAAACATGTAGATCTTAAATCTGAACTTTTTAAAATTAGGTATAGTACCAGAAAAATTTGATAAACAAAGTGTATATTTAATATTGCATGTATTAACAGCAGCGAGGATTGTATTTGCACAGCATTGAAAAAATGAAGAAATACCACTAGATGAAGAGATAATTAAGAAGACGTTGGACTATGCAAAAATGGACAGACTTACATTGAAGATTAAACAGAAAGAAGATACAAAATACTACCAAACATGGAATTTATTTTATCAGTGGCTGGAAAAAAGGGGTAAAGATTAGGAATATAAGTTGTATTGTTAAGCAAACAAAACAGCCCAGACAACACAATGTTTATTAAGCACTAATTAATATAATAGTAGAAAATTAATAAAATCTTATTAAAAAAAGAGAGTGGGTGAGAGACAGGTATCTCGGTCCATATACTAAATGAATGATCCATTGGGAACCCCATATCAAAACAACTTATCTTATGTGCGGCCAGAATTTGAAAGCAACATTTAATACAGTACTTGAATAAAATGGTTCGGTTGAGATCGGCATATGTGGGGCTGATTGGGGTAGATTGTAGGGGTTACACTGAAATATAATTTCATCATATTTTATTTATCCGTGTATTAAATTATTGTATTTTATTCAAATCTCATTTTAAATGGTATTTTATTCCAATTTCATTTTAAAGTCTATTTTATTCCAATTTCATTTTAAATTCTATTTTATTCCAATTCCATTTTAAATTGTTTTTTAAATCAGATTTTAGTAATAATTCATGTTTGGAACTCTGCACCTTGATATGGCTCATGGGTTAATCATTAAAGTAAACTAAATAACTAACACCATCAAGGTCTGGAAGAGGAAAGTTATTTTAGGCAATTAAAAGCAGCAGCTGGATCCTATAGGCCTAGTGAACTGTCTCTGGAGTGAGGCCAAAGGGTCAAAAATGGATGTTGGCTTTAGATTTCCAATCTTCCTTCTTCAAAGGAGGGAAGAATTCCTTAGTTCCTGCCACACTTTCTTCTGCCTGTTACTACTGTCCAATTCAAGATGCTGTTTTTCACTTTTAAAGCTCTTCATGGCATGGGAACAGGCTATTTGGGGGACTGCCTTTCCCCAATTACATCAGCCTGCACATTAGATCTGTCAGAGACAACATGCTGCGGATACCATCAACTAAGGACCTACATTCGGTGGGTCCAAGGCAGGGGTGGGTTCTGACTTACCTTGCTGCCGGTTCGCTTCCTCCCGCGCCGCATGGCTGCGCCTCGTGGGCGCACACATGCGCAGTGCCAAAAGATCTGATTTTTTTTTTAAAAGCCAAAAACAAGATGGCGACGCATGTGCAGTGCCGGAAACTCGACTTCTGCACATGTGCAGAAGAAAAAAATAAAAAAATTCCCCCAAAAAAGTTTTTAAAAAGATGGCGGTGCCCATGGACCATCACCGACTGAACCAGTTCTGTGATGTCATAGTGATGTCACCAGCGGGTCACTACCGGTTCAGGCGAACCGGTCCGAACCAGGAGGAATCCACCTCTGGTCCCAGGAAACATGCTTTCTCTGCTATGGCATCTACCTTCTGGAACATTCTTCCCTCTAAACTTAGATTGGGCCCATCCATTTTGATATTCCAGAAGTCCTGCGAGACCTAGTTAAGTAATCAGAGATGGGATTCCCAAGGAACTGGAGATATGCTCAGATGGCTCCATTGTCCATGCCCATGCTTATTCTCCCTTTGCCTAGGGCAGTGATGGCGAACCTATGGCACGCGTGCCACAGGTGGCACGCGGAGCCATATCTGCCGGCATGTGAGCCATTGTTTAGCTCAGCTCCAGTGCGCATGTGCGCACCGGCCAGCTGATTTTGGGCTCGCACAGAGGCTCTGGGAGGGCATTTTCGGTTTCTGGAGGGCCTCCGGGGGGATGGGGGAGGGTATTTTTGCCCTCCCCAGGCTCCAGGGAAGCCTCTGGAACCTGGGGAGGGCGAAAAATGGGCCTACCGGGCCCACCAGAAGTTGAGAAACAGGCCATTTCCAGCTTCAGAGAGCCTCTGGGGGTGTGGGGGAGGCCGTTTTCACCCTCCCCAGGCATTGAATTATGGGTATGGGCACTCGCGCATGTGCGATAGCACGTGCGCAAGCACTTTCGGCACCTGAGGAAAAAAAGGTTCGCCATCACTGGCCTAGGGTTTGAATATTTGTTGTTATAATATTTAGTTTTTAATCTAGATTTTATAGTTTTTATCTTTCTTGGTTTTTGTTCTTCTATTGCTGTACACCTAGAGTAGCATTTGTGAACTGGCAGTTATACAAATTTTATTGATAAATAAATAATAAATAATTCTGAGAGAATGGAACATCAGCTGGTGGGATAGAAGAGATCTTTTCATTGCAGGTCCTAATTCTGACTTTGGTATCAAAATAAACATTTATCAGTGTATCTTAGAGCTAGGAAATACTATTAAAATATGGTCATAAATTCCTTATTAAGTAAGCAGACTTCTGCAAAGTGACAGAAAAGTCATTTCAAAGAAGACACTCACAGATATTTGGGAACATGAGTCTACCTACCATATGAAAATCGCTCTCAGAAAAAATATACATTGATAAAGAGTTTTGACACAAGGCTATTCTCTGTTCGGGAAAGAAGATGCTGTTATCTCAGGTACCTGTTTATAAATGGATAGATGAATAACTCAGTAAATATAAATTTAGGAAAAGAGAAACTCATGTTGAAGTTATCTGAAATAGGCAGCTTTGATTCATCTTGGTTGAGCAAGGTTCAAACGGATGTTAAACAATTTTTACAAGCTTTGATATAGAAGTGTTCTTCATACTTGTGTGAAAGCTGTGCCATGCTAAACTAACTGTAATCTTTTTGCTACTATTTTTATCTATTTTAATCTGTACTAGAATTCTGCTTCAGTAAAAAGAAGAAAAATGGGTTTTGCCTCAGAAAAAAAGGATTTAAAGATAAATATTGCATTTAAGTTCTCAAGAGTCTAGTCTAAGAGAAAATTTGAAAGTATATGCCACTCAGTTAGATTGCTAGTTCACTAATCCAGTGCTATCAGTACTATAATTTGGGAATTTTCCAGCATTTCATTTATTAATTTTTGCTCCAAAAGACACATTAGGGCTTTTTTCTGGTTAGGTCTAATTTTAGGGGAAATATGGTACTAAATGAGTCCATCTGGCTGACTATTTTAACTTATTTTTGGGGTAGGGCTTATATTATGAGCATCCTGAAAAATTATGCTAGGGCTTATTTTCCGGTTGGGTCTTATTTTTGGGGAAACACTGTGTCAGCATTCCAATAAACACCCCCAACGAAATAAAACTCAGAGGCTAGAAGTTCCTCAAAATTTCAATTTATTAGAGATGCCATATTGGCAACATCTGGGAAAACCTGAATCTGAAAGCTTCCGGGTTTTCTCCACCCAAACGAAAGTTCAAGTCCCTGCCCAGCACCCACCCATCACACGATCCAATCAGGCACCATCCAAAACTGAAGACGCTTCCCTGTCACTTCCTCGCAGCTGCCGGGCACAGCGGCCTTGACTTTCTGGAAAGAATGTTATTTAGACTACTACATATCACCTACTCCATATAATCCCCTCTCCCATGTTCCCACAGTAGAAAATGTGGCAGTCCTGAATACAAAAAGGTAAAAGATGGCTTCCAGGCCTGACACACTGTGTGTGTCAGGGTTCCAAATAGCATTCAAAACTAAATCAGAGTCCGAGGCAAAGTATTCCTCAAAGATCCAATTTATTAGCAGAGCCATGTTGGCACATCTGGGAGAAACCCGAATCTGAAGTCCCGGGGTTTCTCCACCCAGTTGAAAGTTCAAGCCCTTGTCCCCACACCCCCAAGTCCATCACGTTGACTAATCTTCAACTGCCAACTTGGCAGAATCCACCCATCTCCTTCCGTGCAGGTGCAGGAGTGCGAAGACAAAGGATGACCTTGACTATCTAGGAAGAATTTGGTTTGGCTACATACAGACAGCCCTCTTGCAATTCCCCCTCCCAAATTCCCACAGTAAAGAATACATTTTAAAACAGTATAAAGTGTGGCAGGCCAAGGACCCCAACTAAAATGGCTTCGGCCTGACAGTGTGTGTGTGTGTGTGTGTGTGTGTGTGTGTGTATGTGTGTGTATGTGTGTGTGTGTTTTACCATCTTCACTAATATTTCAGTAAAAACAATCTTCTTCCCATACCTCATCTAATCAATAACCAAATTATAAAGTCAAATTAAAATAATTTATAATAATTTTATAAAATCATTCAATCCTAATTTGCAAAAATCTATTAAGAGCTACCAGAAATAGTAACAAAATTTCAGACTTGAATTTTTCCAGACTCCATATGGAGATGCTAAGGATCCGGGAACTAATCCATGTAAAACATATTCTCCGTTATTGAGTTACAGCTGTGCCATCTCTGATACTTTTAGTTGCTCTGGGGTTTGGGTGTCCAACCTTTTGGCTTGCCTAGGCTGCATTGAATGGAAAGGAATTGTCTTGGAGCTCATATAAAATGTATAATATTTTAATAACATATATAATAACATAATATCAAATAATGATGTTAAAAGTTTATGGTCTTGTGGGGCCACATTTCTAGCTGTCCAGGGTAACATGTGGCCCATGGCCCGTGGGTTAGACATGCCTGGTCTAGTGTTTTCAGTCTGCTTACAAATTAACTGCAATTTACCCAGTCAAGATGTTAAGAGGAAGGAAGGATAGAGGCAGAATACAATCTCTGGCTCAATAGCTGGAAAAAGTCCCCCCTCAAAACTCTGTGGCTTGTCTAGTCAGTGTACATCAACCTTCTCCAATTTGCTTGTTTTCCAGATGAGCCAACTCTTATTTCAGTCTCAACCTGTACGTCTGTTGGTTGACTAGAAACTAGACAGACTCACATCTTTTTGGGTGGAGCCTCCTTTAGAAAGCTCTTTTTGTGCAGGCTGTAGCAGGTTTGTCAGGACTTAGGAATCAAGTGATCTCATCTACTTTCTCGAAGGAACTGTCTCACTTCAGGATCCCAAGGGTTATCATCTCAGAAAGCCCCCAAATGGAACATGATCCACTGTAAGTAGGATTCCTTGGATCCTCAACCCTTTTGGCTTTCTGCCATATCAGCTCAGATATGATGGTCTGCAGAAGGAGCAGCAAATGCTAGCTATGTTGTACAAAGCTTCATGGGGTCTTTGACTTGGGAATGCTTCAGTGAAGTTTAAGATTACTCTGTAACTAATAACAGCATATACCTCTCTACCCAACTGAAGGAGACCAAGCCAAGGATTACTCAACAAAGAACAAAATTATGAAACACATACCTTTGGAAAGAACTGCAATGTAGAAAATAACTGTTAGGAGAAAAGAGACTGCCAGCAGAACATAGATATGGAAGTCGGATCTCTGGGTGTAGTAAAGGTAATTCCTTTCTTTAAAAAAAAATAGAAAGAGAGAGAAGGGTCAGAGAAATGGCAGGAATTTTGTTCCATTGCCATTATGCCATTAGGAATCCAGAAAGTAAGTTATTTTTTGTCAGTGAAATAACATATGGATTTTTATTCTTTTTGGATGCCTGTAGTATGAACTGACCCAACGTTGCAATGTCGTTGGCAGAGCTTGCATGACATCATCAAATATTACAGTTCATTTTCTGGAAATACTAGCTGTGGTTGCATATTATTCCCTTGGTCTTTATTGATTGGTGAGGTGAGACCTGCCATTATTTGTAAATGGTATTATATGGTGATCAAACAATTGTGAGGAGACCCATTTGGGTCTGGTGGTTAAGGCACCAGTCTAGAAAAGGGGAGGCTGTGAATTCTACTCCCACCTTAAGCACAAAGACAACCAGGTGACTTTGGGCCAGTCACTCTCTCTCAGGAAGATGGCAAGGGCAAACCACTTTTGAAATTTTTTCCCGAAAATTACAGGGAATACTGTAGTCTAGGTCAGGGGTCAGCAACCTTAAACACTCAAAGAGCCACAAAGGTTCTAACCAGAATCCCCCCGTTAAATTCTGGAGCCGACCGGAAGTCCGGTTCCCCCACCATAGTCTCCTCCTAGCACGGCGTCCTTTTTCCTCTACCTGTCCTAACCAAAAGCCCTATCAATTGTGGAGCTGACCGGAAAACCCGCCCCTTGCCATAGAGTCTCCTTCTGGCACGGCCTGTTTTCCCCCCCCCCAACCAGAAGCTCCTCTCAAAATTGTGGTGCCGACTGGCAACAGGGAGCCACAGCAGAGGGATGAAAGAGCCACATGCGGCTCCAGAGGCGCAGGTTGTTGACCCCTGGTCCAGGTGGTCAAAGAGGACTTGAGGGCATATGCACATATTCAAAAGTATGTGTGTGGGAGGGACTCTTGGATTTGGTGGAAATCCAACAATTCTAGCTGAAATCCACATATACCATCAGCACGTCGGAAATAAGGAATGGCCACTAACCTACTCAATAGATCAAGAAAAGAACCCACCAATGAAAATATGTCTTCAGAGCAACCAAATCAGAGCAGCAATAGCTTAGAACTCCTTAAAACATCTGTGCTCTCAAGCTGCATTGGAGCTCAACGTGCATAATCAGAAACATTCTAACTCAACTTTATTTTCTGAATCTTTAATTTTGGCGGTTTATCCATTATGAAAGAAAATGAAAAGAAGAGCTGCAATAGAGGATTGTCCTCTAACATCTTTTCAAATAGAAGTCTGGCTCTGGAAAATATGACACACACTAATCACTACACCAACTCTATGATTACAAATTTAAAATGTAAATTTTAAATCTCAATGTCAGAGGAAATCTGACGCTTCAGCTGCTGATTACTGGTTGCCAAGAAGGAAAAAGAAATATTTACTTTTATCAGTGCGAAGATCATCGTGATATATTTCATCCTCCATTTGGTTGAGATCCTTCTTTGCAGATTTTGATTTTGTAAAATAAGGACACCGCAGTTCACCTTGTCAATTGTACCGAGAGGCCAGGCTCCAACTGCTAGCGGCAGAACAGTTTACATCCCAGCTCTGGTGCCCTCTGGCCTCATCTCTCTCTCTCTCTCTCTCTCTCTCTCTCTCTCTCTCTCTCTCTCTCTCTCTCTCTCTCTCTCTCTCTCTCTCTCTCTCTCTCTCTCTCTCTCTCTCTGTGGTGACCTCCTCCAACCTCATTGATTGAGCATTACAGTATTAAAAAAAACAAAAACTGTTCTTGGGCAATTTGGTAATGATTTTTCCCCCCTGTTCAAACTATTCTTGGGCAGAAATCAATACTTTCACCTCCTTGCATGCGTCAGTTGATTTCCAAGTGAGCAGTATTTATTTATTTTTTCATAATATTTTAATTAGAGGACCAAAAAAAAAAGACTTTCATGTTGTCTTAGCTATGGAAACTAGTGGCTTAGAGAGTGATTGAGGGGGATGGGGTCTTTTCAAGTTATTGTTTGGCATGTTCAGCCCCCCCCCAAACGTTACCCTTAGACTGTCCACTGTTGACCTCACCCGATTCCTAAGAGGTCAGTAAGGGGCGTGCATAAGTGCACCAGCGTGCCTACCGTCCCTGTCCTAATGTTCCCTTTTATTAGTACCCATCTTATGTATATAAACAATGTTATATCTATGTATATCACCAATACGTACTTGACAAAAACAAACAAACAAACAAACAAACAAACAAACAAATAAATAAACTCTAAAAGGCTTGGGTATCTGATATTTGAAGAATCACCTCTTTGCCCATGTTGGACTAAGCAAAGCCCAAGCATACATACACACACAAAAAGATGATAGACGAATCACAAATCATAAAAGATACACAACATACAGATCCCAAATAATGATGCCAAGTTGGATGACAAATCCAAACGTCCTCCAGAAAACCTACATCTTCAGATTTTTATTTTTATTTTGAAAATGGGTAGTATTGGAGCCAACTGAACCTCCTGTGGGAGGCCGTTCCAAAGGACTGTCCCCATTACAAAAAAAACAAACAAAAACCTTTCCCTCCAAACTTCGCTCCCCTCCCCATCTTCCCAAAATGGAAGAGACCAACTGCTTCTCCCAGCATGATTGAAGATGTTGGGCAGGCTCAGGTAGAGAAATGGAGTCTCGTATGTTCATTTGATGTTGCTTATGCTGTCCTAAACTCTATTGGCATTAAAGTTGACTTTTCCCCCTTGTTTCATCCTCCCCCAAGGACAACCCCTCCCAATTCAATTTGTTAATCAAGGTTGAAATGGCAGAAATCTTATGACAGCTCAGTGATCTCATAGACGATTGTAGTAGGCTCACATGATGGGAGTGTTTGGATGATGCTGCTTTATAACCAAAGCCTGAAAAAGTTGGCAATTGCGGATCTAGAGGCTTGTAGCTTGCTCCATGTTCCTGCATTCAAAATGGCCCATTCAGTCCTGATTGTTGGTTTCTTCCTTCTTCCTAGCTGACTTTCATTGTTGACCAAGGCCCTAGTGTGACTTGGGCTTGATGCAAAGGTGGGTTCCTACCAGTTCTAACCGGTTCTTTAGAACCATTGGTAAACCGGTGGTGACGTCACAGAGCCAGTTCTGTCGGTGCCGGTCCGTGGGCGCCACCATCTTTGATTTTGCTTCTGCGCATGTGCAGAAGCTAATTTTTGCTTCTGCGCATGCACAGAAGCTATTTTTTGATTATTTTCCAGGAAGCTTCCATCACAATGCGAACCGGTGGGGAAGGTAAGTAGAACCCACCCCTGGCTTGATGACATTGAAGGCAAGGCCAGATTACCTCATTGAGTTGTCAATTCTTGAGATTTAAGAAGTTGGTATATGCAGTAGAAATGAGATGACCCAGAATAATGGAATGAAATCTCTTATCACTGAAGTGTGCAGGGTTTTTTTTTTAAAGCATCTTCCTTAATACCATATTTTTCTGCAGGACAAATCCATTGAGCAGTGCTTATTTAGTACCACAGACAGGCATATGTTCACTACGCTGCCAAACCTGCACTCTTAGAAGAAACTATGTTTGACTGATAACTTTTTAATCTATCATTGGAGTGTTCCACAACAGCTTCAGAGTCTGATGGGGCCAGAAAAATGTTACGCCTACATGAATATCAGGCTAGCGATGTCCATTTGACTCTTTAAATAATACTCCATATAACGAATGAAATAAACACCTTATTTTCACTGAACATCATTTTTATATACTAGGTGTCTATTAAAGTTCGTTGCAAAATCAAAACCAGAAGCACACACAGATGACTGATTCAGCTGGATTCATAAACTTCTTTATAAACATAATAATATATATATTTACAATACCACAAGTAGAATTCTCTTCAATCAGTTACAGGTAAACACAAGCAGGAGAGTTAAGTTTCATTTCAGCAGAGTTCAGAGTGGAAGAGTACAGAGGGCAGAGTGGAGAGAGGAGCCACACCCAGCCTTAAGCTTAAGTTCCAGTTTCAATTCTCTGCACAGACTCAGAAGTGGTTAGCTCCTATTGGCTGACTCAGTTGCTATGCCTATTCATTGGCTAACCTTCTTAACATGCCTCTCCCAGTCATGAATATTCTAACAGTGTCTAAGTCACAAAGAAAAGGGAGCGCAAGAATATCTAGGGGGGTGGGTGGGTGAGGTGGTTAAAAAACAGTCAAGATAGGAACCACAACTTTGTGATCAAAACTCTCCCCTGTTTTAACGTGCATGCAATAAATGTGAAAAGGGGACAAAGACTTCAGGGCTTTGTTGACCTCCCCAAAAGATGCCCTTGAAAGAACATCCAACATCTGCTATACAATAGACACAATACCTTGAAATTGATATTTTCAGGCTCAGACCCATATTTGCCTTTATTTATATTTTTCATACCATCTTGCTATCAAGGATCCAATGTGGTATGTCATAATTGCATATAAACACTAATACCCTAAACACATTTTTTGGGGGGGGAAATCCTTCAATCATTTGAAAAGCAAAATCATTAAAAAGTAACTAGACTATGACAGGTTTTTAATCTACCTTTTAAAAAAAACTGCTTGAAACCCATTGTAACTCTGAAAAGAATGCTCCATATGTAGAACAGCAAGATGTTTCCGCAACCATTGATCACACTTTTCAAGAAAATATATTTTAATGGTTGCCTAGTAACAACAGGGAATGAAAAAGCTCCTCCCCATTGATTGCTCTGTTTCTCCAAATAATTGGCAAGATGCTTATATCATACTCGGTTGGCTATTCACTTTCTTCCTGCCCCTCAGGTTAATTCTTTTATCCCCTTGAGCCAGTCTCCCTTCTTAATTCTCACCTGGTTCTTAACATGGGTTTCCAGACAAACGGCAGGAGGGGATTTTGGACTTTTCCAGCAGATCTTTTGAGGATGAATTTTGCTTCATGGCTTGAGAAAAGGAAATTGGGAGCTGTCCCATAAGTGCTTTTTCAAGAGGCTACTGGACTTTCTTGTTTTTCTTTGAAGGCATTTCACTTCTCACCCAAGAAGCTTCTTCAGAAGTGAAGAAGCTTCTTGGATGAGAAACAAAATGTCTTGAAAGAAAAACAAGGAAGTCCAGTTGCCTCTTGAAAAAGCACTTTGGGACAACTATGACCTGAACGACTGAGAAGCTCCATAGTACAACTGGGAAGTGGGAACCCCTTCCCCATTCCACTCTCCAGGAATCGTAGGAGGAGTGTATGGAATGGTGGAAAATGAAAGGCTGAAAATAACTGAAAAAGCTAAAAAAAAAAAGCATGTGGCTTCAGAAACAAAAACTAGATGACCTTCAAGGTCCCTTCCAACTCTAGTAATCTGAAGCATCTGAAACATTTCAGTAGTGTCTGCTACAATTTCAGAATGTCAGCCATTGTGATAGAGCACAGGAAAGATCTGCATTCCACACTTGGAATGCTGCATCCAGTTCTGGTCGCCACAAAATAAAAAAGATGTCAAAACTTTGGAAACAGTACAAAGAACAACAACAAGAATGATTAGAGGGTTGGAAGCTAAAACATATGAAGAACGGTTGCAGGAATTGGGTATGTCTAGTCTAGTGAAAAAGACTAGGGAGACATGATAGAAGTGTTCCAATAATTGAGGTGTCCAGACCTTCTTTAAAGTAATGGACCAGCATCAGCTCATTGGCTCATACCAAGACAAGGTGGTCTTACTATTTTCCAAAGCTCAGAAGGCAGGATGAGAAACAATGGATGGAAACTAACCAAGGAGAGAAGCAACCTAGAACTAAGGAGAAATTTCCTAACAGTGAGAACAATCAACCAATGGAATGGCTTGCCTTCAGAAGTTGTGTGTGCTCCAACACTGGAGGCTTTCAAAAAGAGACTGCACAGCCAATTGGCTGAAATTGTATAGGGTCTCCTGCTCGAGCAGGGGATTGGACTAGATGACCTCCAAGGTCCCTTCCAAATCTGCTATTCTATGTTCTATGTTCTATTTCCTCCCAAAGGATTGATTGCTTCATTGTAATAATTATCTCACCAGGAATGGTTATAACCGTGGAAGGTAGAGCACACTTACTACGATACAATAGTATCTACAATACTTACTACGTATATTATTTGGAACAGCTGGAGGAGGAGCGTTCTCTGTTTTTCAGACCTCTGGCAGTTGGCAAAGTTCACTGTTGGAAGGTGAACTGAGTCAGGATCCATAGTTCTTGTTGGTTTAGGCATCTTGTAAATATTATGCCGCTTCCTAATCTTGGCAGCAGATAAAAGCAAAAACTGTAATACTGATCGTTGCTTTTATTGGTAATGTTGTTTTTCCCAGATTTTATTGTTTTCTCAATTATACGATGCTTACAATAATTAATAGGAAAGGAGGGGGTATATTAAGAATAAAATATTACAAGTATTCAGCGGAAGAGCTCAATTATCCTCAGTAGATCCAGACTGAGGAAATTTAGACTGACTGGTGATATGTCAGCAGAAATCCTTAACTCAGAAATCAGCAACCTGTTCTCTTGTATTTATTTCAACTATGTCTTTCATGTTCCCTCGTCATATCTGGCATGATGGGAGATAAAATTAAGCATTCTGGGAGGGTATTGCTGCGGTTATATTTGTCTTCCTGGAACTCCTTTGCCATTTTAGCTAAAGATGCTGGGCTAGAAACCAAGGGACTGTGACTTCTAGTCCTTCCCCAATCTGTGACTCTATTACATTTCTATCTCCTGCTTTAACCCAGTGGCAAAACCATAGGTTCCATATGGGAAGCATTGATCTCTCAAGCCCTTTGATGTGAAAGGGCACCCTTAGCATTCCAGCCACTGCCAGCCAAACACTTAATGAGCCTTTTTGTTTTGCAGGATCCCACTCCAAATACGATGGAGCCAACCAACCAGCCCTTGTATGCAGTGTTCCAATGGAACCCAGTTCAGTGTGACCTCAGCTTCTCATTGTGTCCCTAAGAATTGCTGCAGATTGCACCATCTCTTTGTACCTATGAGCTGATTCTACCAGCAGGACAAGTGATGATATGTAAGGGGAAGTATCTTCATTCCCTCCCCTTTGTCTGTTTTCCCACTAGTCTAGTCTTAGTTAAATTAATATCTGTGTTTAATAGACCCTACAGTCGTGGAATTTCCTGTGGTCTCCTATCCAAATATTTTCCTTAACTTTTCTAGATTAGCTAAGGTCAGCTAGATGCACTCAAACAATCCTTTCTGAAGGTGAGTAACCTTTGTAAATTAGAACATAGTGCTGGAAGTGGCCTCCGGAGGTCTTTTAGTCCAACTTCCTGCTCAAGGCAGGAGACTGTATACCATCCTGGGGAAATAGTTGTCCAGAGTATTCTTGAAAACTTCCAGAGATAGAGCAATCAGAACTCCAGGAATTAAGAATTGACAATGCTTACTTATGGATCAGACTGTGACTCAATAAAAACAATTCCTTTTCCACACACCTCATACAGAGGAAAGCTGTCCCTAGGCTGTATGTGGCACTCAAATCTTTGAGGGCTTCTAAAATTACCGAAGCAAAATTGATATAGACACATAAAAAAAAAACCACTGTTTCCCCTTTTTTATGTGTATGTTTTTCATGTGTGAAAGGTAATAGTTTTGCTCTTTTCTGCTAAAGGTACTTAAATTACTTCCTTTTTAAAAAAGAAATCCTTTCCCAATATATTTGGTGAAACATCAACTCCCCTTCTTGTGTGTCCTGGTCTCTCCCTCAGCAGCCTGTTTTAAAAAAAAGTTTTCCCCCCCATCAGATGGATCTTGAACCTATGATCCAAGATGCTTGTGAAGTCTCTGATTTAGCATCTTAACGCAGTGATTCCCAAACCTGAGTGAATTATCCCAACTTTGGTAAAAGCCATAATGACACATGAACCTATTGCCTAATCACAACAGGAACGTTTAAATAAGAACTTTCTGATAAGTGGTGAAAAAGTCTTTTTGATAGGAGGTTTTGGGGTAACAAAAGAAAAAAGTGTGGACAACAAAGGAAGCTCTGCTCTAAGAGCTGAAAGGTTGCTGTCTACAATCTTTTTCATGCTAAGGTTCAAAGCAGTGCTTGTTGGGAAAGAAAGCATATTCAAACTCTTGTCTGTAAAGGTGGATGGAGATCACTGGTTGAACTGGTGTCTTGTGTGATTTCATACATGGCGAATGTGTGTGCTGGGAATGTGTCCCATCCTGAAGAGTTCCTTGATTTGCTAATGTGTGAGATTAGATAGAGATGTTGACTTGCACATGTCCAAAGCGGTTTCGAGATGATGTGACCTTGTATTTCCTTCATGTGTGGTCCAAACCTACCAACTAACACAGCATCAAATCATCATGACCAAAAACTAACTCATACTTGATACATACTTTGGCCTTTTGCAGCCCAAGAAACAATGTGTTTTCTTGACTTTCTTTCAGAGGTGGGTTCCTCCCAGTTCGGATCAGTTTGTCCGAACTGGTAGTGACTCACTGGTGATGTCACGATGATCTCACGGAACAGGTTTGGTCTGTGCCATCCTTTTTTGGACGCTGCCATCCTTGGGCGCTGCCATCCTTTTTTGGAATTTTTTTTATTTTTTTATTTATTTTTTGGAAATTTTTTAAATTTATTTTTTCTCCTGAGCATGCGCAGAAGCTGAGTTTCCGGCACTGTGCATGTGGTCGCCATCTTGTCTTTGGCTTTTTTTGGGGGGGGGATTTTTTGGCACTGCGCATGCGCACACGTGCGAAGCGCACGCACGCCCACGAGGTGCGCCCACGCGGCGCAGGAGGAAGCAAACCGGCAGCGAGGTAAGTTAGAACCCACCCCTGCTTTCATTTGTATAATTGGAGTGCAGAATCGCACAGGAAGCAGCCAGGATCACTAAACCATTACGTGCTGTGTTAATTTTTGTATTAGCATGCCATATAATACCAGCTGTTACAGTTTATAAGTTATGGTTTAGCTTGTAGCCTGTTGTACAAAGTCAACTGTGGCTTATTCAATAACACACAGTTTAGTAAATATGTCTTAATACAATGCTTGAACCCTGGTAATTTTAACACAGCATCATCTTCTTCCCCTGTGGTTGTAATTACTATTGTGCAAATATGAGGTATAACTAGTGATTTTTTTTGGGTAGTTTAAGTTTAATATTTTCACATTGTTCAGTGACTCCTATAATGACATAGCAACAGCAAGAATATTTATATTATGCCTAATGGCATTAAATTTATCTCCCATATATAATGATTTCAGGGATAGATTAGTATTTGGTTCCTCAAAGTATTTGCAGGAAACAATTGCTTAGGAAATTTACATGCATAATTTGATTTAGCCACAGAATTGCCAGATAATCCAGAGTTACCAATATGGTACTGCTTCCATGTTAAATTGAGATCTTAGTCTAACAAAAGTGTAGTGCTGCTTTGTCAGTCATGATGTGAGGGCTGCAGTCTTTCCTTCCAAATTGCTTTCTAGACGTTCTGCTTCAAGGCTCAGGGCCGCTTTGAGGCAGCTTTGGGTGGGCTCGGTTTGGGCTTTTCACAGACGTAAAAGCTGTCGGATGAGCAGATGTAATCATTCCATTCACCATTCACCCAAACTTGGCCACAGTCCTCTTCACGACCCTGGTAAGTGTTGGGTTCACCTGTCTTCCAATTCCTGAAGTAGAAGCAAGAGACGGTGCATGTTTTTATCTCAAATAGTCAAAAAATAATCTCAAATTCAATAAACTTATCTCTGGAGCCATCAAGCTATTGTTTCCTAAACATTTCTAAATAATAAACATTTTACTGATAAATGTTTCTAAATGAAAGTGGAAATTCCTCATCAGTCTCACAGCAAAATAGATTTCCTAAATGGTATACACTCCAAATCACCTTGCCTGGAAATAAATAGATTTATGTGGCTTATTTTAGGTCATGTGATTATAGGATTACAAGTCTAAAGGATGTTGAGGGGCATTATGTTGCTATGAGTGATTGCTGGTTGAGTTCACACATCATGTTAAGCCAACATAAAAGGATTTAGGCTCAAGATACAGAAGGATCTTGGCAGACTTGAACATTGGGCGCTATCTAACAAAATAAAATTCAATGGTGAAAAAAGTAAGGTTCTACATTTAGGCAAGAAAACAAAATGCACAGGTACAGTATATGTGGTACCTTGCTCAACAGTAGTAACTGTGAGAGGGATCTTGGAGTTCTAGTGGACAACCATTTAAATATGAGCCAGCAGTGTGCAGCAACTGCCAAAAAAGCCATCACAGTTCTAGGCTGCATTAACAGAGGGATAGAATCAAGATCAAAATAAAATTCAATGGTGAAAAAAGTAAGGTTCTACATTTAGGCAAGAAAACAAAATGCACAGGTACAGTATATGTGGTACCTTGCTCAACAGTAGTAACTGTGAGAGGGATCTTGGAGTTCTAGTGGACAACCATTTAAATATGAGCCAGCAGTGTGCAGCAACTGCCAAAAAAGCCATCACAGTTCTAGGCTGCATTAACAGAGGGATAGAATCAAGATCACGCGAAGTGTTAATACCACTTTGTAATGCCTTGGTAAGGCCACACTTGGAATACTGCATTCAGTTTTGGTCGCCACAATGTTAAAAGGATGTTGAGACTCTGGAAAGAGTGCAGAGAAGAGCAACAAAGATGATTAGGGGACTGGAGGCTAAAACATATGAAGAATGGTTGCAGGAACTGGGTATGTCTACTTTAATGAAAAGAAGGACCAGGGGAGACATGATAGCAGTGTTCCAATATCTCAGGGGTTGCCACAAAGAAGAGGGAATCAAAATATTCTCCAAAGCACCTAAGGGTAGAACAAGAAGCAATGGATGGAGGCTGATCAAGGAGAGAAGCAACTTGGAACTAAGGAGAAATTTCCTGACAGAACAATTAATCAGTGGAACAGCTTGCTTCCAGAAGTTGTGAATGCTCCAGCACTGGAAGTTTTTAAGAAGATGTTGGACAACCATTTGTCTGAAGTGGTGTAGGGTTTCCTGCCTAAGCAGGGGGTTGCACTAGAAGACATCCAAGGTCCCTTCCAACTCTGTTATTCTATTCTATTCTATTTTATAGCTTGGTATGATGTTTGAAGCCAGTCTTTCACTTATTCTGCCTGTCAGAATTCAGAGATATTGGGAAAAACTGGAATTGAAGTTGAGTTTCTGCTTCATGATGGGTGAGCAAATTTAGTTGGTGATGGACCACAGTTCCTAATATATCCCTCAACCTTGACAGAGCTGGCTGGGCAGCTGGGAAGCGAAGTTCAGCAACAGTTGAAGAGCCAACTCTGTTCCCCAACTCTGCTAACAACAACAACAACAAATATTCAGTGCTCACTTAAAGCCATTTCTGTAATTACTGCCATCCAACCATTTCCAATCTCCTTCTGTATGTTGGTCATGGAGACCGATCCAAAAACGTTCATTTCTGGTCCGAGTCTGTATGAAATTCTGCAAGAGAAAAATCCAAGAAATTTGAATGATGGCATTTGGACTGTGGCAGTGTAAGAATAAAAATGCTATTTCCTTTGTAACCATAAAACAGAAGAAAGGAGAAAAATGGCAGTCAAGTTACTTCTTATTGTTGATCAGGAATCTGATGAATTTGATGATTGCTCATATGTTAAGATGGCAAGACTAAAGTTCAGGCCTCAGCAGTCCTTTGAGGCCAAGGAAAGTTTCACTGGAAACCACTAGCCTAGGGGTTAGGCATGTGACCAAAACCACAGAAGGCGTGCTTGACTATTTTTATAATTTCTATATTTCTGTACCTATACCTATTGTGTGCCAGCTTTCTCTCATGTAACTAAGTGAAAGCGAAGAAATGTAGAAATATCTGCCTCACACTGTGTTCAAGGTTCCTCCACCTTTAAGAAGATCCATCTTTATTCAGCTGAATAAACACATTTGACTTATTAAGACAACCCCAGATTTAGTATTTTATTTTTCACCAAGTCACACCTGCAAACCTGCATAACATTATAAACTCTAGAAGTGAATGCCATCTGAACCAGAGCAAGGCACCCAAGAAAGGAAACAAATGATAGCTTACCTTTATTCATGCTTGTTATGTCCTGGGAAGAAAGTTTACATCAAATTTGCAGGTGCCCCATCTTACCTGTTTTCCAAGACTATCGATGATGACCAACCGTGACTGTTTGCGTTCACAGTCTGCCTTGGCTTCATGCCAGGGAACTGACTTCAGGGAGAAGTAGTAACACTTTCCACCAAAATATTCCCATTGTCTATTGTCAGCACCACATGGGAACACTGAGCAACAGGAGGAAAAAAATAAAGTCAAAAATTGATACTGGCTTGGCTTGACCATGCATGCAAGATCAAGAAGACTGTTCTGATGATAAGGACCGATTAAAAACAAGCTGCACAGACAAAGCTAGATATGTCCTGCAGAGACATGCACTAAAGTAATACTGTTTCTTGACCTGCAGCCAGCGGTGAGATGCTCCAGGTTCGGCCTGGTTCTAAGAACCGGTAGCGGCGGCGGCGGGAGGCTCCACCCACCTGCCCAGGACACTTCTGTGCATGCGCGAACCAGTAGTAAAGGGTTTTAGAACCCACTACTGCCTGCAGCAGAATTGTCACACACACACACACACACACACACACACACACACACACACACACACACGAACCCGGAGCAGTATTGCCCCATGAAGTAGAGACCAGAAAGGGAAATAGAGAAACTTACAGTGAAAGTCGTGGCCAAAGGGATCCTTTGAAAAATTGACTGTTATCTTGTTGAGTTCGGATGAAATTGTTGAGACTAAGATTGTAAAGGAAGGGAAAGAAATGCATGTTAGAAATCTTGCAATGTCACTCTTTATAGCAGTGCTTCTCAAATATTTTCTGTTACGCCCCCCCCTAGGAAGAAGTAAACATTTTGCACCCCCCCCCAAGTCTCCGATCTGGGCCCTAATGGAATTTTAGTGTTGATATTTATTATTTTACTTATTATAAGCTGCAAGCAAACTATTGGCTGGGGAAGGCTGCTCTACCCACTTACCTGGGAGTAAGTCACACTGAACTCAGTGGAGCCTGTTTTCGGTTAGGCAGGCATAGGCTACTGCGGTTAGGGCCCTCTTTTGACACGGGGCCAGGACAGCTTAATCAAGCCGATGTTTTGGGGTCGCCAGCTTGGCCCATAAGCGCCGCCTCTGCCGGGCACTCACAGCGAGTGGTGTGGAAGGAGGCTTTAGGGTGCCATTCGAAGCTTTTGCCCAGCTGCAGAGGATGCTCCTCCTTGTCCAGCAGCAGGTTTGCCATGCCGTTCATGGCTACCGCGGCGCCCGCCGAGAACAACAAGAACCCACGCAGCCGCCCCGCCCCGCCTGGCCGCCTTCTCTTCCGGGCTTGGAGCAGCGTGCAACTGGGAAAACACTCCCCGTCTGGGGGAATCAATCGAGAGGGACCACGCATGTTCCCCGGGGTCACACGCAACCCCTGGCATCGCTCCACGCCCCCCCCAGGGGGGCACCCCACTATTTGAGAAACACTGCTTTATAGTAAGAACAGAATTGTAATCGGAAGAGAAGGGCAGATGACAGCTATCTCAGAAGCTGCTCTTGTAAGACTGTTTCATTTTGGTCACTACAGAATTGTTGCAACTAATGGCCCTTTGGAATCTTCCTGGAAGAGAAGGTAAGCAAATAAAGGCCGCCTCAGAGTCTGTTCCAGTTGGATTATTGGGACGATGGTTTCAATGTTTCAGTGGAAACAATCTCCAAAGTTCTACTTAACTATGATTTTATTAATGAAAATGGTGCACCTTACACACTGATTTGATAAGACTTTTTCCTGAAAGATGGCATTTATCCACAATAATACATAAGAATAGAAGTGCTCAGCAACAAAGGATACAATCCTATACTGTATTGTATAGTACTGTTCTGCAATAGATATTGTATACAAATGTGCTAACAAAGAGCAGCGGGAATGGCATTGGAGAATGAGAGGGTAATGTCATTGTGTCAGGGAAACTCAGTTTTTAATTATAAAATTCTACCAAACGACAATACAAAACTGAACAAGAACAGCTGTTGGCAAATTCTTTGCAGGATTAAAGCTGTACTTACACTGCAGATATGCATTAGATACCAACTTTCATATATCCCCAGACTGCCTGATCTGGCTGTGCTGGCTGGAGCAACTGAGAATTAAAATCCAATATAACTGGAAGGCTCTAGATCAGGGGTGTCAAATTCGTGGCCTGTGGGCGGGATGCGTCACGTGCTGGCCACGGCCACCCCCGGTTTAGCGAAGGGGGAGGAAGTCGCAATATGTCACGTGATGACAATGTAATGCTGCGAGTTTGAACTCCTGCTCTATTTTGAGGAAGACTAATCTAACCTTAGATAAAAAACAGCAGATTCCATGTCTGAGTTTCCTCAAAACCACATCTTCATTCCCATCTCAGTATCAGAGAGGCCTATAGAGTTTATAAAGCCAAGAGGCTGCTTACAGGTAGTCTTTGACTTACAACCAGTGGTGGGTTCCTACCGGTGCAGTGCACTCTATAGCACCGGTAGCGGCCCGCTGGTGATGTCACAGTACCGGTGTGGTCGGTTGCCGGTGCCTGGGCGCCACCATTAAAAAAAAATGTTTAAAAATTTTTTTTTTAAAAAAATTCTTCTGCGCATGCCCAGAAGCCGAGCTTCGGGCATTGCACATGAACTGCCTTCCTACCCCACAGTGAGTCCAAGCAGGGGAGGATGGCTGAGGGAGCGCGTGAGATGCTGAAAGAACGGGCGGCAGGAGCTATCTCCATTCCCCTCCCTTCAGCAGTCCGAGAAGCCACGAACGCGCGGTGATGATCCTAGGCATTTTCGCACGTTCGAGGCTTCTCGAGCTGCTGAGGGGAGGGGGTACGGGCGGCAGGAGCCTAGGATCATCGAATGGGGAGAAGCATTCAGGCCAGACAGAGCTTCCTAGAAGAACCGCTGCCACGGTCTTGCTGCTTCTGCTGCGGGGGGCTGTGTTGCGGGTGGGCAATGCCCCCCCACTTCTCCGGCCGTTGCCAAGCTCCCGAGGCCCACACCCACCCAGTCACATAGCTGGCAAGCCACACCCACAAAATAAGCCACGCCCACAGAGTGGTAGTAAAAAAAATTAGGAACCCGCCCCTGCTTACAACTATTCACTTTGGGATTGTTTGAAGTCACAATGGCACTGAAAAAAGTGATTTACAACTGGTCCTCACACTCAGAGCCATCTCCATGATCATGTGATCAAAATTCGGACACTTGGCAACCAGCATGTATTTACAATGGTTGCAGCATCCTGGGATCATGTGATCGCCATTTGCGACCTTCCCAGCCAGTTTCTGACAAGCAAAGTCAATGGGAGAAACTGGATTCACTTAATAGCCACATGATTCACTTAACAGCCACATGATTCACTTAACAGCCACATGATTCACTTAACAACCATAGCAAAAAAGATCACAAAATCAGGTGTGACTCACTTAACAATTGCCTTGCTTAGTAATGGAAATTCTGGACCCAATTATGGTCGTAAGTCAAGGACTAACTATATTAAGATGCCTTCCTGAAATCTATTGGAGTTCAATTCCCAAGATCCCTAGATTGTGCAGGAAGTAGGCGCAGCTGTTAGAGGCAGTACTGCAGGTCACTTTAGCTGACTGTGATCCACAGGTGAGCAGTTCAAATCTCACCAGCTCAAGGTTGACTCAGCCGTCCATCCTTCCGAGGTAGGTAAAATGAGGACCCAGATTGTTGGGGGCAATATAAAAATACATTGCTTACTGGTGTAAACCGCTTAGAGAGTGCTTGCACTGTGAGGCGGTATATAAATCTCACAAAATAAATAAATAAATAAATAAAGTATCACACAGCTGGAAGATACAGTGTTGAGAAAGGCTGTTTTAGCTCAATGCTGCAAATTTATCCGGTGTTCCTTTGACACATAATTTACCACAAAGATCCTCCATCTTGTTTTAGAGTCAATATTCTTCTGGCCATTTGAGCCAAAAATCAAGAAGGAAAAAAAGGAAACCTGCTCTGAGTTTCTCAGCTTTCCTTAGAAATCCCCCCTTTTATTACATGAAATATTGCAAAACATAAAGGAGGAAAGCATACCTTTGGAGAAGGTCACCGCATAGCCAATGAGAATGAGCAAATAACAGATACCCAGTAGCACATAAATTGGAAAGAATGATCTTGGGATCAGGTTTCTTCCTCCTTTACATGAAAAGGAAAGAATGAAAATGTAGAAATGTTATCCAATTAATGGGTAGGCATTTCTGTGGATGTTCCTTGTAGCAAAAAAGAGAATTGAAACCTGGTTGCTTTCAAAGGCAAAAAAAAAAGACATGGGATTATGTGTGGAAAAACAAATTAATGAAGGAACACTGAACATAAAATATGAGACGTCATATCAAGCAGGAAAATCACCTGAAGTATGGAGCATAAAAGAATTTTAAAAGCTGGAAGTGGAAAGATTTTTAGCCAGTGCTGAAAAGGCAACTGGATAGGCACCAGACAAACTTCTATCAGTTACTGTCATAAAAATGTTTTATGTTCCCTGGTTGCCACTCACCACACCTCCTGAGTCATCTGGAAAAGAGGCTTCAAAAAGCTGATTATAGAGAAGCCAACTTGATATGAAGGCAAGGGATCCTCCAGGATAAGTTTATATCTCACTTAGAAAGACACTACATCCTGAATGGGAAGATAGATTGATACCTGTATATGTCCGGAAACCATCTGCAAATTTTTCTTCATCCATCTTGGAAAGCTTTGCACCTTTTGCGTTATTTGGAAACACTTCCCCAAATAGGGACTTTGTGGTTTTGCTGAAATTGCTCTACAGAATAAATAAATAATGGTTAAATATTAGCTCAGGATGATTCTTAACTTTTCTGCCCTTCTGCTCATCTCTTTTTAGAATAAAGCCACCTTTCAAAACTTACACCTTGCACCAAAATCACAATGTCCCTATATATGATGAATGGGAGAACTAAAAGAATCTTGCTAATGTCATCAGGTTATCGTTAATTATATAAAAAGCCTATTCTTGGTTCTCATCCACCTAATTATAACTTCATAAGAGCAAGACCAGTGAATGCCTTACTGATTACAAAGAACTGTAAACAAGCAAAGAATCCCACAAATTTCCTGTATTAAGACTAGCATTGAGAACTGTGTGGAACAAAATAGATGTCAATGTAATACTGACAAATACATTCACTGTTATAGCAGTAAGCAGCTCATTATTGTAATTTGCATTACAGTAATTTCAGAACAGTTTGTAAAGGCAGGCACACATGGGTACAAAATCATGGTTTGCTTAAGCATTTTTGAAAAAATAATTTATTTTATTTTGTCAAGTACGTATTGGTAATATACATAGATATAACATTGTTTATGTACATAAGATGGGTACTGATAAGAGGGAACATTAGGACAGGGACGGTAGGCACGCTGGTGCACTTATGCACGCCCCTTTAATGCTAACATAATTGACTAATTTGGTTTCCTCAAACCAAAGAAGCATAGATCACACTATGGCTTAATATGAACAGAAGTATAGCATACTTTGCAGTATGATGAAGTCTAGAAGTGACCGGGATATTTACAAGTGGCCAGTTCTTATTTTTCCAGGAAAGGACACAGCTGGCAAACCAGGTGCACTTTGCTTACTTACGGTCAGCCGAGGTTAGCAAAGGATCCAGCCTAGATCAGAGGAAACTCTTTTAGATGTGTTCAAAATAAAAAGAAAATCTGTTTAGTGCAGATGACAAAAGTAAAAAAAAAAAACAAGGAAGAGGTAGAATGTTTTGGCTCCGTTTTGGTAGCATCAGTGAAGAGTAAGCTAGCAGCTTGAGCTGGATGGCAAGATAATCAGCAAATATTAATTTAGCTTGAATAAATTTCAAATATCAGATGAAAAGCATTCTAGTGGATGGAAGGATCTTGCTAACAGTGTGGTCAAACCTATGTTCATTTATCATGGAGAAATCCTAGAAAAATGAATGAAGGGCCGGACTACTGAAGAAATTAAATTTTATCTATCTTTTAAAAGGGGGAAGGGAGATCTGCAAATTAGTCAGCCTGATAATATTTGGGGAGATTCTAGTTACATTAGTTAGTTGCTCAACTCCTGGTGACTGCATGTATAAATGCTGACCATCTCATTTTGTCTGTTGTAATACCTTATACATTGTACCAAGGACAGTCCTATAATTTTTCTGATCCCATTCATCCACTTTCCTTTCCTCACACTTACCAAGCAGGTAATGAACTTTCTTCAAGTTCATCATCCAGTTGTGTCCAATGATGACCGATCTCCATGTGTAATATCTTAATGTACTTGCTGCAAAATTGTTGAGGGGACACTTAGGAATGGGGCTCCCCCCCTATTTTTGTTTCTGTTCCAAATCTCTAATTCCCATACCATCTCAACTTCAAACTATGAACATGAATTTATACAGAAATTCTTGATCTGATATTCCCCTTTCTCTTTCAGTCAGCAATTTAATTGTCTTTGTTAAAAATAGATAAACAAGCACAGGAGCAAGAGGGTATATCATTAGAAATATTTGTATATCCATATTTTAAATATATCTTGAATAAATATTTTATTTAAATACTGCTTTACTGAAAAATGCACAAGCTGCATTAATATTTTCTATATTTTACCTAATCTCTATTTGTGTCTTCCATCATTAAAGACATTGTATACTTAAGCTGAAATGGAAGAAGATATAATTACATGTTGGGAACATCCCATCGTCTGTTATCTGCAGTGCTTAGTGTTCCATTACCAAAATGGCTGCCCATTTCTGACAGCATGTTTTTATCTGTTGAAGGCTACCCTGGCCCAGCAGTTCATTGACCCACTTTAGAAGACTGGAACACCACGTCAATGGAGTCAATGCTTACTATGATCTCTAATTGTTCCGTCTCCCTTTGCAGACACACACAGATAGTTGCTAAGCAGTTAAGTAGGTAACAGTAGACAAGATCATAAACCAAGGTCTGTGCAAAGAGAGCTTGCCTGAATTAGTCCATTTGTATTTCAAGCAGGAATAGAATGGTACAAATTCCTTCCAGGAATCAAACTGTCAAGTAGTCAGCCAGTCCAAAAGTTAAGGGTTCAGGAACAAGTAAATAAAGGAACAAAAGTCACAAGCTGGAATTATGAACAGTTGTTTCCAAGGAAGACTGAAGGCAAACCACATAAAACTACATGCAGGTAGCTGGCTGCAATTAATCAGGCCGCGCTCTTTGCCAAGTGAGGAGCCTCATTGACTGTCATTGCTCTGCTCGCTGCTGCTTGTATCGAGACCTAGGACTTGGAGGTTGTCTCTCTTAATCTGATTTTTCCAGCTGATCAGGAGATGCATGTGATTGCTCAGCTTCCTCAGATGAATAATGGCCTGAAGATTCCTGAGGCTGACAGTTGAGACTCACCTGGAAGGTTGTCAAATCGAGTCTGAATCATGGCCCATGACACTAGTACATTTTAGATCACGAATGCTGTAATAACTATCACTCCTTATAAACAGAAAGTTGATGGTTTAAAACCCAGCAAAAATGTCATTTTTAAAAAATAGCTATTTTTCTTTCCTTGAGATTCCTACTTTTACCTGGACTTTTTTTTTAAAAAAAAATCCAGTCTGTACCATTTCACTATTTTTTCCAGTTACCTATGGGTAAAAGGGTTCACCCTAGCTTTGTATTTTGAGTGCTGAAGATGAAACCTGTCTCTCATGAGTGATTGGGAAAATGATCAAACAATGAGCTGTTACTTATTTTTTTAAAAGCACAGGGGAAGACAGAAAGCTGAGGGAATAAGAATAGTAATCATTTTTTTTCTGCCAAGTTTTGAACTAGCAAGATTCTATTTCAAGGAGACTTATAATCAATATGCTATTACAGACCTCATGATAGTCTACTCTAAAGCAATGGTTCCCAACATGGGGCCCACACCCCACAGGGAGGCAATTTGATTTTTTAATGGGGGCAATTGGAACCTTGTTTAAACCAAGTTAATGGCCTTTTAGACTTCCTCCACATCAGTGGTGGGTTCCTACTGGTGCGGTCCACTCTATAGCACCGATAGCGGCCCGCTGGTGACATCACAGTACCGGTGCGGTAGGTTGCCGGTGCCTGGGCGCCGCCATTTTTAAAAAAGAAATTTAATTAAAAAAAATTTCTTCTGCACATGCCCAGAAGCCGAGCTTCCGGCACTGCGCATGCGCTGCCTTCCTACCCCATAGTGAGTCCAAGCAGGGGAGGATGGCTGAGGGAGTGCGTGAGACGCTGAAAGAACGGGCGGCAGGACCTATCTCAGTTCCTCTCCCCTCAGCAGTCCGAGAAGCCACGAACGTGCAGTGATGATCCCAGGCATTTTCGCACGTTTGAGGCTTCTCGAGCTGCTGAGGGGAGGGGGAATGGGTGGCAGGACCTATCTCAGTTCCCCTCCCTTCAGCAGTCCGAGAAGCCACGCTCACCCAGTCACATGGTTGGCAAGCCATGCCCACAAAATAAGCCACGCCCACAGAGTGGTAGTAAAAAAATTAGGAACCCGCCCCTGCTCCACATGAGTAGTTCACTTTTTGAATAGTAAGAATTATATGTCAGGGGGGAGTGGGGCATCAGGATTTTAGAGATGCTTAGGTGGGGCATGGCCAAAAAAGGTTGGGAACCACTGGTCTAAAGGAAGATAGAAGGCAATAGTGAAAGATTTTGTTCCGGCCTGTTATTTGACACTTTAATTTTATATACTAGACAACCCTGTGACCTATTGGGTCATCCTTTGAGAGAAAGGCAGTGCAGTCTGATGTGACCAGAATGATTATTAAAAATTTAGGCTGACCATATATTTTTACCCCAATGGTGGATGATCCCTGATAATCAAAGAGTATATATCCTAAATAGAAAAATAATTGTAGTGGCAAATGAACTTCAATAAGAAGTCAGTGTTTATCTACCTAAACAGACTGGAAACCTTACATGAACTTTTTGCTGAAAGAAAAAAATTGGTTTTGGGATTAAAAAAGATGTGGACTAAGTGAGGGGTTGAAGGGATTTGTATAACATCTAAGAGGGAAGGAGTATAGAAATGTAAATCTGTTGAAGAGGTCGGAAGTCATTATATTTAATAACTTTTCTTCTTTCACCTTTCTTTCCTTTAGATTTGACTTTTATTGTATGTAATATTCTCAATAAATGTAAATTAAAAGAATTAGTTTCTCTTTCAAAATTTATTTTACTAAGCTGCAGGTGAATACAGAAGCCAAGCAGATTATTGTGACAAACATGACCAGAAGGGGGGCAATAATTTTTTATGAGAAAGTAGGATTGAGGCTCAACTAGTTGGCAGCAGCAAAGCTAAGCAGAATCACACCTGATTTAAGATTTAGATGGGAAACTACCAGGAAAACCTAGGATTATACACTAGGTTGGTTAGGAAAGAAAACATACCGGGAAGCACTGATGTAATTACCGGTAATTCTGTAATGTTGCAAAAACGAAAACCAACAACCTATATGAACATGCTTATTAAATCACCAGGAGTCTAGTTCAGTTTGAAGGACTTTATTTTTTAAGTCACCATAGTGACGCCACAATCAGAGGTGGAAAAAAAAAAGAATGAAAAAAGGCAGAGCGCGCAAATACAATAGCATGATACAATTAAGTTACGCAAACTTGATACAATTAATGTGGAGTTCATTCTGTTCAACAAGCTTATGAAGGCGGAGTTTAATGTGTGCAAAAAGAAAGTTGAAATACAGTAGACGTAAGAAGATCCTACCATACCTGAGGTTGCCATCATCAGCTACAAGGACAGGGCAATGTAGCATCCACTGCTCATGAAATTATTGGAAAAGATTACAGCTACTCCTACATTTTAATGGGAGGAAAAGGTTAAGGAATACAGAAAATGAAAGTCTTGGTGGTATCTCTAGGAATAGTTCAATGTGTTCCAGGCATTGTCCATAACAGTCAAAGGCATTTCTATTCTCTATTAGCTGATAGTAATGCTAATGAAAACCAAGGTGACATGGGGAAGCTGGATCAGTACTACAATGCTGCAAAGGTGGTTGGGAGCAGAGAAGATATAAGATGGGAAAGGAAAAGGCATATCATGGGTAATACGACAAATATGGATAATATAAAGCAATGTCTCATTCTAATTTCAGGTCAAATAGTGCAAGGATGATCCCCCCCACTTCAATCTGAGGATCACATTGGGCTTTTGGGTAGAATGCCCAGGCTGTATTCCAAAAAGTACTGGAACCTAGGAACCAGAACATAAATTAAATCTAAATTTAAAGATAGTTCAATACCATGGTATTATTCCCTAAGAATTTAATAGCTTTTCCATTTTGTCACTTTAAGCCTAACCACACACACCAACTTTTAGATTGGGCTGTGGTTACTCCCAAAGCTTCTGTATGCATTTGAAGTGCATACAGGTAGTAGGCTTTTTAATGGAGCATTTGATGGAATATCTATAACTTAAGTCCTGTCTGAAAGTTAATCAGTTTCAGAGTTCATGGAAAAAATAATGTGGAATACAAACTTCAGAGAATTTATTTTTAAAAAGCCAAACTTGTTGTGCCAGATTTCAAGTAAATAAGCTGGTGCTTAAAAACAATAAAATGTGGTCAGCCTTGAAAATTGTGCACTTTTGTAAATGTAACCTTTGTGCTTGTTAAAAGATATCAACTCTGAGATATTCAGGAAGAGGAATGGACTCAATCAGAACAGAGACTATGTCCTAGACTAGATGTCCAGAAATTTGTGCAGTGCTTTTAAAATGGCACAGTATGCCTAATAACATCTTATGCCTGCAGTACATAAATTATTTTAATTTTTAATCTCTCCAGTCACTTTTTAATGTTGTACTTTAAAACCTGGCAGTCTCCTGGTATTCTTGGATACTTTTCCCATCAAGGTTCATAGCTGACTTATTTGCTGGAACTAGTGGGAGTTAAGACATATATCAAAAATTTGGAAGACAGTGGATTCTTTATCCTTTAGTTATGCCAACACCACAGGACATCTGCAGTACAAACACTGGCCATATAATTTCCACAACAGTTAAACTAATGGCCTTTGAAATGTGTTACTTGTTTGGTCTGATCTAATCCATTTTTAGCCTGCTACAAACATTTGGGCTGTAAGGACAAAAAGCTGCTAAGGAGATGTATCTAAGTGCTGCCATCTTTTGACCCGTGAATAACATGCACAGGGAAAATTTGCTATCTTCTAAGATATTGCACTGGAATCTGTGCAAGGGATGGTGTTTGCCACTGTACAGCTTGGTAAACCCAATTGGATCTTTCGGAATATTTTGTCTTCAAAGTCTATCCCGCTTAAATCAAGATGTTTCAGGCTGGGAAGTGACTGGCAAACAGTTAAAATAGTTTCTGGAGACAGTTGACTGCAGTCTCTCAAACAAAGGCTCTCTAAGTTTGGCAAACCACTTAAGCAAAGAAGACCTACATCTGTCAAAGAATTGCTCCTGAGATCTAAATGGTGCAGTTGCTTCATGTGGCGCCCGGTGAAGTGCATGGCTGAATCGCCAACGCTACAATGGCACAAGGCAAGGTGCTGGAGGTCTTTCAGATGTGGTGCTACTGCCTGGATTCCCACATCTGTGATACGGTAGACTTCTGAAAGGATAAGAGTCTTGAGAGTGCCCTGCGTGGTGATATTCAATAGGTGCTGGTTGGAAAAAGCAGGGACATTCCAGATTGAAAGTTGTTGGATTCTTGGGAAAGTGCAGGGGGTCTCTGGCACTTGGAACCAAACAAAAGGGATCTCACAGCATCTCAGCTCCAGGGTGGTAAGGGAGGAGGGCATACAACCATACTGGAATGAACGGAGGTCTAGCTCCATCAGGCTCAATTGGTGGAGTTTGGGACATTGCTTGCCCAAAGCCTGCAGCAGTGCTGAAGTAAGTATTTCTTGTTTTCGAAAGGAGAGGAGGGATCCCCGTAGCTTCAGAGTCCGCAAGTTGCCTTGGAAATAGTTCCGTAGAAGATGCCATAAGATCTTGGAGGATATCTAAAGGGAAAGGAAAAACAACAGAATTGGCAACTGGAAAAAAATATTGGGATGCATAGAATTACTGAAAATTACAATTGGCACAGAAACAAACCTAATTTCCAAGCCTATGACCACAACCCAGGTATGAAATAGTTCAGTGAATCTTATTTCTAAAATAGATGAAAAAAAATAGGATTAGGCTAGACAGCACCCAAATGTTTTGTCTAAACCAGGGGTGTCAAACTCACGGCGTCACGTGACTTATCGGGACTTTTTTCGCTAAACTGGCCGTGGCCAGCGCATGACGCATCCAGCCTGCGGGCCGGGCGTTTGACAGCCCTGGTCTAAACCTTTAAAAGTTTGTATAACTTTTAAAATAAATATGGGTTTTGAGAATTGTAGTTTATCTGAGGGGTCCTTGGTGCTCTCTGAGCTTGCTCGTTTTCTTGCAAATGTTTCATTACCCAAACTAGGTAACATCATCAGTGCTACTTAAGGAGTGCAGTTTGCTGTCAAGTTTATATTCTGGTGGCCTGCCCTGTCAATGTTGCCATAATTAAAACAGATTCTCACCAGATTACCAATTGTTGAGTGTAAGCATAAACCAAACTTAAACATCCCCAGTAGGAACAAATATACAAATAATATGAATAAATCAGCATTTAATAAAATCAAACAAATACACTACCATATTTTTCGGAGTATAAGACACACCTTTTTACCCTCAAAAAGAGGGTGAAAACTTGGGTGCGTCTTATACACTGAATGTAGCCTCACCCACCGTCACCCCCACCCTTTGGCCTCTGCCTGCCAGCTATTTACCTCTTACAGCAAACAGGGCAAAGCCTGATTAGCACAAGAAGAAAGTATCTGCCTCCCGACACACAGCTGACTCAGAAGCCACGTGATAAAATGAAGCTAACTATGGTGGCTGTGAGGAGACAAATTGAAATAGACTGCTGGCAATGTTTGACTGCTGAAATTGAAAGGAAGTAAACTGCAAGCTGCTGTGGCCTAGAGGAAAGAGCTCTTGACTCACAATCAGGAGGTTGTGAGTTCTATCCTAGGTAGAGGCAGATTCTGTTACTTTGTTAAATGTTTGTAGAGTGTTCAAATTTTATTTTTTTAAAGTCTGCTTTATTATTGTTCTAGACAACTTAACAAAATGAAGAAGCTTTTTAAAATAAATACTTGCTCTGAAGAGGCCCAGTGCTTTTGTATCTTCTTTTAAATAGCAGAGAATGTATACTTCCAGAAAGCCACATAAAATTTAAAGATCTGTAAAAGTATAATCTGAAATGTAATAGTGTCCTGCTCAGTAAATTTCCTGACAGTTAGGACAGTTAGAACTGAAGTGGTGTAGGGTTCCTGCCTAAGCAGGGGGTTGGACTACAAGACCTCCAAGGTCCCTTCCAGCTCTGTTATTATTGGAGGAGTTGGTGTGATTACATTTAAGAAAACTTTCTGGCATTATGTACATTTCTCCAATTCTTTGCTATTTCTATGGGTCAGGCACACACGCACAGAAATACACAGCAAACAGTGTATATCATCTGTACTGTTTGCTGTTTGGCAAATTGCTGGGAGGTAGAGGCCTTTTTTCCTTGTTTTCCTCCCCCAAAACTAAGGTGCGTCTTATACTCCGAAAAATACGGTAGATATCATTCACCATTGGTCCTCTGGAATATTTCAGTTGTCAAGTGTCCAGGAAGCACATATATCAACCTGATTTTCAGTGGGAAGTATTCCAGATGTTTTAAACCTTGTATCAATGGTATCTATGTGATGTATGAAGTGTCAAAATGGCAGACAATACACTGTATTGCAAACTTTGCCCTTTTTGAACATTCATGTGAAATTGATGCATGTGCTGAAAGGATGGGGCTCGCATTGCAATGTTTCCCTGGCAATTGTGCCAGTTTCTCTTGTGCAGAAACTACTGCATTATATAGTTTTAAACATGGTTAGGTTTGACTTTTTGTCTGACAAGCCTTCCCGTCTGTGAATATACATCACAACCAGAATAAAATTGTATCAAATCATAGATAGAACATTGCCTATAATAAAGCATGCTATGTTCCGCAAATTAAAATACTATTTGTTTTGCCATAAATTCTACTAAATTATATTACTGTGAAGATGTCTTTTTCTCTCTCTGTTTTAAATTATAAGTATATCTGTTGTACTGTGTCTGACCTGGAACATTTTCCTTGTTCCTTCCCATACCTTCCCCAAAACATCTATTTCCTACGTTCAGAACTACTTGCTTGGTAAATTTATACGGCCGCCCTTCTCACATATGCAACTATTAGGTTATTAGGTTAGGCATTTCTGACCCTGCAAGAAGAGAGGTCCACGTGTCGCCACAACAAATTGTCCCGCACCAAACGATGCCACCGTTTGCACACTCTGCGGAAAGAAAAGGTTTGTTAGGAAATACGCCCCTCTCCTAAAGGAATTGATTAAGATGACCCTGACGGCTTGTTTTTCTCCCCCGCTCCCCCACCAGGCGTTCCTCCATGGATGTCACGGGAGTTATTTGCCCCTGGCGCAAAGTGTTTCCATCGATACGTTATTTCGCATTGTGACGAGTTTAGCCCTCGCGCCACAGGCGCAGCGCGTGGATGAAGCCACCAATCGGCGTTTGACCAAACGCTACGCAGGCGGCCGACTTTATCACGAAAGCAGGGCCCCCGGACAGCGTCGTTGACGTTGAGAGGAGGAGGGTTCCCATGGAAATAGAGAAAGCGAGGCGGAGCCGATTACTACCTGGCCACGCCCACTCGGTCACGCGGCGGCAGCCCGACCAGAATCTGGAGCAGAAGCGAGTCCGGGAGAGAGGAAAGAGTCGGAGGGGATAGCGCGGCCATCATTTTTCACAGCGTATCTTCCCGCGTTATAGAAGAGCGGCAACTGTTGGCGGAAGGGATTTGTAGAACTTCCGTTTTTTCGAGTGACCCCGCATTTCCGGGTTGGCGAGCCTGCATTGTTTTTCTGTGGCGAGAATTCTCCATATTCCGCTGAAGGGTTGTGAGGTCTCGGTTTTTTCGGTCTGAAGGAAGCCTCCTCGGCGGTGAGAGGGCCTCTTACTGGGGGGGGGGGGTTTGTCGTATTTTGAGTCGCGCTGGTGGTTCGGCCTGGTCGTTTTGAGGGCGGTTGTGAGAATCGGGGAATTATGCGTGATAGGAAGACTTTTCTTCCCACCGGTCCACGCCTCAGGGACGGGGGCTTTGTTAGGCTTCTGCGCCTAGTACACGGAGGTCTTGGCAAAAGTAGTGCAGTTGCAGAGGGGGAGTTTCAAGATGTATACAGTCCAGGGGTCTCCAACCTTGGCAACTTTGCGACTTGTGGACTTCAACTCCCAGAATTCCTCAGCCAGCGCTGGCTGAGGAATTCTGGAGTTGAAGTCCACAAGTCGTAAACCGTATTTAGAATTTATTAACCTTGGCTGCTTGAAGATGCTGGGGAATTCTGGGAGTTAAAGTTCACGCATCTTCAAGCAGCCAGGGCTGAGAAACGCTGGGACAGTGGCCATTAGCTTGAAAACTCCCTTTCCTCCGCTTAAAATAGGTTTTTAACTATATTCGGTGTTTATATCAGACTGCCGGATTCCTTTTTTTTGACACTGATTATTTTGTTTAGCTTTCTAGCAGAGCCGAACGTGAAGCCGTGATCAAGATGATTGAAGTAGTTTGCAACGATCGGCTGGGCAAGAAAGTTAGAGTGAAGTGCAAGTATCCGAGACCAAAGAAACCGCTTTGGGATAGCACTTATTTCCCTTTTCGCTGATCTTTTGGGCTGTAAAATTGCAAGAAAGGGATTCTAGATTGAAGCTATTTATTATGGGCACCATTAACTTGAGTGTGAATATGGCTTAAATAGACTTTTTTTGCTTCTCTCTGATGTTATACATATAGTGGATGTAAAAAACGCAACCATGTTATTGTAATTTTTTCTTTTGTTGTTTCCCCCTAAAGATTCATCTTGGTCTGATTTTTTTACATCTCAAAAACCTGGCATTTGAATAGGGGTGTGTGGACTTTTTATATCCAGTTTTTCCTCAGACAAGCCCAGATAATGGATAACTCTGAAAAATGTTATGATCTGCATTCAAGGTTCCAACAGCCATCTCCCCCATAGTGACATGACAGCAGTTTGGATGCTTGGCATCTGGCCCACATTTCTGGCTGTTTGCAGCATCTTGTGGTCACATGACCACAATTTACAAAGTTTTTTTGGTGGAAACCGGCATTAACTTCCAGTTTCCAGCAAAAAAATACCCCATAGCAAACAATGGGTTTGCTTAATAACTGCAAAAAAGGTCATAAAGGTCAGGTGTGGTCATGTGATGACCCATTTAACAACTACCACATGAACAGAATTGCAGGCTCTATTATGGTCATAAGTTGAGAACTACCTGTGTTAAAAATATTTTGCTTAAGCAGCTGCTGAAAGCATTGTGTGGCTTAGCTCAAGGAAGGAGAATGCTATCCAGTTTTAGTAATAGGTTCACATTTAGGGGTTGTCCTCAAGTTGGATGTTCTTAATCTAGGGACTGTTTATAATCAATACATGCAGATATATTTGTGCATAGATTTGAAAATGCAAACAATAGTCCTTTGATCATCTTTGTATGTGAGCAATGTACAGTATATCTGTATCCATCCCCGTTTCACACTGTACAAGAGATTCAATTGTTTCTGATAAGTTATGCACAACAAATAGCTTATTTAGTGCTTACGATATACTAGGCCCTATTTTCTTATCCATTTCTTTAACCAATATTACTGCTCAGCACTGATGATTGCATCATGGATCTTAAGAAGCTTATTGCTGCCCAGACTGGTACTCGTTGGGACAAGATAGTTCTGAAGAAGTGGTAAGTAGGCTCTCCAACATACTCATAACAGGCTTTGAATATAACTCCTCAGGTGATTAGTCAATCAGATGGTTAGATTGGATTTGGCATCTTTATCTACTCATCAAATCCTTTCCAAGGACTTGATTGGCAGATATTGCTGTCCCATGGTATTAAAATTATTGTCGCAAAATGTAAGCTGTTCCTTTTTGCAATTGATGGTGATTTTGACATACTACTATTATGCCTTTTTATACATAACTGCCTAACTTAAGGCAGCAAACATAAGTCTTCTGCCTCTTATTTTCCCCACAACAACAACTTTGTGAGGTTAATTGGGCTGAAAAAGAGTTACTGCCCCAAAGTCACTTAATGGGGGGGGGGGGGTTGTTTGCCTAAGACAGGACTACAATTCCTGTTTTTTAGGCCAGTACCTTAAGCTGTACTCCACACTGACTCTGTACGTATACTGGTAGTTTAAAAACTGGGTAGCAATCAACCAGCAGTGGCAAAAGAAAAAAACACAATATTTCCAATGATATCCTCTGCTGATAATTTCATTTCACAATTTAGTCATAACAAAGAGAAGTTCCTCTACTTAAAAGAAAGAGAAAGAATCTCTCAAATTCACTTCATAGAAATGTACTTACAGCTCTCATTTACCTACAACTGGTTGCTTAGCAACTTTTCAAAATTCTGATTGACCTCCCCAAAACTTACCACCTGGTTTTGAAGTTATGGCTGCTGCAGCCCCCTGTACTCACATGAACAAAATTCTGGCACTTGGCAATCTGCCTGCCATTACAACTGATTGCAAGGATGCTGCAGTGCCCATCACCTATCTTACCTCCCTCCTGCCTCACAGGGTTCCTGCAAGCCTTGGGCCTGCTTCACAGCCTGCTGAATCTCACCTTCCTCTATACTCCTGTCACCAAATAGTGACGCCTCTTTTACTGTAGATCTTCTCGAAGTAGCTACTGTGCTGTGCGGCTTTCTTACACAGTGGAGGCCACATGGCTCTTTCCTGGAAATGGGCACTGAGATGGGGCCATGCAGCTTCCACTCTGTAGGAAGGCCACACACTGAAGCAATTGCTTCTAGACAAGCTACAGTAAAAGGCAAGTGACTGATCGGTGATGGGACATGGGAAAGAGGATGTGGGACCCAGCAGGGTGGGAAGCAAGCCCAAGGCCTGTGGTGACTGACGGAGCAAGAAAGCAGGCCAAAGGTTTACAAGGACCCAGAGAGGCAGGAAACTGAGCATGGGGTGCCTTGGGGTGGAGAAGGCCCAGGGCAGGCCATTTGTGAGCTGGGCCTGTTCTAGGTCTCCTAGGGCTTCCATGACCCTGCTCCACTTACTGACCACATCAGGAAGAGCATGGATGGAGTCTTTAAGCAACACAATAATGTGGTGCCTGGCTTAATGACTCCATTACAATCGCAGGTCAAGGGCTATTTGTATCTCATAGTTTAGAAAGAAGCCACTGCAGTCTGTAATTGATGAAAATGAAATAAATTGTAGCAAACAGATTCATGCTTGAAAGAGAAACCTTGAATTGTGACTAGCAGCAGACTGATAATCTGTATAAGTATTTAAGTTGATACAATTTGATGCATGAGTTATTTTACTTTGGAAGGAACAAATTTGTGATGGTCCCCACAGTGCCAGCTCTTTAATGCTGATTGGCCCTTCATTTTATTGTGATTGTTTATACAGGCAATCTTCAACTTATGACCAGTCACTTAGTGGCTGTTCAAAGTTATTATGAACTTACCTTATTTACATATGACCAGGATTTGAAGTTATGGTGGTTCTCCTCCCTCCCCCCACGGTCACATGAATGAATGGCCACTATGAAAAAAAATCATAAAATCAGGTCTGTTTTATGATGATTTCAACTTATGACCATGATAGGCAGGCTCCATTACGGTCATAAGTCGAGGCCTGCCCGTATAAGTCATAAGTCGAGGCCTGATTGTATTGATTGTCATAAGTATTGTCTTATTTTTACTGAACTGTGTACAAGCTACAGCTATTATTTTTATACTTATATTTTTATATATATTATAGGTATACAATTTTCAAGGACCATGTGATGCTGGCAGACTGTATCCTTTAAAAGATTGACATTAATGAAGAAAATGATCAGATCACTAGAGAAGGAAAATGTGACATTTTAAACTTTCTTTAAAATTACCTCTCTCTTCCATGGCTTGTTATTTTTGGGGGAGGTATTTAAGTTTTAGTCAAATACGAAATCATTATCCTGCGCATATTTAAAAATATAATCTTAATTGATTGTATCCTCTTTTAGATATTTCAAACATTTTAGCATGCATATGTATGTATGTATGTATGTATGTATGTATATATATGTGTATATATATGTGTGTGTGTGTGTGTGTGTGTGTGTGTGTGTGTGTATGCGTGTGTGTATAGTATCTACATTTTCCACATAATGTTTTGATGCTGAAATATTCCAACATTTATGCCATCAAAACATCCATTTCAAGTATATTGAAAGGGTTCTGCAAATTGACTGTTTTATCTTTGTTCTGAGGTTGAGCCACTTTTGGGATATACAGAGCAGCATATTTTAAGATCAGAATGTTTCAGTCTCAAAATTAAAGATACGCTGAACTGTTTTGAGCACTAAATTTTGCAAATAAGACTTTTTTAAAAACATATGTGAAACAGCTCTCTTCCAAACATAAACAACAGCATGAAGCTTTGTACTCAACAGTTCAAATTGAAAATTAAGGCTTTCTAGACTTATATCTTTCCCATTTCCCAAGCCTTTTCCATTCAGTATGTTTCCTTTATGAGCCCAGAATTCTCAGCAATATAAATTTTTCCAGTTCTATCAAGACTTTAAGACTAAAATTGTTTGAAGGACTCCATACACCATTTTTAGTAATTGTGTATCCTGTTGCTTGATCCCCACACTATTCTGTGTTTCTCATCTTAAGCTTTGAAAGAAATGGAAATTGTAGATTTTGTAGATCTAATTGACAAGTGCTCTACCATTCTTTATCTCAAGAAAATAGAATTGGGCTTTAAATCTCTTGAATAACTGGAAAAAAGATATTTGGGGCATTATACAAATATATATGGTCATATTATAAATATATATGTTTGCATATATCTGAACAGCATTGACAGTATTTCCAAAGGATGGTCACTTTGGCATGATATTTTCAAAGGCTAAGCCTATTTATAATTAGTACTCGTTAATATTTTCTTGTACAAATTAACCTTAACTCCTTACTTTCAGATGAAATCCATGATGGCATGAACCTGGAACTGTATTATCAGTAGTGTATTGGTCATGACAAGTACTACCTTTGCTCTGTTTCCCTGTTCTGAATTTTTCAGTCTATAGATGGATTACTTTGTGGCTTGACATTAAGTCAGGAATATTTTATCCTTGATGGCAATAAATCAGGAAATCTATATTCAAACCTTGTTTTATGTATTTGTATTGAATAAATGTGATTGACACATGCGCTCTGGTTTTATTTTTTTTAAAAAAACCCATGGTGTTAGTGAATGTGACTTTAAAAATACAGCTGCTCAGAAGATAAGCAAGAACAGTTCTCTTAAACACCCCCCCCCATAGTTTCACCTAGCTGACAGCTAATCTTGAAAAAGAATTAAACTTGCCAAAAATTACCATCACTTGCATTTAACATGACCTCCACATTTAGTGTCATTATGTTATTGAATATTGATCATTCAATTAGTATCCAGAATTCTTGGACAGATTCAGTAAACATACAGTTGTTGTTGAGGCAATCTGTCTTCCAGGTATTTCAATCATTTCCCCTTCAAATCAGCTAAAGATATTCTCCTTAATCCTGATATGTGACAGATCAAACAACCTATGTAACTTAATTGCCAGGCAAAAGAAGGCTGATTAAAAAATGAAATCAATTTTGTAACATGATTTCCTGGCTCAAGTGTTAAGCATGTGGCTAAGAAAAATAGGTTTCCCCCTTCTCTGGAAGCTGGATGAATTTCACAAGAGATAATTAAAACCAGTCTTAAGAAAGAAGTCTAAACATGCCTTTTTATCTTTAGGTAGTTACAGCAAAAACAGTATTGGAAGAATTATAAAATTATCCTAATATCACAGCTGACAGATGGACATAAACTCTTAGGCAGAAAAAAATGTTGGTCTGCCCCTAATTTAGAGGAGTTCTGCTATAGGTACTAAGCTGAATAAACAACACAATTTACTGTGTACGGTGATTATAAATGCCAGAAATAATAATGAGAAGAGAAGAAACTAAAAACGAATGCTAAATGAGCCGAGGCGGCGCAGCGGTTAGAGGCAGTACTGCAGGCCACTTTAGTTGACTGATCCGCAGGTCAGCGGTTCAAATCTCACGGGCTCAAGGTTGACTCAGCCTTCCATCCTTCCGAGGTAGGTAAAATGAGGACCCAGATTGTTGGGGGCAATGTAAATATACATTGCTTACTGCTGTAACCGCTTAGAGAGTGCTTCCACTGTGAGGCAGTATATAAATCTCACAAATAAATAAATATTGCTTATCCTTTTAAAAAAAGCCATTTTTTTCTGATAATCCCCTCAGTCTCCACTCTTTACTCCTTCCAGGTTTTTGAAGATCCAGTCAGTTAATCCTGAGGCTGCTGTGGAGGTGGAGAATATCCTGTTTCTCAGCTTCTATTCCCCCCCCCCCACTTTTTTGTTCATTTTCCTAGATTTCTGCTGGTTTTCAAAAGAACAAAGGCTCTTTAATATGGAAAAAAAAAGGGGGGGGGGATTTTGGAAGGAATCTTTCTTTGCTGTCTGTTCCAGGATATACAACTATCTCTTCTGTAGATATATTTTGGGGAAGTCTGAATTCTGGCGGCTGGCAGGAGGAATTGGTGGAGGAATTGTGGTCTTCTGAAAAGTAGGCCAGCTGCTCACCAATAGCTTGTTACATTTAAATAGGAAAGAGGGGGCTGGCTGGTTCCTGTACTCCTCAGAGAGAGCAGTGCCAGTTTAATGTCTGGCTTTAAAGAGAATCTGCTTTGGTTTTTACCATATGTGATGATCTTACTGAGAGAGAATGAGGAATGCAATTATGTTCTCTTTGATTTTGGGGGCAATAGATGGCATCTTTCTGAACCAGCTGTTGCATTGCATATATTATATTGGCTGGTTGTTTCTAGAAATAAAGACTAGACAAACCGTGGCCCATTGAGTCATTTCAGGGAGACTTCCTTATCAAAACCAATATAAAATAGCCATGGGCAGGCCAAAAAGCAATGAAAGTGGAATGAATTCCAACCTCCTGCCATCTTCCCCATTGACTTTGCTTGTGGGATGTTGGCAGGAGCATCAGAAATCACAATTATGTGACTGGCTGACTCTGGCAGCACAGTGATGCAGTGGCCACAACTTTGCCAAGACAAATGGTGTGAAGATCCTTGAAATTTCAATCCCACTGGAATAACAGTCCTGGATTTTGGATGCATTTTTAAGTTAGCCTACTTGAGATATCTTAGTTCAAAAATTGTCCTATGATGCATGGTTTTGCCCAATTGAAGGTTATAACCAGATAGATAGGACAGTTTTAGTAGTATAAATAGATGAAGATTTTTGCTCTTTGGTGGTATTTATGGCTCAGTTGTATCACATTTAACATTTAATGAAACTGCTATGAGGTAATAAAAGTGAACTGAGTTGTCATCAAGATAGAGATGACTAAACAATTTTTTTTACTACGTTAATAAAATTAAAGAATTGGAAATAAACAGCAAAAGGTTAAATACGTTTGATCTAAGAAAAGTATAAACAAATTAAGGTCCAGACAGCTTTGGAATTTGGGCTTTTACTATAAGATTTTGAATAATTAAATAAAACAGCATCTCATTGGAACCAGAATGTTTTTGCCTTTCTTAATTCAAAATAAGAACTTGAGCTTTATGAATTAAAAAAATGGGATATTAGGACTAAAGATTCCAGGTAGAAAAAGAAAAGTATAAACAACTGTGTTCTTCAATTAATGTGGGAATTTCCAAAATGACCCCAAATGCTATAACATTAGAAGTAATTCATTTTGTTTTTGAAAAATTGGGCCAGACATTAGCAATAGCAATAGCACTTAGCAATAGCACTTTACTTATATACCGCTTCATAGTGCTTTACAGCACTCTCTAAGCGGTTTACAGAGTTCAGCATATTGCCCCCAACAATCTGGGTCCTCATTTTACCCACCTCGGAAGGATGGAAGGCTGAGTCAACCTTGAGCCTAGTGAGATTTGAACAGCTGGACTGCTGAACTAGCAATCAGCTGAAGGTCGCAATGTTGCTTTTAACCACTGCGCTATCTCAGCTCCTTAGTAGTTAGTTTTCAGAAATGTCAGCAATAATGTCTGCTTCTGTGGCTAGACTTATGTCCAAAAGATGTTAAATCTGATGCAGAAATAATAGAACCAGTAATGGTGTGGATTATAAGATAGATAAATTAGTAAAAGTGGAATTACAAATGAGAAGCCAGGGAAATGATCTTGATAAGGACTTTTTACTGGATATCCAGAAGCTGGTTAAAGCTTTGAAAATCAAAGTGGAAATACAAATGACAAATCAAGACAATGACTTGGATAATGACTTTTTATCAGATTTAAAAAGGAGATTTACTAAAGCCTTGAAGAAGCTGATGGGAAGAAAAATCAAAGAGAGCAAATCATATGACAGCTTCTGAATGAATTTAAGAATAAGATTGTTAGAAATGAAAGGAAGGACTACAAAGTTAGTTTGCTAACACCAGGACTGAAAAGTTGATGATTCATGGATTTACATATAGCTAAGAGATGGGTTATGGGAACACGAGATACGTGTTTGTAATCTTAAAGAGGATAAAGAGTTATCAAATTTGTTTTTACTTTTGATAAAGATTAGAAGTCACTTTACAGATTTTTAAAATCGTTTTCTTTCTTTGCACTTTTTATACTTTCAATTTCTGAGTTTAATTCGTATTTGCTTTTACTACTGTAACTACAATATTTTATAAATATAAATTAAAAAAACATTTGACAACTTGGTTTTAATTTAAAATGTCTTCATTATATTGGGATAGTGATTTCATATATGATTGTATATAGTTTTATTTCTTGTACTTTTTAATAGCTTACATTATAACCATAAAACTACTGGATTAAAAATTATCCAATAATGTAGTACATGCACAAAAATTAATGAATGAATGAATAAACACAGGTATATTAGTATACACATATACATATTAGTCATTAGCATATTTCCCATCTTTAAATGGGAGTTACTTAGAAAAACAAAATTTTGGATTTATCAAAACATATTCTAATATGTACTTAAGGAACATTCTTATTGATTTCAGGGGAATGATATATTGCATGTATAGGTATGTAGTTATTGCTGAGACTGACAACTGTAAGCATATATTATGTACCGTATTTTTCAGAGTATAAGACGCACCGGAGTATAAGACGCACCTTAGTTTTTGGGGAGGAAAATAGGGGAAAACAATCTGCCTACCAGGTATTCATCTGGCTAGCGTCCTTAGTCTGGTCAGCTTCAGCACATTATTTTATCCCCTGGTTAGGACTTAAAAAAACCTTCTTCTGAGAGAGTAACAATGAAAGAGCCTGCAATCCGTTAAGAGCTGGGAAGATAGTTAGCACCTGGTTAGGGCTAGAAAAAAACTTATTCGGAGCAAGTAGAGCAATGAAAAAAAATTCTGCAAAGACTTAGGGCTGGAAAAACATTCTTTGGAGAGGGTAACAATGAAAAAGCCTGCAAGAGCTGGGAAGATCTGTTAGCACCTAGTTAGGGCTAGAAAAAAACTTATTCGGAGCAAGTAGAGCAATGAAAAAAAATTCTGCAAAGACTTAGGGCTGGAAAAACATTCTTTGGAGAGAGTAACAATGAAAAAGCCTGCAAGGTAAGAGCTGGGAAGATCTGTTAGCACCTAGTGAGGGCTGGAAAAAAAAGCTACATTCGAAGTATAAGACGCACCCAAATTTTCAGCCACTTTTAGGGAGGAAAAAGGTGTGTCTTGTACTCCGAAAAATACGGTATATATGGATGGTATATCAATATCATTATGGATACACACACACGCTAATTACGGGTGGTTTAAAGTAAGTGTTAAAACAAAAAAATTGAAACAATGCGACTCAGGTGTGCCACCATTCAAAACTCAAGAAAGGAAAACCCCAACTCCCATGTTTATAGAGAAAGGTACTTTTACTGAGTATGAACTGATAGCAACAAAAGAAAAGCAAGATCTGAGGCCTCTAGGTTCTTATGGTCTGTCCACATCTCAAATGGGTGTTTTGCCCCTACGAGGAAATGTCTCCAGCTTAGTGGAAATTTTCCTCTGGCCAGATGAGCTAACATGTCCTTCATTAGGGGTAATGGGTAAACATTTTCTACACAAATGGCGTTAAGATTTTTGTAATCCATGCAGAGATGAAGAGAGACATCTTTTTTTCCACAGAATAACACCGGGGCAGCCACTCGTGGTTAGCTGGTTGGATGAAACCCCGTTTTAAGTTTTTAACAACAAAGTTTCACAATCCCTCCAGCTCACAAGGCGTCATCGAGTAGATCTTTGGTTTAGGGAGTTTCATCCCTGTGAGGATTTCTATACTGCAGTCCGTGGAGCGATGGGATGGGAGCACATCTGAGGCCCTCTCGCTGAACACCTCCCTGAGGTCCCAATATTCCTTAGGAATTTTCTCCTCCCCAGCATTCACTCCCTGCCGCTACCAGCTCCTTTGCGGCTTTGGCTATGCAAAGGGGTTTTCCTCCCCGCTTCCCTGGCTGTGTGTGGCAGATGCACAACAAACCCTTCTTCCAATCCACATGAGGGTTCCATTTCTTCCACCACCTCTGGGCTGATTATGCACTTGGTGCACCCAGAGTCCAAAAGGGCTAGCATCTTCCCCTGGGCCCCGGATGAGGGCACCCTTTCCACTGGAATGGTCATGGGGCCCATGTGTTGACTTACCAAGGGGTCATCCTCGGAGTCGGTTTCACTGTCCCCTGGGGTGGTTGGAGTTCCCAACTCCCCCAGGCTTGGAGGAGTGAACTCTACGATTTCCACACCTTTCAGAGCCGTCTCGCGGGTCTTTGCTGGTGGCTTCTCGGCTCTTTCCTCTAGCAGAGGTCAGTTTGGAGCCAGGTTTGGTGAAGCGATCAACTGCTCAGTGCCCCTCCTTTCCACATCTGAAGCATGCTGTTGACCTGGACTTGGCTGCTTGCCCCCCTTTGGTAGCTCTAGAGGCCTCTTTTGGGGCGGAAGGGGAAGGCTTGTTCCAGCTGTGCCCCCCCCGGTACCGATCTCTGGCTAAGTCAATTTCCACATCAGTGGCCAGCACATACCAGCGCTAAAGGTCTCGGGGGGCTCCTTGGGAACAGCAGCCTTGGTAGACATCCTCATTGAGGCCATCCTTGTAACATTCCATCAGGGCCTTTTGGGACCACCCCCGCATGTGGCAAACCAGCTCGTGGAACTCTTGGGTGTATTCAGTCACCGATCTCCCCCTGTTTTAGAGTTTTCATCCTGGTTCTAGTCTTTCGTTCAGCTAAGGGGTCATCAAAATGTACTCAGAGAGCCTTCATAAATCAGTCGTAATCCCGCAGCAGGGGGGAATCCACATTATGAAGGGCAACCATCCCTCAGCAGCGGTCCCCTCCAGGGCCATGGTGACACATCTCACCCATGCTGGGCAAGAGTAGCTAGATTGCAACATTTTTAACTTAATAACCTTATGATTAATTGCATATCATAAAACATGTTTTACTTATAGAGACTTTTGTGTCAAGAATTTTACACTCCAATATTGCAGCCCTTGGGCTAATTACCTCATTCCCATAGGATTTTCTTATGGGATTCCCGTAGGAATCCCATAAGATTTTAGTTTGAGACCACTGAACTATGCTGTACTGGATTTAGGCAAATGTTATTACCCAGCTGCACAAGCAATTTTTCTACCATACAGACACTCAGTTACTGGTCATTCTTTATGTTTCCCATTTCAGGTCTCTTGAACTCCCCCACCCAAACCAAACTGTTTTTTTTTAGACAACCTGCCCAAAATGACCAAGCATCTTAAGCATGTGCAACAATATACTCACTTTTATGTGGTCCAAGCCCATGTGAGGGAAAGGTCAAGAGACTGCATTTGTTACAATGGGAGACTGAGTCTCCTGGTGCTTTTCATAAGTGAGAATAGAGAACGTTTCCGTTTCAAGCACCTCCATGTACATACAGGCAGTCCTCAATTTAGGATCACAATTAAGCCCAAATTTTTTGTTGCTAAATGAGAAATTGTTAAGTGAGTTTTGCCCCATTTTATGACCTTCCTTGCCACAGTTGTTAAGTGAATCAGTACACTTGTTAAATTAGTAACACAATTGTTAAACGAATCTGGATTCCACATTGATTTAGCTTGTCAGAAGGTTGCAAAAGATAATCACATGGCCCCAGGACACTGTTATAAATAAGTCCGTTGTCAAGTGTCTGAGTTTTGATCACATGACAATGAGGATGTTGTAATGGTTGTAAATGTGAAAAATGGTCATGTCACTTTTCCCCAATGATGACTTGAGTCACTAAATGAAATGTTATAAGTTGAGCACTATCTGTAATTTCATGGTAGAAGGGCTGAAAATGATCTTTGTTAACTGCAAATGGGTTGCTGACATTAAAAATGTATCCAAAAAATTTACATTGGCAATTGCACCACAGGCTGAGCCACAACAAAAAAAAATAAGCCTATAAATGTAGTAATAAAAAACCTGGCATGACTGTTATGCAGCTTAGGGAGGACCCATATGCCAAGACTGGAAATAGTCAGGAGGCTCAAGTAAGACTAATACTATCCTCTTACAGCACTTAAGTTTAGCACGGTTACAGTTTGCAGATTGAATTTCAAAACAGGCTGTCACTAATCTAGGAATTGGAGAAGTGAGCAACTTATCTGCCTGCATCTCTAGCTGGTATTGACTCAATGGTTACTCGATTTCATTATAGGCAAATTATCCTCAAGCTCCAAGTCTCGGAGTTTCCAGCTAAATACTGGAGATTTTTGAGGATGCAATTCAAAATGGGTCAGGAGTCACCAATTTAGAGAATGCTGTCCAATTTGCAGATATTATAAAGATTTTCCATCTTTGCGCCTCAGGCTTCAACAGAGCCTAGCCTTTTAAAGCTGACCTGCCTTCACCCAGATTCATCCTCCTTTTGCTCTTCCACTGCAGCCTCCACTACCACCATCTCTCCTCTACCAATAGTCTGTAATTCTATACGGAGATTCTCAGTCATCCAGGTCAGGGGTTACCAACCTTTCGGACCTCAGGAACCACTAAATTCATAATTTTAACTCCCGCGGACCACCAATATGAATTTTTAAAAAAGATAAATAGTATTTAGTGCAATATAAAAAAATGCAAATAATTTTTCTATGGACCACCGGACCTTGATCCAGGTCATGGTTGTCTCAAAGTTGCTTTTTCAAGAGGCAACTGGACTTTCTGGTTTTTCTTTGAAGACGTTTCGCTTCTCATCCAAGCGAAACGTCTTCAAAGAAAAACCAGAAAGTCCAGTTGCCTCTTGAAAAAGCACCTTTGCGTTTCAATGAGGCTCAGATAGTGGACAGGTTAGATAGGCCTTCTCCGAGCGGGATTCTATCGCCTTCTCCCCCCCCCTTCTTTTTCACAAAACCCGCCAATAGGAACGAGGCTTTCCCGCCAGTGCGGCCAATGGAGGGGAGAAGCGCTGGTTGTCGCGAGACAAGCCGGCGCGTGGTACTTAGTGAGCGCGCGCGGTGGTGGCGGCGTTGCCAGGAGAAGTGGGCGTGGCCGGCTCTGCGCTTGCTTGTGCCGTGAGAGGAGGAAAGATGGCGGAGGAGGAGAAGCTCCCCGCGGGCTGGGAGAAGCGCATGAGCCGCAGCTCCGGTACCGCCGCGGAGGGAAGGGTTGAGGGCTGGATCTGGGGGTGTCCCCCGGGGGGGTGGAAGGAAGTTTGTATGTGCACGTCGCCTTCTGAAGCGACGATAGAAGGCCTTGACACACGGGGGGGGGTAGTGGTGGTTGTGGTGGGGCGGGTCAATGAGGCCTTTTTGCCCGAGGGAGTGGCGGCCTTTTTTCCCCTTTGGAAAAGAAGAGTTCCCGTGAAAAGACGGTTGAAGACGGGGAGAAAAATCTCCGGTCTCGAACGGAGGCATTTGAATTTGGATGGAAGGCTTTCTGAGGGGTGTTCAGTATAAGGCGTTACGTGTTAGGGCGGGCTGCATGCTGCTACGGCTCCTCCGAAAAACTGCAGGCTTTTGAAAAACGAGCATCATGTATATCGCGTTTTTTTCCTCCTTTCCCATTTTTTTTGTTAAATCCGCTTATCTCCGTATTCTTTTGCCCCCCCCCTTTTGCTCCATCCCCCCCTCTCCCCCCTTCTCCCCATAGCTATTCCTTTCTTTGACGGTGTTTTGAAACAATAAAACAATAAACTTCCAATTAATTTTACCATCGTTTTTTCTCTTATTCGTTTCAATGAAATAAGCACCCATCCCTCCCTGCCCTTAAGGTATTTTTTTTCCACCGTTTCATTAGGAATCTTGTGTTTTCAGGACTTAAAACACCAGAATTATGTAAGTAAATGTAATTTGGCATCCTCCCAGTTACATTTTCGACCCGATATTGTGAATTCAAAATAGAGTTGTGTGCGTTTCTGAGGCGGGAGGAGGGGAGGAGCTGTTCTGAAAAAATCATGGAAGGAACTCTGATGAATCAGAGGAAGGATTCCTCCACTGCAGTAATCAGAATATTAGCAATGGGGGATGGTGGGGCATCAGGAAGCATTTAGGAAACAAATCAACAGAACTTGAAGCTGCTCCTTGTACCTCTTTTCCACTACTCCACTCCCAAATATGCAAACAGTATCCAGCCTGAATTCTGAACATGGACGAGCTCATTTATTTATTTATTTTAAAAGCACAATACCTTCACTGTGAAATTGCTTAATCCCCTCTTTAAACTCTTGGATTTGGAACTGTGAATTCCCTAAGTTATGCATTTTGTGAAGCATTTGCTTGTGGCAATTCGTTGTGTGACCTCAAATTCTAATTTTCTAAAAAACAGAAAATGCCCCTGTTAATTTTCTCCATATTCACCATTTTGCAAAAATTTACAGTTACTCCTATCATCAACATTCCTACAGCTGTTGCACAATGATTTCACTTCTTTTGAGCTCTCCACCATTATCCTATTTTTTGGAGATCTAGCTTTGATTTATTTCTCACCAAGCTGGTGGTCTTATCTTACTGGAAGTTAGGATTTTGTAAATGTGTTGAATCTCATTTGCCATTTTCATGCCTGCTCATTAGTTCTAAGGTATACAATGGGAAAAGATTTCACTAGGTTAAATAATTTGTCTTCTACAAATTATTTTATTTGTTACCTTGTTCTCTAGCCCGTTTAAAACATATAACTGTCCTTTGGGAGACTAATGATGCATAGTAGCCATTTATTACTACCCTCAACTTCCTACTTAAAACTATTTTTTATTAATAAGATTTATTCTCACATACTTTATAGAAGCCTTTGGCAAAGTTTTTCATGCATTTGTACAAAAGTATAGTAATTGGCCACTATACATGTTTTCTAATTGAATTTTAAAAGGTTTTTAAGACAATATGTTCCTTTATAGAAGTTACACCAATTCTTGCTCAGCAAAGTGCTGTTTTTGGGTATTCAGCCTTTGATTTTGATTTCAATCAATTTATCTTAAACAGTTTCTGGATCTATTATATATTTTTATAAAAAGAAAAACGTGTATTACCTTTTGAATAATGGCTGATTATAGCAACTACATTGCATTATGACATTTCTTCCCCAATTTTCATCCAAGGTGGAGGCAGGGTTCCTGCCCATATTTTATCTTGGTAACCACTCTGCAAGAAGGTAGGCTAGGTTTAGAAATAATCATCCATTTGAGATTTTATAACTGGTATAGATTGGAAGTTGGATTTCCCCCAAAATACTGTAGTTTGATCATGTTTTAACTACAATATGCCATCTAAACTCATAATTTTTTTTAGTTTTTAGTATGTCTGTTAAATCTAAATGTAATTCTGTTGCATCTGTTTTATATAATTCTCCTTTTAGAAAACAAGGCTTTGCTGACTCTGCATTTTCTGCAGTCATGGCAGATACATTCAACTGCTCTGTATTTTTGCTTAGTATTCTTTTTAGTCTTGTAATTTAATTGTGTAGCTATTCTGATTCTTCTCCCTCCACTTCTGATGGGTCTAGAGATGTTGAAATTTCCTTGCTGATTAATAATAAGCCAAACTTGGAAAAATGCATGTTTTGTAACAATTTGCTCAAAATTATTTTAATATTTGTAGAATTAGAAAAAGCATTGAGAAAGCAAATGGTAAAACCTCTTCCCATACAGCATTAGAAAGGGTTACATGTGTGTAGTCGTCCCAGGAAAGAATAGAAAGAGGAAGGACTACAGATCAAATCAGGAAGTACAGAGGCATTTAGCCAAGCTACTTGCTCTCGGCAGGAGCTATATTCTCAGAGCATTAGACAGGCTCATATTGTCCACGGAAGAAAATTGTGCTAAGAAATGGAGGACGAAAAAGAAAAAGGTAGGATGTATTGAAGATTTGTGGAGCACAAAAAAACTGAAGAGCTGAAGTGGTGCAGTGGTTAAATGCTGCGACTGCAGGCTGACTGCTAGTTCAGCAGTTCAGCTGTTCAAATCTCACTAGGCTCAAGGTTGACTCAGCCTTCCATCCTTCCGAGGTGGGTAAAATGAGGACCCAGATTGTTGGGGGCAATATGCTGAATTCTATAAACCGCTTAGAGAGGGCTGTAAAGCACTATGAAGCGGTATATAAGTAAAGTGCTATTGCTATCCCTCTCCCCCCCCCCCCAAATGAATAATGACTGAACATGCCAATCAGGCTTGTAGAATGTTTATCAGTCGGAAAGAGAAACAGGAAACTCAGAGGGTTGTTATATCGGATGAGCAAAAAAATTCTGAATATGAACACTCCATTTTGCAGCATTTTGCTGAAGGTCCTACTTAGGCTTTCCAAATTGCTTTGCTTTTTCATCTACTTTATTAAAAAGTCAAATTTGCTTTTGTTGGCATTGGGTTCTTTTTCCTCTCTTAATTTCCACTTCCACTTTTTAAAGGAAGCCTTTTTTTTGTTTCATGACTGTTCATTAACCACAGTGACATCCTCTCAAATCTATTTGCATCTCTTGTAGCTGACTTCATTAATTATATTGTAAGTAACCTTTTTTTTTCAGAGAACTAGAAATATCGTGCAGTAAGTCTGCTTTGACATGTTTAAACTAATGCATCTATTTTGAGATGGCCGTTTTTGAAGTTAAATATGATCACATTGGGCTTCCCCTGCAGATTTCACTTTATTTTATTATTAAATTTCTTAGGCTGTCCATCTTACTGATATAGTGACTCTGAGTGGCATAGAATATTTAAATTTGATAGCAATATAATTTACAGTGAGCACCAGGTCCATAAATAGCTGTTGTATAGTCAGCGTGCAGTATTTAGAAATGTCTTTATTTGGGACCATTTATCTCTAATGTGGAAGGAAGATTGTATCCAGGTTTATAGGGTTTTTCTAACTGGTTCATTTCCCCCCAACTTATAATGGATTATGGGAATATTGTACAGGTCTGGGAACATGGTACATATTTTTATCTTAAATTTGCTTTTAGGTTTGGGCTCTATACATCTTTGAAGCATACATATACAGTTGCACTACATTCTGTGTCCTTCCCTGTTTATGTATACATTTGATATCTGAATATAATCCTATCCCAGGAACACTTCCTATTTTGCAAGGTTTCTCATATATTCATATATCTACCAAGTTTTCCTCTTTGGGTCAGAATATTTCTGGCACTAATGTGTGAAAACATACATTACATATAAATCAAAATATGTGACATCTCTTCTGTGACCTGCAGAGTGCATAGAATTTTTTTTTTAAAAAAGCTTTCCTTTTCCAGATTTGGAAGGGGGTTAAAATGGTGACCTTAAAACTCTTCACACATTCAAAAAGCAAATCGTGTCCACCTAGTTTAGAACATAAAACTTGACATGCCGTGCAAACTGCCTGCAGCCTGCAAACCAATAGAAATGCATTCCTGGTTTTGGGCGAACCAAACTTCCTATTTTATTTGATTGTCATATATGCAATTATGCTAGTGTATTTTCCTAAGAAATTAAGTGGAACTGGTTTGAGACTTTTTTTTTTTGAGTAGCCATGTGATTCCATAACAACTGAAATACAGTTTAACTTAATCTTGACACCTTCATAGCAATAGCAATAGCACTTGGACTTATGTCTGCCCCACAGTGCTTTTCAGCACAGTGCTTTATGGCACTGAGCCGTTTACAATGTCAGCATAATGCGCCCAACAATCTAGGTCCTCATTTTACAGACCTTGGAAGGATGGAAGGCTGAGTTAACCTTGAGCCCTGTCAGGATTGAACCCCAATATTGCATTCTAATAACTCTACCACCAGGGCATCCAGATGAGGCTATTTTACTCACACTTTGAGGGTTTTTTTTACTTTTTCATTGACACTTAGGATAGGAAAGACTAAGCTTCAATTATGTAACTTAGATTTTCAGATTGTTACAATATCTCCCTGTTATTAGGGCCCTACAAGATCTCTCCTACAGTTTGCAATGTTAGTCTTTGCATTAGATAAAGTAAGCCATAGTGTAAGCAAACACCAGTCACAAACTGGGCAGTGCTTTTGATTATTCAGATTGATATTGCTGATAAATTTTTGACACTGTTCCTAGAAATTTTACTAGATCTCCGCTGAAAAATAGCAGATTGCTGACTAATTCCTTACTATAAGGAATTGTGCCTAGACACACATTCACGCTTTGTCACGAGCAGATAATCATAGATAGCCATGGCTCTGAAAAAGTCACATATTCCATTGTTAATTCAGGTGAACATGATTTCCAAAGAGTCAAGTATTCAGTGCATTGAGTGCACTATTTAACCTTTTCTGACTGATGATAATCGTGCATAAACTATCTTGTTGAAAACATGGCATAGTCCCCACACCTTTGGTAGCTTCTAACCTTGTTTTTTCTTTTAGCTTTTAAACATATTTTTAAAAGCTAAATAATGCATTTATAAAAAATGAGCCTTGTTTTTAGGTTTGTAGTACTAATGGTTTAGCTTTTGTTTTCTTGAGTTCCATATCTTTGCCAGAACTATGCAGGCACATTTGTATATTTTGATTTATTGTCTTTGGACTTCCTTCAGCTTCCACAATGAAGTTCTCTTATAAATGACCCTAAATATGTACATGTTGTAGCATAAGAACTTATCCAAAATATATTAATTTCTTCCTATATTAGATTTTTTAAAATAATTATAAATGTGGGAAGAAAACAAAGCTAATTCATTCTTGTTGGAGCTCACTGCAGCTTCTGAAAATCATGGGTGTGCTGTGCTGCCTTCAAAAATATAATGATGTATAGATATTAGGATAAAATTGCATTAGAACAAGGCAAAAATAATTGAGAAGTTGTTTCTGATGTTCTTCTCAAGGTTTAAGGGAAAAAGAAAATAAGAATGTACTCCCTTATAAAGTATTCAGGATGAATTCCATATTTAAGTTCATTTTCTTTTGTTGGTTTTTTTTAATTAACGGTTGGGAAATAGTGATACCTAAAGAAATGAAAATGGTGCAAAATTGTGTCAGATCTCTTCCCCATAACTTTTGAGATCTATCAGTATTTATCTTATGATTTTATGATAAAGTTAAGGATCTTGGAACTTAGTTAAAACTAGAGCGATCCTGGGATTTGACTTAGAATCTGTAAGATTCTTTTAAGGAGATAATAAGATAAAAAAAATTGGAGCAAAATGTGGTTCTTCATTCCACATTATATGTGTTCTCCATCATTCCATGATTTTAATTGGAGACTTGGAGAGGGTATTGATCATTAAAATAGTAGATACAGGCTCTTTACCCCCACTGGCAATAGGTAATTGAACAAACGGCGTGAGGAGCTAAGATAAGTTCAGAGGTTTTTTTAAAAAATGCACATTATAAAAGATTGCCCTTGCCTGTAGGTAAGGGTACTCCTTTTTTCAAAATTATCTGAAATAAGGAATTTCAAATTTATAAATTATAATGTCTTACTGTAAACTGTCTTCTTTTTCGAGCAGATTGACAGTGCAAAAATGTGCATCCAGTGTAGATAACATTGCCTCGCTCTTAAATTTTTAACATATCCAAAAAATACTTTTGCTTTGTTGATCTTTTTAAACAGATTTAAGTTTGTGCTCTCCATTTACATTAGGAAGAAACTTTGACCAAGTGATCAAAATATTGCACTTTGCTGTTACTATATTTTTCATGGTAATTGTTGAGGTGAATCCGCGTGGCAAAAGGGGGGGAGCGCGAGGGGGTCGTGTGCGTGCGTGCTTACACCCATAATTCCATGGGCCCCCCGTGCATGCGCACGTGACCCCCCCGCTTCCAGCACACGATGGCACACCTGTTTTTTGCTCACCCCAGGCTCCTAGAAAGGCTCTGAAGCCTGGAAAGAGCAAAAAACGGGCCTTTCAGTCCAACCGAAAGTTGGCAAACGGGACGTTTCCGGCCTCTGGAGGACCTTCGGGGGGGTGGGGAAGGCCGTTTTTGCCCTCCCCAGGCTCTTAGAAAGGCTCTGGAGCTTGGGGAGAACAAAAAAATGGGCCTCCCCCACCCCCTCCAGAGGCTGAAAACAGCCGGTGCATGCGCGCCGGACCTGAGTTTGCATGCCCACCCATATGGCTCCACGTGCCACAGGTTCACCATCATTGGACTAGGTTCAGGCCTGTAAACCACATCATTATTATTTTCTTCCATTGCTTATTTAATTACTTTTGCTTGTGTTAGAGTTAAGAGGGTTGAAGTTGGTCACAGCATCTAACACTGTACATTTACCTCCCATATATTTCATTTGCTGTTAGCAAGTGTCTGTTATTACCATAACCTGCTCTGCACATAAGGACACTCGTGCTATTTTTTTAAAAATAAGGGTTACTTTTTTCAGTTAAGATTTAATACAGTTTTGCATATAAATTCACAAACATTTACTAGTTCACAACATTTTAAAGGTGCCTGCCATCAAAATGCCCATCAATTTATGACACACTGTAAATTTGAAGGCAAAACTTTATTAGAATTAGGTGTGAGTGTGGACTGAATGCAAAAGTGAATGGTAATAGAAACACCTACACCGAGAAGGTTTAGTTATATAAAGAAAATGAACAAGTACATGAATGGATTGTATGAACAGGGAAGGCTGAGAAAATCATAGTTGGATGAAGTTGATGAGATCCTCAAAAAGAACCCCTTACATTAGGAAAGACATATAAACTACCACTTCAATCAGTTTCATTGGGGGTGTTTGTAGGAAGCACATATGTAGGTAGCATCTATACTGAAGTTTTCAAAGACAAGTTAGAAAAGAAGGGCATGTTTGTTTGCATGGTATTTTAATTTTTTTTAAAAATTGAAATGGATTTTTGCAACCAGGTTCAAATGTCAGGGCACTACATGGAAAAGTTTACATTAGACAATTGATCCTGTGGCTTTTTATTGTACGTTTCTTATCCTGTTGTACGCCGCCCTGAGTCCCACGGGATTGGGCGGCCTATAAGAACGTTTATTAAATTAAATTAAATTAAATTAAATTTTCTCAGCCTCAATTGGACTAAGAAAGCAGTTTTGCTCTGTAAAGTTCTGTACAAGTAGTCCTCAACTTATGAGTGTTCATTTAACAATGGTTCAGTTACATTGGCCTGGAAAAAATGACTTATGATATGTCCTTGAAATTACAATTGTCTCTCACCTCCCCCCCAAAAAATAATTTAATCACAATTTGAGTGCTTGGCAACCAGCTTCCATTTATGACAGTAGTGTTGCTTGTGGTTGCTTGATTGTGATTTCTGACCTTCCTACCAAGCTTCTGACAAGCAAAGTCAATTGGGGAAGCCAAATTCACTTAACAACCACATGACTCACTTAAAGGCTATGTAATTCACTTAACAACCATGCTGATTTGTTTAATGATGGTAGTAAAAATGGTGGTAAAATTGGATCTGGTTATGTGGTGACTCACTTAATGGCCACTTTGCTTGGGGACTGAAATTCTGGTCCCATTTATGCTTGAGAACTATCTGGAGCTGACTACAGTGTTTTTTAAAAGGAAGTAACGGTTTTTGCAGTGTCATGCAGTCCAGCCTCATTCCTGTTAATGTTTTTGAATTTGGAATGAATTTAAGGCCGAAAATATAATTCAGGCCTAAAATAGTTATTTCCTAACAGTACTTTCTGGAAATGAACTATGATCATATTATAATCTGATCTGCATTCTCACTGCTTAGCAATCTTTTTCAGCTTAATACAATATGTTTGTTCCTTTGCCCCAGTGTTGGTATGGGAGAGTTAGCTATTCTTTTATTAGCTTTTCTTCTGTATTTTATGAGCAAAGTAGTTGAAAAGTGGGTTAAACTTTTTCGCATGATAGAAAATAGTATAAAATCATAATGGCTCAAAATCAATTGTTCCTCTGGATTTTTCTTTCTGTATTTAAAAGGCTCACCTAGATTTATCTATTTTTGACAGGTAGATTGAAGTGAAGAGATTTTAAATATAATATGCTTATTTTTAGATTTTCATTCTAAACCAGACTGTTTTTCAGGTCATGTAATAACATTGAAAAACAATTTTAGCATTTTCTGTAAATGGTGTAAATTATAGTGATTAAAGTATGATAAATATGAGAAAAAGAATATTAGGTTATTAAGATTTATCCAGTCTGACAGTTTGGTCCGATTTCTTTAAAGAATATGTCTTACAGAGAAAAACCATTTTCTTCTTATCCCATTAGTGACTCAGGAGGTATAATTGCAAAGTTTAACATTGCTATAATATTGTTGAATCTTTTGGCGCCAAAATGAATCATGTAAAATTGCATATTATGTGTGTGATGTGCATATTGTATGGAAAAATTATTCATATAGCAGCTGAGCTTACCAAATCTCAATGATAGAAATTTGATTGTTGTTGCTTACAGATCATGTCTTTGTGAGGTAATGATTTTCCAGTGAAACAAACCCGTATTATTATTATTTTTGGGGATAAGCAATATTATGCAGAGTGAGAAAAGGAATAAAAAATAGTAAGCCAAAGATATTAAGCTATAGAAATGGAATAAATAAGAAAATTTAGATAAATGCACTACAAAAAAGAAAAGAAAAAGAAAATATAGCTAAAACAACTTATACTAATATATTTACTCTACTTTTTTATACCATTCTATCCTTGCAAAGCATCCTTTCTTCCACTGTGCCACTTACGTGCTCTATATTACATTTTGATCTTTAACCTCTTATCTTTTTCAGGATTTAATCTACTCCACCCAATTGCAACTTTTTGGACTTCCCTTTTCTCTTGACTAATTCACTCTTCCAGTATTTTTTTCTCATTAATTCTTTCATTATGACAAGTTACCTGAATGTACTTTTTTTTGCTCACCTTTTTGTATTCAGTCTATGATTGTTATAATTGTATAATTCCCATGTCTTCTTGCTTTACTGTTCATGCTTCTTCAGTAGGCCATTCTATCTGCATTTTATGTTTTTCATACTGAATTCCCATTTCCTTGTAAAAATATGCAGAAACATATTCTTATGTACAGCCATTTATGCTTCTTTCAGCATTCACTTAACTAGGCAACACACTACTCGGTACTTTTGTACCAGCCTGCTTGTATCTTAGATTGTCTTCATCCATTTCCCCATCTTTAGTAAACATTCAAACAAGGTTATATAAATTCATGTATTTAATTTGCTTTTGCCTTTCATGTATAACTTGCCATTGTTAGCTTCATTTTCCCTATCCAACATAACAACCTTGGCCTTTATTACATTATTTTTCATATTTGTGCTTCTCATTATGTCAAACAGCCCAACATATAAGTAAAACATTTACAGTACTGTAAATCATTTAAGGGGGACGCGGTGGCTCAGTGGTTAAGACGCTGAGCTTGTTGATCGAAAGGTTGGCAGTTCAGCGGTTCGAATCCCTAGTGCCGCATAACGGGGTGAGCTCCCGTTACTTGTCACAGCTTCTGCCAACCTAGCAGTTTGAAAGCATGTTAAAAATGCAAGTAGAAAAATAGGGACCACATTGATGGGAAGGTAACAGCGTTCCGTGCGCCTTCGGCGTTTAGTCATGTAGGCCACATGACCACGGAAATGTCTTCGGACAGTGCTGGCTCTTCGGCTTTGAAACGGAGATGAGCACCGCCCCCTAGAGTCGGGAACGACTAGCACATATGTGTGAGGGGAACCTTTACCATTACCTTTTAAATTATTTAGGTTCTTAGCCAGAGGTTTAGCATCATCTACATACAAGAAACATGTATGTTCATATTCCTGATCAACATATCTATACTAATACCGCCACAATAATATATTTTTATTTATTAAATTTGTGTCCTGCTGCTCATCTCTCTATCAAGCACCTCTGGGCAACTTATGTCATTAAAAAAACCAGTAAGAGAATTAAAATATTGAAACAGCAGATGTTAAAAGCTAAGACATTACCATTAAGACTGAAATGGATAAAAAGAACCAGTGCATGCATGGGGTTGAGGTGAGATGATCTACTAGTCAACTCCCAAATGGAATGCCCTCCTTAGGAGGTCCCAAGCCAGTTGGCAAATCCAGGTTTTCAGCCTCTTTCATAAGGCCAAGAGGATGGAGGTAGATTTCAACTCAACAGGCATGATATTCCAAAGGGCAGGAATCATGGCAGAAAAGGCTCTTCTCCTGGGAAACACCCCCCCCCCAGCTGCAATTCCTTGGCCGACAGGATCCAGAGCATGTCTCTTCTGCCAGAGCAAGTGGAGCAGGCCAATCCCATTGGATTGAGATGGTTCCTCAGGTAACCTAGACTCATTCCATAAAGTGCTTTAAATGTGATAACCAGCACTTTGAATTGGACTGGGAAGCAAGCCAACCACCAGTGCAGTTCATGCAACCGTGGTGTAGCATGAGCCACCCTAGGGGCCCCTAAGATTATTCATGCGGCTGTAACTTCCAGATGCTCTTCAAGGATGACCCCATGCAGAGACCACTGGAGTAGTATTAAGTGCAAAATGACCACGGCGTGAGTTACTAAGCATAAGGCATCTCAATCTAGGAAAGAATACAACTGGTGCACAATCGAAAGTTGTACAAAAGCTCTTTTGGCCACAGTGTCCATCTGCTCTTTGAGCAGTAGTCGTGAGTCTAGGAGGATCCCCAAATTGCAGAGGATCTGTCTCAGGAAGTGCAATCCCATCCAGAACTAAAGACGTTAAGCTCCCGGATCCTAAGTCTCCATGTACCTAAAGCCATTTGGTTTATCAGGGTTCTGCTGAAGCCTCTTATACTACATCCAGGCCCCCTCACACTCTCAGCCTCCAGGCACCATAAGAGGGCAGCAAAAGCAACAGTTTTTTGTCTCTTCAAGATGTATTCTAAACACATTAAAGCAGTCAAAGGAACATCATACATGTGGTATATATGTTTGGCATTGAACTGTTTGTTAAACATTCCATTTATTATGCATGTTTTCTCTCCATCTTTCACTGTCTTTAGCAACCAATGTTTAATTGCATATTCACACAAAACATCGTTTAAGCTTTCTGTCAGGGACTTTCTCTTAACAAACATACAAGAAACTTATTTCTCACATTCATTTCTCATGACATGGTGAAAAAGACAACACACATCCTCTGGCTAATATAAAGTTGCTTACTTCACAAATTTTGCTCACCTTTCATAACCTTCCTATCAGAATTTGACTGAACAGCTTCCTAAGCACATTTAATCTCCCTGTTGTTTTTGCATTCACCTTTGCTTCCTTTTGCTTGCTGTGTTTCCACAGCCACTCTATAAGTAGTCCACATTCTTATTTTAAAATTTTTGCTGTCAACATTTGCAGTCTTTATCATTTTTAACATTCTCATAGCATTTATAACTTTTCATTATCAGTTTTCTTGAGAATTTATATTAATAGCATTTGCTTCAGTTGAACTTTTTCACGTTATTATCTGTCCCATAAGATCCCTAATTCTGTTAATTTTTTTCTTGCATTTTTAAATATTTATTCCAATTGCATTATTCAGCTTATTCCTGTCATTCTTCTACAAATCTCCGAAATACTCCTTCCAGCATTGCCTTGTGCCAGTTTAATTCAAATTCATTTTGTCAATTTTAATTGCATTAACTCTGCTGGAAGCTCCTTGTTTAGCCCTCTTCCAAATCCCATTTCCCCACCATCAAAATCACTCTACATTTTCTTTTGTTATTTTCCTCTTAGCTATTCCCTGCTCTTTTTAATTATGTTCTGTATAAATGTCTTTCTCTTGTATAATTTCTTGCAGCAATAATGCCCTTATGTGCATTTTACCACATTTTATGAGCCACCTATTTTCATACCATTAATGTAAATGCATTTACATTTATGACATTCTGAAATGTAAATTTTTACATTATGTTCCAAGCAGCTTCTACATGCTCTTTCCTTATATCCATTTCCCATGCATTCTCTTGGAAAATCAATGTGGTGTCTAATGCTTTTTTTTACATTGAACATTTCTGCTTTCACACTATTTTTTTTAACTTTCCCCCCAAAATTTCATTTCGATATCACCAAAAGCAGTTTATTAAAACTTACCTGGGATATGTTGTTCTTTCATACAGTTTACACATTCAGTGAAATCACAAAATAACATAGTACTGGGGCTGTACTTCGTACTAGTTGGGTGTGTGTGTGTAACTTGGATGGCTTGGTGGCACAAATTTGAGAAGTAATACATCAACCTGCTAACGTGGAAGAGAGGGGGGGGGGGTTAAATGCTGGAAAGAAGTTGAAACCGAAATATGATGGGAAGGGAAAATCATGGCAAATTTATTTTAAGAAAGAACAAAGCTCTTAATGATCTGCTTTGCCTTAGAACTAACATCATTCTATTTTACTTTGTAGGGCGTGTTTATTATTTCAACCATATCACAAATGCCAGCCAGTGGGAGCGTCCCACTGGCAACAGCAAGAATGGTCAAGGGGAGCCAACAAAAGTGCGATGCTCACATCTCTTGGTGAAACACAATCAATCCAGGAGACCCTCATCATGGAAGGAAGATAAAATCACGCGAAGCAAGGAGGAGGCCCTGGAACTAATTAATGGCAAGTAAAAGCAAAGGAAAGTGAGAGCATAACTTCTTTAATCCTTCTTTCTGCATCTGGCCACCTAGCACTTCATGCAATTCTGTCCTTTAATATTTTTGTGGAGCCTATAGGGTGATAGCAGGTGGTAGAAGGGGCCTCCTGCTCATTCTTCACCCCTTTTGTTTTCAGTATTATATGTTTCTGTGGGAGGCTTCCAAAATTCTACAAATTGTATATGCCCAATGCCATACTGATTCTGGTATGAGAGCTGATTCCTGGGTATCTTATATTCCATTATGTTGTTATGTCTAGGCCTTAGAATAGTGAAATACATTTTGAAATGGGGAAGATCGATGAAAGACTTATGCATCAGAGACAAATTCCTTGTGTGTCCAATCACATTTGGCCAATAAAAAGTGTTCTGTTCTGTTCTATTCCTATTCCAATCCAATATACTATTCTATTCTGTTCCATTCAATTGTTCTGTTCTGTTCTGTTCCAATATTCCATTCCATTCTATTCTTCTATTTCATTTCATTTCATTTCATTTCATTCCATTCCAATATTCTATTATGTTCTGTTCTGTTCCATTCCATTATTCTATATTCTATTCTATATTCTATCCTATCCTATCCCCATCCCATTCCAATGTTCTGTTCTGTTCTGTTCTGTTCCAGTATTCCTATTCTATTCCAATCCAATGTTCTGTTCTGTTCCGTTCTGTTCCATTCCGATATGTTCAGTTCTATTCTATTCTGTTCCGCCCCATTCCATTCCATTGCATTCCACTCCATTCCAATATTCTGTGCTGTTCCGTTCCATTCCTATATTCTATATTCTATTCCACTCCACTCCACTCCAATGTTCAGTCCTAGTCCTTGTCCTTGTCCTGTCCCTGTTCTTCCTCTCCTTCTCCCTGTTCCTGTTCCTGTTCTGTTCCATTCCAATATTTCATTCTGTTTAGTTCTGTTCTATTCTACTTTCTAACAAAATCTAGATTTTTAAGACCTATTACATCCATATACAAGATGAGGTGATAAAACTTTCTCCTGAACAGTACTACTTCGTACTGGTAATGGAGAATACCTATAGAACACATACATAATACAATTTTGCTTCTGTTGGTGGTTCCCCCCCCATTAGTATGATATATTATTCTTTGCCAAGCCCCAGTCAGCCCCTAAACTGGCAGGATGGTGGGTGGAACTCATGGCTTACATGTAGTAGTCAGCCCCTCCCCCATTTGTTAAAGCCCCTGGAATCCTTTCTCTCCCCAATTGCATGTCACAGTTTATTGGAAATACCTGACTTTCAAAAGTATGCCTCGACTAGGCCTCTAAAGAGATGCTCCAACTGTCTGATAGGATGACAGCACCCATTATATAAAAACAACCCTCAGTTGAAAGAGCTTGACACTTTGGCCCTGTCCTTGTGGATATTGGCATTGCTAACACTACTGCAGGAATAAAAATCTTCCATGAGATGCCACTTGTGTTTTCAATTATTATGCTATCTTATTAGTGAGGCAGAATAGAAGTTCTCTGCATAAGAAAAGGGGGAGTCATAAATATCTAGTTATCTTTTGATAGCTTTCCAGTTCCTTTAAGTGATTCCTGGTGTACAAAATCCAAAGAGCCATCCTCCTTCAGTTGCCACCCCTGGCAAAAGAAGTGGGGGAGGAAAAGTGTCAGTTGTATTAGGTAGACCAGTCCATGAGATCAACTCCATGGGATGTCCCAACTCCATGGGATGTCTGTTTTTATTGAGATTATATTTACTTCCATATTTATATAACCAATTAATATAGCTGCCTATCTCACGAACTAGTGACTTGGGGCTGCCTACAGATTAGCTATAATTACAGAAACTTGCAGTCTGTGTTGTTACTCTTCCTCCTTCTTATAGTAGTTTGGTGAATTAGGGAGATGTCTACCTGAGCCATCTCTGAATGTTATTCAGATGTCCTGGACTTAAAAAATGCTTTAGCATATCTACATCAACTTATCTTCCTAACTCTATAAGAATGGTGGAGAAATAAGTTATTTTTTAAATATTTTTCTATCACAAAAGGACCTCTTCCTTCTTGTTTTACTACATGGAAATGGTAGCTGAAGAGCCATTTGTCCATTCTTATTTTGAATCATTTTTACCATGGAATGCCAGCTAACAAATCACTTTCAATCCATTTACCTTTTCCCATGGAAATCAGATCACTGTTGCATGGAAAAATGTGGGGAAGCGCCAAGAGAAGTGGCAACAGAAATGCTTTCTCAATGTTTTCCTCTCTCAAGCATTGGGTTAATTTTGATATATACTGTATATATTGGTGAGACTTGAGAAAAACAAAGAGTATTTGTCATCTGCACTGTAGTATGGCCTGCGCTTAAAGTTTTTGTTAAGGTGAATGATAATAACTGGCTATTCCTGGACTCATAAGGTCCCTAAACTGAAGCACTTTGACTTTAGTGTAGAGTTGCTATAGAATTTGGATTTTTTTGAATTTCATGAGTATAAAAATAGTACAGTGTGGACATTTTTGTCAATATTTTCTTGAAACTGAGGAAACTTGATAACTTGAGGTCACTAGCGCAGGAGCTACAAAGTCCTTTATGTGCAAACCAAAGTCCCAGAACTGCATTCTCAAGTAGAAATTCTGAGACCAGCTTTTTTCTGCACTTTATCTTTTTTCAGATAGAATACCAAGTAAATGAAAAGTTGTTGCAGCAGCAGCAATAAATGGCCTCCATCATCTGATAAGGTTATAGAGAGAGACATTTTAATCTTGTTTTATATGAGATCCAGATGTAATTCTTATATTCAAGTGTTGTTTAAAATGTATTAAAGTATCAGTTGATAGCCCCTGAGAGAAGTCCCATCTGATAATTTTTGTGTTAGAACAATCTTCTGTGTCATTTAAGGACAGGAGGAAAGATGTGATTAAAGGTTGTTTCATCCAACTTTTCTGCTGCAGGGTTGATAAAACAAGTTTGGAATGTATGCATTTGTCACTTTTATTATCTTCTTTTTATAATTCTCCGAAGTGTGAAATACTATGGTCAGAAGGGAAGGAAATCCATTTTCTGCCAGAACCTCCATCTGCCCTTGAAATACTCCATTTGCTGCAAAGGTCATAGAAGTTTGCGTATAATTATTTAAAAAGTGATTGACTTGATAAAGAAAGATGGATACTGTTGACTTAGTGAGAACAGCCTGTTATTATCTTCTAAAAACGAGCAAGTAAAATTATAAACAAAAACAACAACAAAAACTCACAAAACGTATTGCATCAATGCAATCAAACAGCTGAGCCTCATTGAATTTCTGTGAAGAGAGGTATCATATCTAATGAACATAATTATAGCTCAGAATTGTTTAAATAGATCCTTTGGGAGCCATCAGTTTGACAGGTGTATCGTCATTGCCTGTCATGTATTTGTTTAGTAGATTTTAACTCTGCTATTACTGTGTATTCGTTAAATACCATTGTGAGGTAAGGGAATTGACAGAAGCTTTGTGAATGTGTTAAATTGTTTAAAGGGATTGTCCAGATTCATTTATGAGTTCACTTGCCTGATTTGCTAGATTTGGGAGGACAGTTTGGGGTTACTCACAGTTACAGTTACATGATTTATTTTATACTATAATTTTTAATTGTATATTTACTGGTGTTTTTATTTGTTCTGGTCTCTGGGCTAAGAGACTTTTAATAAAAAATTTAAAAAATGATTTTTTTTACATGATTTAGATATGTGTGAGCAACTCATTTAAAAGCTGTGAAAGACCTCTGTTGGTATTTACCATTGGGCACAACCAGTTAGAAAACATTCACCTGTTATCTGATTTGTATAGAAACAAAATGAATCACAATTTTGAGCTCCTAACTGGGCACAACCAGTTAGAAAACATTCACCTGTTATCTGATTTGTATAGAAACAAAAGGAATCACAATTTTGAGCTCCTGGAAGATCCCTTTTGAATAGATTTTGAGAGATTTTTGAATACCACTAACAGCTAGAGTATCTCATGATTTGTTTTTATATAAGGCATGCTTCTTTGCTTACAGGCAGTCCTTAACTTATGACCAGTTGTTTAACAAACACTTATAGGTACAATTGCCTCTGAAAGGGTGCTTTATGACCCATAAAGCACGTCTGGCCATCATAAAATGTCACCCTGCCACTCTGCTGAAGTCACATGACCACATCTCAGGTGCTTGAAAACTTGTTCACACCACTTCTCAAGTGCCCTGTGATCATGTGATCTTTCCTGCCGGCTGCCCCAGAAAGTCAGTGGGGAAACCAGCAGGGAAGGTTGTAAGCTGTTGCCGCCTGCCAAGACGACTCCCTCTTGTCTCTAGGGGCTGGCTGAAGGAGCTGCTGGCTGAAGGCAGCTGGCATTCTTTCACAGGGTGCAGAAATGAAGCTTTAATCATGAAGATCTAGACTCCTTTTCTGCACCCCACCAGAGGAGTTCCCTTCCCTGTACAGGGGAGAGCTCACATCCTTCTGTGGGGTACAGAAACAAAAGCTTAAATCTTCATGATTTAAACTGCTTTTCTGCACCCACCAGAGAAGTTCCTGGTATTTACTTGCAGAATTGCACAAGCTGACCTCTGTAGGAAGGATGTGCCTTGCATCGGCTGGGTATGAGAGGTAAGCGGAACAATTTATGTGCGCAGTTGGGCTCTGCAGCCAACTCAGACTTCCCAGCCTGCAGCAGTTTTGCACAAGTGGTGGGCCCTGTCGCTGGCTGAGGCCTTCAGGGTCTGGTGGGGAGCAGTCCAAGGCCTCCAGAACCTCCCCAATCCTCTGAGGCACCCCCATGTCCCATTTAATGACCGTCACAATCACACAAAGAATTTTGGCCTCAATTATAGTAGTAAGCTGAGGACTGTCCTTCATTTAACAGATATTTTGCTGCTTGTGTTGAGCCATTTATATTGCTAGCTTTGTCAAATAGGTACAAAATGTTTAGAAACAAAGCTATGTGCATCCCCAAGGTTTTTCACAAGGCAGGTAGATTAAGTCTGAAAGCTTTTCTATGGAGCTAGAACATTTGAAAGACAGCAGGCCTGGACTCGCAAATATTGCCATCTTTTGTTCTCTACTGCATCAGTTTTGATTTTTTTTTGTTTCTTGTTAGAGGGAAAGAAATGAAATCAAGTGGTTTAGTACTGAATTATGAATTTTTTATTCTCCCCCTTCCCCAAATTATTACTTATTCCCCTTTTCCTTGAGTTATATAGCCTGAGGATAGTTTAATGTTCGATAAGTTCAATTTGGATCCTTGCAGAAGTCCATGGTATCCCAAACCCTGCATGCAGCAAGAAATAAGGTGTTGAAGATAATGTTCTCGGCATCATGATCTTAGAATATTACTAAATTAGCCTTGCTGAAACCTCTAGCAGAGAAATTAATTACCACAAGCAAAAGAGTCTTCTATGTTCTTTGTAGCTGGGACAAAGAGGGAGGAAGTAATTTCTCTAATGGATGAACTCCAGCCAAGTTAGTCAGAGAACAAGGCAGCAGGAAAGTGACCTCCCAAAAAAGATCCCCCCCCACAGATGCTTTCTGTTTCTGTCCTTCCAGTTGAGGTTTTTGCTGGCTCTCAATATGATAGTAGTAGAGGAAAAGACTGCAGATCTTAAAACTTAAGGAACAGGATTTAAAAGGAATTATTCCTTCTCATGAATAAGGTTGGGCTGGTTGCGTGATCTGGCAGGGTTCCAATATCTGGCAGGGTTCCAATAGGCTAAGAGCCCATGTGTGATCAATCAGGCATTCAAGATGTCAAAAATATAAGAGAAGAGGAGACAATAGTTCAACTGTTGCTCCCTAGCTATTGGTATTTGTGGTATGATGGTTTAAAGGGAGATAAATACTTGTCAAAACTTGATCATCAGTAACCTAATTCCTCTTTAATATGTCCAGCCTCCCATTACAGATAAAATTTCCTTAAAATTGAGCTCGATTCCTGGTGACTTTAATGATACATCCCATTTTTTAAAATAGAAAAATGGAAATAATTTGCTATGTTCTCAAGTGTTTCCTGATAACCTCTGTCAAAGTAAATTTACAGCTGTGACATCTGATAGCAATGAATTCTACAGTTTTATTATGCATTACTTCCGTTGGTCCTGAATTTCATTTTAATAAATGACCCAGAGTTAAAATATTGTATGTGAAAACTCCCCCTCCACTTCTTTCTGCCCGCATTTTCTGTCCTTCTAAGATGTTTCCCTCATATTTCTTTTTTCCAAACTAAAAAAATATTTAATATTTACAACTTTCCTACTTAGGGGAGCTGCTCTTTGCTTTGTTTTGCTCTCCTCCAGCTCTACAATATCCCTTTTCAGGCATTGCTGAAAATTTTATTTATTTTATTTATCTTTCCTATCTCTTTAACTACCCATCTCCCTCAAAATGCAAATGATTTACAAATTCTAAAAGTCAAGAAGCACAATGGAAAAGTGGGGCCAAAATTAAATATATAGAAAATAAAACTAATGACCACAGGTAGAACAACCAGCCTTACAACTGACAACAAGATAAGAGGTGGGCATCTTCTGCCTTTTAGAATCAACCCATTGGTAGTAAAGGAACCAGCAGTCAAGAAATACACTCTAGACTAGCACTGGATAGAGCAACCATGAAAATATATTCAAATGCTGTGATGTCTCTCTACATTCCATTTGAATGGCGAAGTGCCTGAGAGCTGAACTGTGGGTTTGCCACTGTTAGACTAAGTGCCCGTTCCTTTAAAAAACAAAACAAAAAACCCCTCATTTTTTCCTCATTTTCTGTGGGTGAAAACCAGAGGTGGATTTGGTGGGAGGTTGGACGGGATGAGAGTCTCTACTAGTCTGTGGAAGTAGCAAGGGAGGGCTGTCCTTGTATGTTGGTGTGAGTGGGTATCTATGAATTCCTCCTCTTGATGAGAGTTGGAAGAGGAATTGACTGTGTATAAAGGAAGAGAACCCCCCCCCCCGACTGACTGCCAGTGGTAGCTGCAGAAGAGAGGTGCCTGTTTATGCTAGTGTGTGCAGGTGTATCGTAGTAGAGAGAGAGGTGGTTACTGGGTGCCCTGACAAACTCTGAGAGTTGGTAAAGTCTCTCGGGGTGCCCAACTGCTCCTCCCAGGGATTGGACTAGAAGACCTCCAAGGTCCCTTCCAACTCTGTTCTGAACTGAACTACTGAATAGTAGCTGGTTTCTCATCTTGGGAACTAAGGGGCTTGGATATTTATATTCTGCTATTCATTAACCCAAGAAGAACTGAAGAAATGACAATATGGGGATTGGACTGCTGTTGGGGGACAGAGGTAGGTCAAAACATTATGATAGTGATAGCCAAGGTGAGATATGGTGGGAGACAAGGAGCAGGCCACTTCTGGGGGATGCAGGACTATTGTTTATAGGGGTTCCATATTCTAGCTTCTCAATTTCAGCCACGATACCCTGTCAGTAGATCTTCAGAGGCCCTGGCTTTCAGCTCTGCTTCTGAATGCTAGGTTAGTCTAATAAAGCTGCTCTCATCGGTGATTTAACCATTAATGAGTGGACCATCTGGCATGTATCACTTGAGAGCTGGCTGGGTCTAGAAGGGACATTGCCCTTCCAGAGATATGCCCAGCTGGGTTTTGGGTCTGGCATCAGCCAATATCCCGGGATGGAGGGTGTGGTGATTGATATCTGGGAATTTCTTACCGGTTTTGGAGTTGCTGAACTACAGGTTGCCAGATCAGTGAGATCCTGTTCATGAAGTTGAATTCTAGGAACCAGCTCCCTTTAGATTTAAGAACTATTCATGACCTGGCCACCTTCCGCCGTGCCCTCAAGACATACTATTTTTATCAAGCCGGGCTGGCATGAAAAAGTTTTTGGGGTTTTTAAGATTTTACCAAATTTTAATTATATTGTCTTAAATCAGGGCCACATCTAATATTTTCTTTTAAATGTATATATATTTTAATGTTTATATTGTGTTTTTACTTGGCTGTTCACCGCCCTGAGTCCCCTGGAGAAGGGCGGTATATAAATTTAATTATAAATAAATAAGTTGGGATTGCTGCTGTTATACCAGCCTCCCTGCTGTACAGCAACTCCTGTGCCTGAGCTTCTTAACTCAATTTCTGGGCTGGCAGTGGAATTCCCCAGATTTACAGTTTTGAGGGATTTCAGTCTGCCTTCTTTAGGATTGGAATCTGAGGTGGCTCATGAGTTCAGGGATAACCATGATTGATCATGGGCCTACCCCAGAACCAACATGGTGGGACAGTGGCCATACACGGGATCTTGTATACTTGTTGGAGCACTAAATATATGATCTGTATTTATATAAATACTCATAGGGGAAAAAATCCATCCAAGAATACAAAATCTTCAGAATTAGATCTCATTTTCTGCAGTAGAGGGCTCTAAGTTGCAGCTCATTTTATTTAGGTGAATTGATAGTCACCCACTAACTCCCATCCCTTCCAAAACAACAGTTCTTGGACAATTCAAATACCAAAGTTCCATTTGCTTTCTATCCAGGTGCTGTTGATCTGCATAAACACGTCTCACTGCAGGAGAGAAATCAGAAATGTATTTCTGGAGTGCTCAGTTGGAAAATCCTGCTTGAATGCTTAGCTAATCTTTGTAGAAAATAGTTCCTTTGATCTTGGTTTTCAGTATACTTCCATAAATTTGTTCAGTGTACATCTGTAGGTAACATCTGCTCAATTGTCTCACAAGTAACACAGTAATGCTAAGCAGTGCCATTAAAGAAGTACTGGACCCTCTATCATACAGTTCCTCCTGAATGGGCTGCCATGTAAGCAGGTTTTTGTTGTTATAAATAGTTAAGATTAGAGCAGCCTCTCCAGGTGTACCCGGACCACATTAAGCCATACGGGCTGTGAATTCTGAAAGTTGTATTCCCAATACTTCTGAAGGACAGAAGGAGAATTGCCCAGTTTCCGGCAAATGTAACTCATAATATATCAAAGAACAGCAGCATCTGCAGATTGTTGTAAAGTAGAGCTGAGCTGAGCACTGACTGTTCCTTAATTGTGATGCATACAAAGTAAGCATCGGCATTTCAATTGAGCCTCTCTTGAGTCTCCATTTATATTTTCTTTTAGTTTCAAACGACCACCATTGTCCTGATATAACAGTAGCAAAGAGAGGTTACACATTTCTTCATTGGGACCTATTTGAAATGCTGTCAGTGACCACTGGGGAAACAATGTATCAGAATAGAACAACTGAAACGGCTTACATATTAGACTATTAGCATGTGGAAGATCTAGATTCAAATCCCTCAAGTGCAGCCTCAAGACTCATTGAGACTCTCAACAGCCTAACCAAGTTTGCAAACTTAGCATGAAGATAAAATTATAAAACACTCTTAAGCACTTTGAATAGGATACAGATAATGGAACACGTTTGCATGTGTTTTACAAGTAATGTAATGGCCATGTGAAAGTATAAGCGATTTTTAAATAACCAAAGGAGCATACTGTGTGGCAAATAGGGAGGCTTAAAAAAACTCAAAGAATGAATAATTGCTGCTTCGCAATTAACCTATCGTTTTTGAAAAGACGTTTCCTAAACTGCAAAGCAGTTTGCTTTTATTTACCGGTATATGGGAGGCAAGATGGCAGTACACACAAGTGTGTTCATCAGGGAGTGAGGCAAGGGAATGATCAAAGAAAAAGTTCTTATGAAATCAAGGCAAATTACATTGCTATAAAGGTAAGTTGAGAACAGTTGAAAGCATAACTGGAAGAACTTAGATTTAATATTTATAAAACCTAATTAGCTGTAACACAAAACAACAGGTAGATTCCTTCCCCCTCAATTTATCATTATGCAAGTAAGGTTTTCCAGGTCTTAAATTGCACAGGGAGCCAACTTAATTATACAAAGGACTCCCTGTTCAGTCCCCCAAACAGGCAAAACTGAAGGACTGAAGATGGGGGGGGGGGCAGTCAAATCTGTGTTCACTTTCACATTGTTTAACAGTGATTGTATTTGGAAAGAGAATGCCCAACAGAGCTTCTCTTGATTATAACTTCTCCCTGAAATTAGTGAATGGGGGCTCACTTGTTTTGGCTGTCTTCTGTTGCACAATAAATGGTAATACTGTTCGCTACAAGTACTATAAGAAAACAATTCATGCTTATAGAAAACTACTGGAAAGTAATTAGACATACATGGGTAACTTTCATATATGGCGCTTTTCAGCTTTATTTTTTTTAAATACAGTTGTCCTACAAAAACCAAACCAGATAGGATGAAGGTGAAATAGGAGAAGATTGAACTGCAGTACAGAGGGCTTGTTTTTAGGAAAAACAACAACAACATAAGAAGAAGTAGGTTTTGGATAGTGTATTTTAAGAATAAATAACTTGCAGTTGCAGGCAGTTTAGGATAATATGTACAGTATAGCAACAGAAAAAGAATGGTTTAGAAGGGAGATTGTTATCCACAGTGAAACTTATCCAGATTCAGCCACTTCAAATATAAAATAATGCTTCCCCTCAACCTTTCAAATTCCCATATACAAAAAACAAGTATTCTAGAAAATAAGCAGTGTTAGGTCTGTGTTTTATGGATACATAGCTTTCTATATGGAAATACTGGTTTTTGTAGAAAAAATAATATGGTTTTGTGGATCTTCCTAAAAAATGAAAAGAAAATCCTGCGATTATCTAGATGTAGGATTAACGGTAACTTCTTAAGTAATCCTAGCTTTGTAACTAGAAATATTCTCTTTCCATAGCAGACCTCTGATCGTCAACTCTCTTCTTTACTCCCTGTTCTCCATAGGCTACATCCAGAAGATTAAATCTGGGGAGGAAGATTTTGAATCCTTAGCATCACAGTTCAGTGACTGCAGCTCAGCCAAGGCAGGGGGAGACCTGGGCACTTTTGGAAGAGGTGAGTCAGCCGATGTTATGGGGCTGCAGTCCTCCTTTCTGAGTAGGTTGGGAATATCCATCAAGATTATAAAAGGAAGGACACTGAATTTTCCTCTCCTTATGAAATAACTGCTTTTTTTGTGAAGCGTATGCTAAAGAGGGAGCAAAATGAGTAAATTGATGTTTTTGAATACAGAACAACCCTGAAGACAATCAGAACCTATAGCAATGGCCATATTATTAGGGCAATTCTTGAAATGAAAACCAAGCATTGAAAGTTGTAGGCTGTTTTCTTTAATGCTTCAAGGAAGCTTAATTTTGGGATCATTCTTTTGAAGAAGTTCTGGATATTATGAAAATAGCTCTGTGCTCATCTTGCACAGATTATGTACCTAATAATAACAACATACCTTTCACTAATCAGATCATGCGTTACGGAAGATATGCCCTTGTTGAAGGAACCAACTTTTTACTATTTTTCTTGTACAAAATGTGAGTACACATGAAAGTACATACAGCAACACACGTAGAGAGGGGACAGAGGGTATCAGAATGTCCATAATCCTGGGATGGGCAACCTTTGAGGAGTCAAAAGCCACAACTCGGCCCCTCAACCTTCAGGGGGTTCCAGTATGAAACCTCTATCACTAAAAGAGTTATGGCTGAGCTTTTTGGTCTGATTATTTTTTGGGAGGAAGAGATTTTCTAAATAGGAATAGGAGACTTCTAAGAGGTGAACTGAGAGCCAGTTAAGGCATAAGGCTAGACACTGGGAGACTGAGTTCTAGTCTGCCCTTAGGCACTTAGCCACATAGCTTTGGGCTCACTCAGCCGGAGGAAGCAGGCAATGGCAAACCACTTTTTAAAAAACCTTGCCAAGAAAACTGCAGGGATTGGTCAAGGCAGTTTCTGAGAATTGTACATAATTGAATAGGAAAAAAAAGGTGAGCTATTTAAAATTCCACGTAGGCCAAAAAAAGTAGCTGAAATATGGCCGTTGTGCTGCTTAGAGTTGTTGAAGAGAATTCAAGATCCTAAGAGGAGATAAATGTCTTGTTGAGAGGTCTTATGCTGATGATAACAGCATTTCCTAATTTTGGCTAAATTAACAATGCCGCAATTAAGCCCGACTATGGTCTAGCTCCCTTTGGAAATACTGCTTTTATGACAACTGTCACAAGATAGAGTGCCCCTTATCTGGTGACATCTATTTATGGGTGACTTATTGCAAATGCTGCCAACTCTGTAACTTGTGTATTCATATTCTGTGAATATGCTGTTTTGACACTTATCTGCACTGCTCAAGGACTCCTTTTCGACTATTTAATGTTACTGAATATGTTAGGTGCCTTGTTAAAATTTATTTGAGAAACGGAGTCTATCATGCATCTTGGATTCTGCTTTGGGTCAAAATAATTGCAGCATTTAATACCGTGTTTCCCCGAAAATAAGCCCTCCCCCCAAAATAAGTCCTTCCCCGAAAATAAGCCCACCCCCCGAAAATAAGCCCTCCCCCCGAAAATACCATTTCCTCTGGTTAAGGTTAGGGAGACAGAGCTGGAAATCAGGTGAGATGGCAAGAGGAGCCCCGTCTTGCTCCACGGGCCCCAAAATAATAAGACCTCCCCAAAAATAAGGCAAGCGCTTATTTCGGGGATCAAAAAAATATAAGATGGTTTTATTTTTGGGGAAACACAGTAAAAAATGTTCTAAACCGTAATAGGTGAGGATGCTGCATTGTTTGCATGCATCCTGCATATGATAAACCTTTCTGCCTGCTCTGTCAGCCCAGCTGAATCATTTTTTCCTCTAGTGCAGTGTTTCCCAACTGTGGCAACTTGAAGCTGTCTGGACTTCAACTCCCAGAATTCCCCAGTCAGCGAATGCTGGCTGGGGAATTCTGGGAGTTGAAGTCCAGACATCTTCAAGTTGCCAAAGTTGGGAAACACTGCTCTAGTTCCTACTGTACATTTATATTAATGGATACTTTCTTGTTAAGCAATCTACCATCTGAAGGTTGTTTCCTTCACGTTAGGTTAGTTTTCCTAGCCTTGGGCACAGCATAATGCACCTTGAAACACTATGGATAATCTGTCTTTGCCCTTAGGTATGCATCCATTTCTGGGCCATTGTCTTAAAAATCCTGAAATCAGATATCCTTTAGGCTTGAAAAAAAAGTTTATAGGAAAACAGTAAAAGATTTCATCTACCAACCAGTCTCCTAAGCATGGGATATATCTGCTTGTTTTGAAAATAAAAGGTGCTAATAGAAAAGGTCTAGCAATGTTTCTGTTGCTTTGTCCCTCCTGGCTTTTATGATACAGTATTTCTTTTTGTTTGAAAATTAAAAGATGCTGAAGCTCAAATGACAGTGAACAAAAGTTGCTGCTAGCAGGTATTGGGAAAGGCCTTTCCAGGGGTGAAATCCTCCCGGTTCGCCCGGGCCAGTCCTTCGGCGTATAGCCGATGGAACTGGCGGCGGTCACAGCGCGGAGCTTCTCCCGCCCGCTTTCCCGGCCCGGCTGAACACAATCACCGCTTTCCCGGCCCGGCTGAACACAATCATTCGGGTTATTTTTCCCTCTGTGCATGTGCGCGCATGCACAGAGGGAAAAATAACCCAAATGGCGGCGTTCAGCCGGGCCGGGAAAGCGGGCGGGAGAAGCTCCGCGCCGCGACCGCCGCCAGTTCCATCGGCTATACGCCGAAGGACTGGCCTGGGCGAACCGGGAGGATTTCACCCCTGGGCCTTTCCGTGCCTGAGATCTGGAAATTTCTACAATAGAGATACATATGAAGCAGATTCATATATTGAGATGTTGACTTGTTTCCCAAGAACACTAGAATTTTACTAAACTACTAATTAATTCTAACATATTTATTTTGTATCATCTATTCTGCTTGTTTTCCTCATTTGAGAAGGAAAAAATAACTGTATCTCATGTGCTGAAGTTCTCCCGTTTTGCCAAACTTGATCCGGCCTTAAACTTCTGAATTTCACTAGCCTGCTGCTGGTATGATTCTTGTTTTAAAAGCTAGAAACCTCCTTTTCTTTGAAACTGGAAATTTCAAGAAGATGATGTCACCAGTTTGTAGGCAAGGTAGTATGGGATGATAACATGGCCTAGAAATATCTTCCAATAGAAGTGATTAGGAGAACTCTGAAGGAGTTGGCTGCAATGGCCAGTGTAGAATCAAGGAGCTATTGAGAGGGAATAATTAATTCTTTGATAGGGCATCTTTGTCATTAGACTCAAGTTTGCATCTTGAATATTTGCTACAAAAATAATTTCTTTAGAAGAGATTGAGAATCAAACAATACAGGTTTTCATCTAGAACAAGAGGCAGCAATTGTTTGAGCTGGGACTCTGAATTGTGAGAGCTTGCATTGGGCTTGCTCGCAAACTATCTGATATGAGGCAGTGTTCCCCTTAATGGTTGATAATGCTTTTGTGCAACTTTATTGAACCTGAATGCAAATATATATGCTGTTAGCAGAGTATACTCTAATGAGCACAATGCAGATAATATATAGACTGTTTAAACATTTTTAATTTGTAATGAAAATAATTAACTACATGTTAATTATACATGAAGCTACAATAAAATACCCTAGTTGTATTGTAGTCTGCTAGTTTAGTTGGCCTGAGTCCCTGACTCCAGTGGATCAGAAATTGCAGAGAGAAAAATATGTGCCTTACAGTTTCTCTCTGCAGTTGGCATCTCTCCATGCAGAGTAAGCTCTGTCCAGATCTGCTACCAACTTAACCCAATCATCTTGTTGAAATGAGCTACTTGAAAATAATGGCATCATTTAGTATTAGAGTTTAACTAATTTAATTAATTAGGATGAAGTCATAGTCTGCTCCAGATGCTAGAAATATCCTCTAACCAATAGTCATCAAATTGTCAGAGCCTGATATTGTTTTTTCTCGTGTATAAAGGTCAACATATTGTTTTTTCTCGTGTATAAAGGTCAACATATCCTTGACCAATAAAAATCTGAAATTATTATACTGAGTGACCTTAACAGTATTTTCAGAAAGAAAAGCTTTGTATTTTTAATATAGGCATTTATGTATTTCATGTGCTTTTGTGCTGCTTATCATCTGACTTTGTGTCAGCCGTTCCACCTTGGTCAATTAGGAAAGAAAGATTCTCAAACTCATGGTTAGTGAAAGTACACTTAAAGCCAAGTGGTTACAGTGTAGTAAAGTCGGATCTGGATTTTCACACCCAAAGCATCTGGTTAACTTTTCTTCTGTCTTCCCGTTCTCTCCCCCCCCCCCCCCCCGTAATTTATTCAAATAAATTGTTTCGGTAGTCCCTGGCTGAGTGGGCTGGATAGTGCTGCATTCCATTGGGTGATCTTGGTTTATAGCAAGATACAATACATAATGTTAGAGAAGTTAGCAATTATATGTGTGTGTGTCATATTACAGTCATAAAAAAAACATAGCATCTTATATTTTTAAAACAAGCAGATATGTCCTAACTCAGGAGACTTGATAGATGAAACTAAGCAATCCACCAAAGCATATCCATTTTTTTCCATGTAAATTTTATAAAAACTTTAGCATCTCAATACATGTATACCGGTAGTATTCAGTAACCCTCATCACATGTGAATATTCCACACAGTTCAACGTGTTATGGGATTTTGGTTTAGTAGAGGTTATGGTGGCTTCCAGAGGACCTGAAGAAGGCCTTATTGGTATTATGAGCAATTTTGTGGCAGGGTTTGGTTTTTGTTTTGATGAGCTTCTAATAATCTATGTATTCCAAGGATGAGAAGTATTTGGAACATATATGGTCTTCAAGTAGTCCAAAAATAAGAGGTTCCAAATAGGATCCATCAGTAGCGGCAGAATAAATTTAGAGAAAAATATTTAATAATATTCTCACAAGGATCTTTTTTAAAAGAAATTTTAAAGAAATAAGTACACAAATTCATATCAATATATAAGACATGAATTTGCAAGACAGGTGAAATAAATAATTAATAAATAATAACTGAGCCGAGGTGGCGCAGCAGTTAGAGTGCAGTACTGCTGGCCACTTTAGCTGACTGTGATCCACAGGTCAGCGGTTCAAATCTCACCGGCTCAAGGTTGACTCAGCCTTCCATCCTTCCGAGGTAGGTAAAATGAGGATCCAGATTGTTGGGGGCAATATAAATATACATTGCTTACTGGTGTAAACCGCTTAGAGAGTGCTTGCACTTTGAAGCGGTATATATGTCTCACTAATAAATAAATAAATAAATAAATTAGCATAGCTACTGTTTATCATCCAAGACCTTAATTCCTTCTTAAAATAATAGACTTTGCCATTGATAGTTAATGTTTATGTGTTAACTGGAAGAAGAAGAAAATGAAGTTGTTAACTTCAGCCAAAAACTTTATTTTCTATTCCTGGGAATAATTTCTTGGTTTGCATGAAGATACTATTTTTTAAATTGCCCTTTATCTGCCTTATTGTTCAGAGGCTGTAATTCCTTCCCGAGTCAAATATTTCCCAGAAGAAAAGATGATTGCTAATATTGGCATTTTGGATTGCAAAGTAATGAAAAAGCTATTAATCATAGGCTGCCAGTGACTGGCAGTTGGGTCTCATTTAGAAACTGTCACTTCAGCTATGGTCTTGGGTGACTTACTGAAGGAGAGAGTTTAAATGAGACAGGCTCAACGATGCAGTAGCAATGCTGCTGGAATTTTGTTGTCCACTAGATGGGACTAGGAGCACAAGCAGCTCTTCCGTGATAACCACTTTCTGTCTTCTTGTACTCTTTTGATGGGATTACTAACCATAATTTGCTGCAATTACAAATCCTGGGTTTATTTAGGAGTGGAAAAAAAAGCATTCTCATTTAGTCTTTTAAAAAATCAAGAGCAATTGATTTCCTCTGTTTTATTAAATTCTGGATGAAGAAACAGAGGGTTTTTTTTTCTGATTCAGAAATTAAGAACTTTTGGGTTGAGAATAAATCCAAATCAACATTTATTTGAAGGTTATAAATTATCACGTACTACACAGCTGCATGGAGAAAACCAATTAATTAAGGCAAAGTAGCATATCTTATTACAGTTGTTAATTAATATCCACATTTCTTCTGGAAATATGTGCATTTTTAAAAATCGAATACTTAATTACAAATAGTTATAAACTCAGTTATGAAATGAGAAACAATTTAAGTAATTTACTTGAATGACTTAATTACTCTCTTGCTTTTTTGTGGTGGCGATTAAATTTAATGCATCCTGCATTTTTAAACCAATCTTACTTTTTTTTTCCAAAAAAGAAATCCTATAGCAGTGAATTACATTGTTGTGGTCAGACCATTCATATTGTGGTTGTGCAAGAATGAGCAAAACTAGGATTGTAGAGCATTGGACTGATGTGCATGTGTATCCATCTGCACAAGCTTTGGTGTCTTTGTTAAAAAAGATGTCCCATTTTTGGATATCTTCCATTTCCAAGCCCAGTTCAAAAGAGAAATATTTTACTTGTGTGATTTTTTCTTTGTATAAAATTATGTTGCCAGCAGGATTATAACTTTAAATATTTTCCTTTTCCCTTCTAGTCATTTTATGAGCTAAAACTTTGGGGGAAATAACAGGCTGAAGCCATTATGACTAGTCCTGGAAGAAGTTTAGAGTCATAATTATAAAAAGTTGCAGATGGATTGAAAGCCACAAGTAAATAATAAATTCTACTAATCTCTCAGACACACAAATCACCAGAAATGTATGCAGCATGCAAAGAACATGCAAATAATAATAATAATAAAAATTCTGGCAAGAATTCATGTACATGATTTCTTCTCTATGACATGCTTTTTTCCTTCTATCGTTTTACAAATTACAACTTGGCAGTACGTTTTGAAGACACCCTACAGTAACATCTCTGCTGCTAGAAATTAGACACAGCACAGCAAGAAGATTAGGCTAGAATCCTTTCTCTGTTGTACTTTATTTTTGTAGATTGTCTGATATTGGGGGGGGAAGCATTGGAGAGTGGAACTCCCCCATATATATATTGAAATGATGCACGCCACCCTGCTGCTTGGTTGTACATATGAAGAGACCCATCCTGATAATGAATCATGAGGGTAAATTGAGCAGCAAAGAAAGTGCAGATAAGATACAATAAGAGTGATTCAGGTTTCTGGAGTCAAAACATGCACATACTTTAGGTATTAACATTGGTTCAATCACATTTGAGCTTGACAGGGCTTGTGGGTTGTGATGTATTTTCTCTGCTCCTCTGCATTTCAAATGGTGGACGATCTCCAGGGAATGTTCGGTGGAGAATGTGTCAGGGAAGGGACAGCCTGCCATTTTAATCCCAGAAGCTCCAGAGATCAGAAAATGTATGCACAAAGCTGGGTCCTTAACTAACATTTTATCACTGTAAAAGTGGTCACTAGCTGAAAGGAAAACGCATATACGGTATTTATCCAGCACTGAAATAAAATTAATATTTGGGTAATATTTTTCATCTAATAAAGGGGTGTCAAACTCAAGGTCCGTGGGCCGGATCTGGCCTGTGGGTTGCTTAGATCTAGCCCATGGGGCCGCCCTGGAAACAGCAAAGGACCGGCCCGTGGTGCCTCTGCCAGCAAAAACGGAGCTCTGGAGCACTGCGGGCAGTGAACTCCGTATTCACTGGCAGAAGGTTACAGGATGCCGTCACAGCCAAAAACGGAGCTCAGGAGCCCGTTTTCACTGGCAGCGCTTGGGGCACCACAAGTGCCAACACGAGTGACGAGTTGGCCATGCCCCCCTGGCCACGCCACCCAAGGTGAAACACAACCCTGATGTGGCCCTCAATGAACTCGAGTTTGACACCCCTGATCTAATATGTCTTCAAATATTTAGACTCTGGCCATAAAGACGTAGAAGTCCAAACTACGAATATGGAATCCCATATTACAGATTTGTGTGTGCTCATAGCTACTACAGGTAGTCCTCAACTTACAACCATTTGTTTAGTAAACATTCAAAGTTACAGCAATACTGGAAAAAAGAGACTTATGACTGTTTTCCACACTTACGACCATTACTACATCCCCATGATTACGTGATCAAATTTTGGATACTTGGCAGCTGGCATGTATTTATGACAGTAAATACAGTATCCTGGGGTCATGTGATCATCTTTTTCAAACTTCTGACAAGCAGTCAATGGGAAAGCCAGATTCACTTAACAACGGTGTTACTAACAGCTGTAGTGATTCACTTAACTGTGACGAGAGGTTGTAAAATGGAGCAAAACTCACTTAACAACTGCCTTGCTTAGCAATGGAAATTTTGGATTCAATTGGGTCTAAATCAAGGACTACTTTTATAGGTTTGCCTCTGGCTTTTTTCTGTTTAGCTAGAACCAGTGAGGGCAACATTTCTACTTCTAGCTGTTCATGCTTGGAATTAATTCTAGATATTCTTGATATGGCTGTCAGTTTTCCACTTTTTACTTGAAAATTGTTTTCTGTCTGACAGGTCAAATGCAGAAACCTTTTGAAGATGCCTCCTTTGCGCTGAGGACTGGTGAGATGAGTGGTCCAGTATTCACAGATTCAGGGATCCATATAATTCTGCGTACAGAATGAGTGTTTTGGCACCATGCACTTGGAAAAGAAAGGGTGATGGGAAAAAAGGAACAAGAGAACCTTTATTCCAACCATTGGTACGCTCTCTATCCCAGAACAAACTTCATATCTAGCTTATTGTTTATTTTGGATTTTATATATACCGATATATATATATATATATATAAAATATATAAACATAAACAATAAGTGTGTGCATATGCAACACACATCAATGTATCTCTGGTTCATATTTCAGTACCTTATTTGACATGTTGAAGAAACGTTTTCCCCCGCCTGTAATTGATGCATGTTAGCTGGGGCAGAAAACAATTGAAACAATGAGACAGTAGCATCTTGCATAGACACAATGACAATGTTTTTAACAACAATAAAAAAAGATAATCCCTAGCTGCTTGAGTTTAATATTGATGGTTTCTTCCATTCAGGAGACATGTCTATACTTACAGGGTCATGCTTCAATGCGTTCCCTCTATATCCAACTTATCATAGAGTTATTTATTATAGGGCTGCACTGATGGTGGCAGAGTTTAGCTTTCAGTGTCTAAGTAGAATAAAAATCTCCTTTGCCACGATATAGCCTGGTTTTCACAAGTAAAAACACCCCATTTCTTATCTCTCTCACCCACGATTCAGTGTCATTCATTTCTAAATTTGGCCAATCATTGATAAATTGTTTTTGGATGTAAAACTAGAACACTCCTGTGGCCTCACTTTATTGCTGTAGATTTAGGAGTACAGATTCCTCGTGATAATGTGCAGATTCCACTGGACTTCGCTTCCAACTTTCATCGAGGGTTTGAGTTTCAGAAGTTGCAAAGGGACTTGATGTTGTCTGGATAGGAATTTTCTGTGCTCACCTAAGCATACACTGGACTCTGCTGTCAGAAATATAAGTATAAATTCGCCATATGCTGATTACCATAATGCGTTCACATTGAATTAAATCTTGCTGATGCCTTTTTGAGGCAGACAGATATTTATCTTCTATGTTATTCCAGTGCAGCCCCTCCCCAAGTTTATTTAGCCATCTAAAATTTCATTAGATATATTACATTTAATCATTCTTGTGTGTTGTTCTTGATGCTGAAATACTATCCCGAGGGAAGGCCATTTAGTTATTGGCTTCCAAGTTTTTTGGTTTGTGTTTTCTTTTTTGTTTTCTATTTTCTTTTGTTCAGAAGCTGGTCATGATCCATTTGTGGTTTAGGATAACACTGTAAACTCACCCTTTCTGTTTTTCTGCATCGCTTTTTCTCTATATAAAATCAATACGATTCCCACCAAGTTCCCTGCTTTTGATCTGATGCAAACAAGCTTTGTGTATATATATGTACAGAGAGTGTTCCAGTTCTCTTATGTGAGAAAATAAAAATAAATCCCTGCCAACTATCAACATCAAAGTTTGATCTTGTGATATTTCTTGTTATTTTTAATGTCGTTGTGCAGATTTTATTTTAATGTGCTTTCTGATCAATCAAATGGAACATAGGATTCAGGTTTTTTTAGTGCAGACCCATAACTTGCCAAATCAACAGATCAAGGACATGCCCTTCCATAAACTCTGGCCTTCAAATTCCTTGATAAATCATCTGCTTTGAGCACTGCTGGATAGATGGAGGAAAAGAAACCTGATTAGTCCCCATTCATCCCTCTCAGTTTGATAAGTCACATGTTGTTCTGGTGATGAGAAAAGTATTGGAAAAGAGAAGTAAAGATTAAGGATAAGTATTGACCTATGTAATATCTCATCGTAAAGTTTTATATAGGCATAGCTAGAGGTGCCTTTCAATAAATGTTTTGAGCAGGTTTCAAATAATAGTTGGAAAATACTGGAAATATCTATCACACTGGTTTTAGATCTTTCTATCCCAAATTCTGACCCATTGAAGGATTATTATTGTTATTATTTTGGAGAAGATACATTTTTGAAAATTGTCATCCAATTACTTTTAAATGAAAATAATTTTGTTTATGTCCTATGATTTTAAAACAGTCTTATTTTAATGCTTCTAGTATACAATTGGCTCTTGATTTCCGTAGAGTTGCAGTTTTTTCCATAGAGTTGCAGAAGAAGAGGTCCATTATTGCCAATATGCTTTTTTCTGCATGTTATCTTCTATACTATAATATTACCTCATTTCAAAATGAATTCGGAAGACCAAAGTCTGCCTAGTTGCCATGGTGGAATTTATTGTAATTTATTTATTGAACAGAGACACTTTTTTGACGCTGGGAGCTACACTTAAAAAAAAAAGGGGGGGGAATCCTTTAATGAGCTGAGATACTGGAAATGGTGTATTGATATCGTCAAAGTAGGTGTGGCTGCATTTTAATTTTATCTCTTTTTATGCTTGCAGTCTGATTTTTTTTAAAAAAGAAAAAGTCATTGGCTGTGCTAAGCTTCCATTTGGCTTACATATGTAAGTGGTGCTGCTAGTAAATACCCAGTAGTAGTAACAAAGAAAATTTCTAAAAAAAATTCCTGTTATTTTAAAATCTCTCTCAATGTTAAATCCTTCCTTCCTTCCTTCCTTCCTTCCTTCCTTCCTTCCTTCCTTCCTTCCTTCCTTCCTTCCTTCCTTCCTTTCTTCCTTCCTTCCTTCCTTCCTTCCTTCCTTCCTTCCTTCCTTCCTTTCTTCCTTCCTTCCTTCCTTCCTTCCTTCCTTCCTTCCTTCCTTCCTTCCTTCCCTTACTGTGCTTTCTGGAAGAGCAGTGGACGTATGCAAATTACCCACAATTCTTGTAGAGTCAATTTTTGTGAATATCTATTGGCATGAGAATCAAATTCCTCAAGAGGAGACATGTTTAATAAGAAGGAGAACTTCCTGAAAATCTGCAGTGAGAGCAAAAGAGATCTTTCCCTACCATATCCTCTGCTGAGAAATAGAGCTTGGATTATCTACCACAAGGCAAGGTCTTGTTCTATGTACAAGACTTAATTGTTGAGGCACTTGAGACTTTAGTACTGGGTCAATACTAGCCATGTTTTACAGGCTCAATTAAGCCTATGTGTGTTTTGCCTAAGGGCACACAGTGAATTTGTCAGAGGTAAAGCCATGCCTTTTCACTACATCTAAATGACCATTGTGTTTAAAAACATGTACAAGGCACTCGGAAAACAAATGTAGTGTTACGGCACTGGGTGGTTGCTCAAAATATGGGATATTTCCATTATCATTTTCACCTCTGTGCTTTCATCAGTCAAACTCATTGGGAAAATAAGATAGTTGCATTGGATGAAAGTGTCTCCATGGCAACACATTGATTTCTTTATTTTTAATATAAATCTCCAGAATGCAGGGTGACAAGCAAGTGAAACATGGGGGAAGGGAAGAAAGTGAAAAGAAAAAATTATCCCCAAATGAGCATAATGTGGTGAGAACAATATCAAAGGAGAGAAGAAGGAAAATTAAGTTAAGATTTTCATTAAACAATGGCAGATTTAAAGATGAGTAATTCTTTAAAAGCGAGTTACGAATGTATCTTCATTCCTAGAAGGGGTGATCTTTGGAAATTCGATGGAGTTTGTGATCCAGTGGGATAAAATTGTTTTCAAAGTTAAGTGGCTACGTTTCTTTTACTTCCATGCAAGCAATCCCCACTGAATGCCAAGTAAGAATTCAAATAGTATGCTTTTATAAAGTAGCTCTGAAAGATGAGAAAGAGTTCTTAGAAGTTTCTACGACTTTTTGTCAGCTGCTCTGCTGTTTTTGCTACTTTAGGAATTCAATCCTAGTTTCTAGGATTTAAGAGTCCTTCAATAGGGGAGAAACATTTGTGATCACGGTACTGTACCACAGCTCTGCAATTTACTGAATAAAATGACCAGGCCATCCTTCCTCCATCTGACACTCCATAAATGCATCGAGATGCCAAGAATTTCTAGCCATGATGGGTATTAACACTCCTGCCAAGTTAACCTTCAATGCTGAATGTTCAGAATTTGCCATCAAGTTTGACTTTTAGAAATCCACATTAAAAATTAAAACTTGGCTTCTTCGGGCTAAGAACTAAGGACCATTAGTTCCCAAATTGATCCCCTTCACCTAACTCTCTTGAAGCTTTTTCGGTGAGATTACATTGCCAATAGATCTCAACATCTCTAGATCAAGTGGGAAGGAAATGAGAGAGCAAGCCATATACCTTAGGAGAGGGGGAATTTATTACAGAGTATCATCAATTACCAAGTCAACATAACAAAATGCCTTAATTTCCAGTTAGGGAGGAAGATGGCTTCTTGGTGTCTCCGCTTGAGGTTTTCCAGGTAGAAGTATATTTGTGAAATAACAGTTGGAACCCAGCTAAAGTGATGGCAACGTCTTGCTTGGCTTCATTGTGCTGCCCTAATTGTAGAAGGTAACATGAAGACTTACCCTTTGATGGCTTATTTTGAATGAAAACAGACACGATAAAGCAAAATCAAATTTGGGTCGGTCACTGGGACCAGAGATTTACTCTTCTGAGCTTTCGGATTCGTGTTTCAGGGAATTTCTCTACTGGAATACATGCTTTGGGCTGTTCTGTGAATCATGTTTATGTGGTGCCTTCCTATTGGCTGTTTGGTGGTGTTTCCTAGCAAAATTCTCATAGTTCTGAAAAAATCCAAACTGAACTCTGCAGAATCAGATTTATATGAATTCACAGATGAACCTCATCCAAATGCTGATTTCCTTTCTTTGTAAAGGGGGGCTCTTGCCTGCTTTATAATTCTGAACAGGCCATGTGCAGAAAGAACATCTGCCCTTCTATGACAATAATATCCATGCATTGAGAAGAAGACTATTTCTATGACTTCAGTATGAAGGGAAAATGAAGTCTTTTTCCTGTGTAATTTTCTGCATCATCCCACCAAAAATGGTTATTCACTGTATCTTGTCAAATATACATACAAAACAATTAAAAGATGTACAGTTTTCACCAAGCATTATGGCCTCTGACCATAGCATGGATTATTTTTTGGGCTTTCATCATCTTGCTCAGGACGCAAAGAACACCAGGCGTTTGGTCTTGGATCAGAGGCGGCGAATTCTCAAAAAAAAAAAAAAAAAAAAACAGCCAATAATAATGGATTTTGACTGTTTTAGTTCTGCAACCTTTGGGAAGACCTCAGGTTCCCCAATTCTGTTTCAAATAAATGAAAATTATTAGCACTTTCATAAAAGCCCCCCCCCCCAGATGGCATGCATGGACCCCTAAAATTAAATAAAAATAATTCAACTTTAGGTAAATAGTTAAAATACTCCAGAAATGCTAAAATGTAGTGCTCTTACACAACTTTGATGCAAGTGCTAATAGCTCATAAGATTTCCCAATCTCTTCAGATTTTCATTTTTAAAAAAAGTAATAGAAATTTCAGGGAAGAGAAATAGACCACTAATGTTACATCAAAGATCAAGAGCTCATGGTTTAGAGTGGACAAACTGAGTTTGGGATTATTTTGTTTCCTCGTCTATCTTAAGGATATTCCATTTCTATGAAAAAAGAGGTCCATGAAAAGATTCATAGATGTTTGTGATAGATTCATAGCTTCCCCCCCCCCCAATAAATGTATGAATATATGCATATTGGGTGTATTTCTTTTCAGTATGATATATACTCGCATAGAGAATATCAAAGGTCTTGTTCTTAATATGTCCAGGTTAAAATGAAAGAATGACTGGTGTGATGCAGCTAGTACTAAACCAGCCCAATGTTCCTCAAAATGTCTTGTGCAAGAAGTCCCAGAATCCTAGATGGACTATTTGACTCTGATCAATAAGACAGCTTCCAGTGTTTCTTCATAAGGGATCTTGCTGCAGTTGTTTTCTGTCAATCATTAACACAGTGGAGGAATTGGTTGCTTGCTCTCCAATTGAGGGTTCTTTGGCTGCCGGGCTTTAGCTTTCAATAAATTTTCTTTTCATAGGCATGCATTTAAAATAGCTTTAGCCTTTGATCAGGATAAAACTGGCCTCAATGCAGACATAATGAGGGTTCAGTGACAGATAATTTTCTAATTACAGAAAATATGGTCTGTCTCATTGCTTAAAATGGTTTTGCTCTAGGAATTGAAGATAAAGGTACTTAAATATTGCACAGTAATAGGTCAGGATATTGCACAGATTAATACCCGGTGCACAGAACTACAAGTCAGGATACAGGCTACACATTAAAATTGCACAGATTATTTTGTCTCTCTGCCAAATTCCTTGAAAGAACAATCACACTTTTTGTGTGGACGCACCGTCAAGTCAGTGTTCACTCCTGGTGGTTGCCTGGAACAAGCTCCTGTGGTTTTCTTGGCAAGATTTTGGAAGTGGTTTGCCATGGCCTCCCTCCTGGGGATAAGAGAGAGAAACTGGACTAAAGTCCACTAGCTGGTTTTGTGCCTAAGGCAGGACTAGAACTCACAGTCTCCCAAGTTTCTAACCTGGTGCTTCAATCACTGCACCAACCTGCAGGTTATACAAGAAAATTGCACAGATTATTTGCATCTCTGCTAAACTACCTGGGAAAACAATCAAACGTAGCTAGAAATTACACTCCTTGCTTAAAACAGTTGTCTCTAAGGGCCACCTTTAGTGAATGGAAAGAACATTCATATAGGAATAGCACTGCAGTACACTATTGTGTTGCAAGCATGGGGGCTAAGATGGAAAGAAATCCCCAAACTTACTGTGCTTTGAAATCACACATCTAGACCCCAATCACCCCCCTCCTCCCAAAAGGAGGTCTTCCATTGGGTCTCCTGTGATTGGCTGTCTCCTGCTGTGCCTCCTTCCAATCTGACTCAGTTGGAGGTGGAGCTAGCTGATCCTGCTGCCTTCTTTCTTTCTACTGGAAGACTGTAGAGATTCTCAGTCGTCCAGATCATGGTTGTCCCAAAGGTGCTTTTTCAGAAGGCAACTGTGGACTTCCTTGTTTTTCTTTTGAAGACCTTTCGCTTCTCATCCAGGAAGCTTCTTCAGCTCTGACTGGATGGTGGGGAATGGAAGGATTTATATTCCTTGCAGACAGCTGGTCATTTGCATGGTTTTAGAGGATCGTTGAGGCACTTGGAGGTTTATCTGTGTCCTCAGGGTCACCTGAGTAATACTCCTGCTTCGTGTAGTCTGCAGTTTTTTCCCCCTGGAAATCCATTCCTGCTCCCACACCATTCAAAGGGTGTTCATCCCAAATTGTATAGCTAAAAGTCTAAAAGTCTTCCTTTCTACTGGAAGGAACAATCTCACAGGGTTGCCAGCTTTTAAAAGAAGTTGCCCATAATGTCTCTGCATAAGGCTTAGGAGACATGCTCATGATAGTATGAGCAGTGGGATGCCCTGCCGCAGATTAATTTTTAATGCTCTATTTATGGCTGAGATGAAAGAACTCCCCAATCTCATCCATTCTTGATGCTCTCACACAGATTCTTAATTTGTCATAGGGGCAGTTGCCCTCCCGATCCTTTTAAAGCTGCCAGGGTATGCCTGCCTTCCCTCTGCTCTCTAAATCTGTGCCGGCCCACAGCACTTACTCCAGCCGCTACTGTCTTTCCTCACTCCCTGGATGACCTTGAATCAAGAGCATCTTGGCAGAGGAGAAAGCCTTTCACTGCAATTTGGGGTTTAAAATGGGAAAGGAGAAGGCTCTGGTGGGGAGGAGAAAGACTACAAAATATTGCTGGGAGGAAAGAAACCAAACACAGAAATAGAATATACCATATTTTTCGGAGTATAAGACGCACTGGAGTATAAGACACACCTTAGTTTTTGGGGAGGAAAATAGGGGAAAACAATCTGCCTACCAGGTATTCATCTGGCTAGCGTCCTTAGTCTGGTCAGCTTCAGCACATTATTTTATCTCCTGGTTAGGACTTAAAAAAACCTTCTGAGATAGTAACAATGAAAGAGCCTGCAAGCCAGTAAGAGCTGGGAAGATCATTAGCACCTGGTTAGGGCTAGAAAAAAACTTATTCGGGGCAGCTTCAGCACATTATTTTATCTCCTGGTTAGGACTTAAAAAAACCTTCTGAGAGAGTAACAATGAAAGAGCCTGCAAGCCAGTAAGAGCTGGGAAGATAGTTAGCACCTGGTTAGGGCTAAAAAAAAACTTCTTTGGAGCAAGTAGAGCAATGAAAAAAAAACCTGCAAAGACTTAGGGCTGGAAAAACATTCTTCTGAGAGAGTAACAATGAAAGAGCCTGCAAGGTAAGAGCTGGGAAGATCTGTTAGCACCTAGTTAGGGCTGGGAAAAAAGCTACATTCGAAGTATAAGACGCACCCAAATTTTCAGCCACTTTTAGGGAGGAAAAAGGTGCGTCTTATACTCCGAAAAATACGGTATGTAATCACCCCCCCCCAAATTAAGGTATTTAGTTTCATTAAAGATGAACACAGAATTGTAAAATGACCCATCCTAAACAGAACTGAATCTCCAAAATGAGCAATTCTATTCTTCCTTACTAAGAATAATCCACTGTACCTAAAAAGATGATGTTCCTCATCAGGGAAAGGCAGCAGGGAAAACATTTCTCCTATCAGAAATCTGATAGAGACTTGAGAATATCTTCCTTTTCCCTTTTAATGAAGCTTTTGCAAGGACAGTTGGAATAATTTCTCTAATAAATCTACCATCTCACTGAAGCATGGCACGCTTTCCTTCTTTCCTTGGAATAATCACTACTTCCCAGTTTCTGTAAACTGCTTCATGATAACTAAACTAGTTTTTGGGTCAGCCTAGGTCATGTCTTTTAATATCAGTTACATTATTCTTTGGCAGAAGGATGTAAATCCCATTTCAATAGTAATAAATCCTTCTTAGGATCATGAATGTTATTAACTACATATTTTATGTGAGCTGTATTTTTATAACTGTAATTCCAAAGGTGCATTCCTCGTATGCAATCACTCGTATGCAGGCAAAATGAGGTAATTTTTTAGCAACAGAATGAAGTAATATAAAACTAAAAATTGAAAACTTCATGATATACTCCGATTACTTCTAGATCAGAAACATATTGTTGATGTTCTTTTCCCTTTCTTTTTAAAAATGTATTATTGGGCATATATCAAATATCAAATCTGGGTTCAGAATTCTCTCTGCTGGGTACAGTTTTTAGGTTGTTAAGGACGATCAACTGAGGAAGCATATTTTTAGGATGCAGAATATTCCGCGGTCTTCTTACATGAAATCTGCCATGGTGGCAAGGTAAGTGTCAGGGTTCCAAGTAATAGATCCATTGCAAGCAAAAACTCCGAGGCAGGTAGATTCCTCAAATAATAGCTTTATTGGAAATATGAAATTGGCACATATCTGGTGAAAAGCAACTCTGAGGGGCCCCTTGGTTTTCACCTAATTGAAAGTAACAGTTTCCTCCCACAATCCCAAAAAATCTCAATCAATGCAGCGTCCGCTGACCTGGTGACATCACTCCTCCTTCCTCCGGCCAGGTGTGAGAACGTCCTTGGTTCCCAAGGGAAAGTATTTTCTTTTGACTACACATCCCCAGCTATTTCTAACCCCCGCCCCCTCTATCCCTCGCTCCAGTGTGGCAACATTGAAGCTCCAAGATGACTTCAGCCAGGTCAGTTTCAGGGTTGACAAGAAGTGACAAATCACATTTATTTATTCATTTATTTATTAGTAGTGAGATATATATACCGCCGCACAGTGCAAGCACTCTCTAAGCGGTTTACACCAGTAAGCAATGTATATTTACATTGCCCCCAACAATCTGGGTCCTCATTTTACCTACCTCGGAAGGATGGAAGGCTGAGTCAACCTTGAGCCGGTGAGATTTGAACCGCTGACCTGCGGATCACAGTCAGCTAAAGTGGCCTGCAGTACTGCACTCTAACTGCTGCGCCACCTCCGCTCACATGTCCTGGAAAACAAATTTGTGACTTTTGGTGAAAAGACCAACAAATGTACATTTGACCATCCTCTAAAACACAAAGTTGTGTTTCTTGAGCCCACAATTTTCTGATCCATTTTACAGAAGGCCATTTGATACAGAGACAAGGAACTTGGAACTTCCTTGAGGGGATTAGAACCCCAAATGTCACCCTATTACAAAACAAAGGCTGTACAATACACTACATAAAAACAAATTAAGACATCACATACACTGGCATATCTTTGCTTTTAAAAGGACAATACAATAGTTAATCCTCTGGGACATCTGATTTCACTTCCTAAATTGCTTTTTTCTTTCTTTGAGTGGCTTTTAAAAGATCAATTTTAAAAAATAAGTACAGAGTTTGGAAGGAATCAAGAGGTCCTTAACTGCAGACTGGGGTCCACAGACACTATATTGAGCAGCAAATACTTGCTTCTCATCCATCTTTCTTCACTTTATAATAGGAAGAAGATATGGTGAGGAATGGAAGGAAGAGCCATTACCAAAACAATGATCAGATAAAGAAACCTGAGTCTGGGGCAGTACTGTAATCTGAGAAAGCCTCTCAGACAAGACCTCCCTGGCTCTCAGGAAGATGGAGGGAGGGAGAAAGGAAGAACATTCAGACTTGCAAGATTCTATTACCATAACTTTATGATGTTGGGCCATCATGTTCGAAGAGGATTTTGACATCTGGGGGGAGGATGTCAAGACTTGCGCATGAATTGGATTAAAATGAGGGAAATGTGCGCATAGTCAGCCTCACTCTCTCTTCCCAGATTCCATCTTGCTCCAATAGTAGGACAAGAGTCGAGACAGTTGGAGATGGGCTGGGCGCAGTGGTTGACCAGGGCGTCTTTCGTGTCTTGCCGTGCTCTTAGTGTACCACATCACTTGCAGAGACCGCCTTCATGACCGTTAACCTATTCTAGTAGATTTCATCCACTCAGTCCACCGGAATCTGACTTCACATGCTCGGGATAGACAAGTCCCTATCTCACCAAAGGTTGATGACCCAACGGCTACTCTCAACCTGGTTTGGCCAGCCTGTTGAAGCTGTTGCCTGGGGTGTGGCCGCTGCGCATGCTACAGCTGCTAGGAGCCACAGGTGAGAGCTGGGTGACAGGTGGGGACCAAAGGCGAACGAGCTGCCCTAAAAGCTTCCCTAAAATGAGCTGCCATAAAAGGACATGACATGCCCCTACACCAGAGGTGCTACCCCTCCCTGAGCACCCCATACACCCCATAACTTTATAATAAGAGTAATAATAACCTGCATGACTTGCTAGTCTGGTCTGCCTTGAAAGACTGACTTAACTCTCATGTATGTCAACTCTTACAGTAATGGTTCTCATATTTGTGGTCCCACAAGTCCCTAAAATGATAAATTGACCTATGTGAATCTACCCACAAATAAAACTCTTTCACTGGGATTAGGACAAGAATGTCTGCTCTCTCTCTCTCTCTCTCTCTCTCTCTCTCTCTCTCTCTCTCTCTCTCTCTCTCTCTCTCTCTCTCTCTCTCTCTCTCTCTCTCTCTCTCTCTCTCTCCCTCCCTCCCTCCCTCCCTCCCTCCCTCCCTCCCTCCCTTCCCCCTCTCCATCCATCCATCCATCCATCCCTCTGACAGAGGGACTCTGGGTGGTGTACAAGTAAAATACTAATATATAGTATTTGAGGCAACAATCTTGTTTTTTTAATGGCTTGTGATCAGTGTGGCCACATGATTAATCTTTCAGGATCTGACATTTTTTTGGGGGTGGGAGGGGGCAGTTTAGATTAAAAAATAAAAGAAAATAAGTCAAGCATCTACAGAAGAGAAGGTTGTGGATACGATGTGTTAAGGAAATATTATTACTGCTGTCAAGAAAATCACCAAGCTCAGAGTGCTCCTGTTCTGACCTAGGCTTCCTGATTAAATAATACAGCACAAACGGCATCCCAAAAACCTCTTTTATTTTAATGGCTGGTAATTATTTTCATTGCCAGCTGTAATAAGTCCCAAGCAAATGATAACAAGTCTGACAACAGTCTTTTGGGGAAAGGCAGATAAACACACGAACCTTGATCTTCCTTGACAAACTGCCAAGGACCAATTAGCAAGAAACTTGGCAAGGCCAAACAGAAACAGAAACACAGTCTGAGCTGGAATGACTAGAGCTAGAGTTGAACGAAGTTGCTTCCTGCGATGAACCCTTTCGTGTGCTCCACTTATATAGCCTATGGGAGGGGCCAATTATCTCCAAGCCTTACTCCCGAGTAGTCCTTCTCCTCTGAAACTGTTCTTGCCTTTTGGCATCTCTGTGCATGTGCACATTAAGAACAGGCTCTCCCTGTTCCTATGCCTCACTCATGTCATCCTCTGGAGGCTCTGGAGTCGGGACAAACCTCCCCAATGGCCCGGGCTGGATCTCTGCCTCTGGCACCAAGCCTTCTCCAGACTCCAGACCTGGCCCATGTTCCTCTCCAGCCTCCTCACTGTCCGACTCTGCTGCCAGCTCCGCAGGCCGCTGGCGGACCACAACAGCTCCAAGGATCCCGCAGTTAACCCCGAGATATAAATATTTTCTTCTATAGGATTTCCTTATGATTTCTGGACTGAGAATAGGTAGAATATATTTCTGGAAAGTAGACCAGGCGAGAAGATAGTGCCGTATTCAACAAGCATCTTCTCAAGACCATAGTAGACAATCCTTTCTTCAAATAAATTAGCAACATTGATACTAGCAAGATTAGGTGAATTTATTTTCCCTTTGCCTTGTTTCCATAATAGTCAAGAAGCCATCTCTTCTTTCTCCTATAGCCCAAAAGACCCAACTGCGTCAATCAAATTTTCAGTTTCAGTTCATTTGGTGACAATGAATCGGTGGCATTTCCATGCACGTGGGTAAAAAAAAAAATCAAGATGGCAACTTTGATTGCATGATCATGGCTGTGTCTTTCCTGATTACTGTCCCATCTTGGCCCTGACAAAAATCCCTAAATGATATTTACATTTGCATCAATAAAATAGAAATCATTGAGGAAAATCAGCCACCAAACAGCACTACATAAAAACCTGGAAAATACATGTAGAGGAATAAGGTACATCCTGGCACACTTCGGAATTTGTTAGGACTTTACAGTTGAATTAATAACCCTTACATGGGGCCAGGACATGGAACAAAAAAACCAAGGACTATTGGAAAGCTATTATCATAGGGGATAATAATATAATCTTGGAAACTGCCTAAATATTCCTCTACAAAGAGTTGTTTTGAATGTCTTTCTTGCATTTTCTCTTTTCAGAATCGAGTTTTCATTTACTTAATGGTACTTGCACTTCTTCCTTATACTCTATATTCCTCTACACTGAATAATAGGTTAATATTTTCTTTTGAGGGCTATTATCTAGAACTGAGAAGCATTTTATCCAGACCATTTTGAATTAATCTTCAGAGGCAGACCAAATATATAAAAAAACTGTGTTGAGATGAGACTAGACATGTCTTATAAATGAGATGGTCAAGCCTCTTTAAAAGAAATATATGCTGCTTCTGATGGAATAATATACGGCATCACTGTGTCCTATCAGATTAATGTTAATAGCATGTCCCCTAGGTATAACTTAAGATTTGGGACAGGAGGAATTGATCTTCTGCTTAGACATAGTCTGAGTCTGTGAAAACCTTTAGACTTTCCCATCTGAAAACTCACATTGATCAATAGCTATTTGGATGCCATGAAACTAAAAATTAAATGATATTATCAGACATTTCCTATATTCAGAGTTTTGGGAATCAAGATAGTTCCATGACCCATCTGAGTCAATAACTAATTTAGGAAACTGATCTAAGTGAATATGGTTTCCCTGAGATTGAAACTGAGAGTTGCAAAAAAAGAGTACTCATACAATATATAGTTTTGCAAGTCTTCCAGAAGTTGCCAGTAAGTTAACATTGGTACTATGGCAGAAGAGAAATCAGAACATGGGCGGAATAGTGTGAATTGCACTTAATCATTCTATAATAATTGAACTAATAGTACAAAAATTCATTTTTAACCTGGTATGATGGCAGAACTAGGATAACCATGGTGCATAATCACAAGAGCCGTGATGGCACAATGGTTAGAACGCAGTACTGCAGCTCACTTCTGCTGCCTGCCGGCTCCCTGTAATTTGGCAGTTCGAATCTCACCAGGCTCAAGGTTGACTCAGCCTTCCATCCTTCCGAGGTGGGTAAAATGAGGACCCAGATTGTTGGGGGCAATATGCCGACTCTGTAAACCGCTTAGAGAGGTTTGTAAAAAGCACTGTGAAGCGGTATATAAGTCTAAGTGCTATTGCTATAACACTCTCAAATATCCTCCAATCTCACTGGGCACCCCAATCTAATATATCTTCTGCCTGGATAGTATTCCTTCAGGACCAGTGAGAGATTTCTCTCTGTTCTTCCCTTCTCTGAATCCTTCTCATGTCGGGTGTAAAGATTTCAGCTTAAGCTCATTTCTTTCTCTCTTGAAATGCATCAGTCGCATGTCCAGCTTCCTTTAGAGCAGGGCAGGGGTCTCCAACCATGGCAACTTTAAGATTTGTGGACTTCAACTCCCAGAATTCCTCAGGAGAGGTTGGAGACCCCTGCTTTAGAGGGCAAATCTTTGCTTTCTCTTCTGATGTGCGCTTTAGCAATTTTGACCAAACCATTCGACCAACTTCACAGAAAAAAGCATTTACAGCCCCGACAACCAGTTCTCAGTTTTAGCGTGACTGGCATCCACCAACTTCACTCCAAAGGCCTGGTAGTAAATGAAGTTGCCTTCATCTTAATTGAGCAAGATTAAGATCCACTTCAAGGTTGTTATTCCTTTCACTGTCGGCAGCCCCGTGAAGGAATTTGTGACGTCCAATTAATTCTGTTTGAGTTCAAGCCCAGAGACCCTTGTCATCAAAACACATGCCAAGCCTCTTGAAGAATTTACTGGCTGATCTAAAAGGAAATGGGAGGAAAAGCACATTAGGAAATTGCCTCTTTTTGAAGCCGTGCAGAGAAGGAGAAGGGAATTCCCCACTGGGTGGGAAAGCCAGTGGATACACTTCTCATCTGCCTGATTAAATGTTGGGCATCTTTAACTACCGTATTTTTTGGAGTATAAGATGCACCGAAGTATAAGACGCACCTTAGTTTTGGTGGAGGAAAACAAGGAAAAAAGGCCTCTGCCTCCAAGCAATTTGCTAAACAGCAAACAGCAAACAGCACAGATGATATACACTGTTTGCTGTGTATTTCTGTGCATGTGTGCCTGACCCATAAAAATAGCAAAGAATTGGAGAAATGTACATTATGCCAGAAAGTTTTCTTAAATGTAGTCACACTAACTCTTCCCAATTATTTAAATAGATCTACTCCAAGGTAACTAAACTCTAATACTAAACAGGACACTTACATTTCATACTATACTTGTACAGAGCTGTTAAAATTAATTAAAATTCCTGGAAGTTTACATTATTCTCTATTATTTAAAAGAAGATACAATAGCACTGGGCCTCTTCAGAGCAAGCATTTATTTTAAAAAGCTTCTTTATTTTGTTAAGTTGTCTAGATTTACAGGGATCTCCAACCTTGGCAACTTTAAGACTTGTGGACTTCAACTCCCAGAATTCCACAGCCAGCAAAGCTAACAAAGCTGGCTGTGGAATTCTGGGAGTTGAAGTCCATAAGTCTTAAAATTGCCCCTGGCTCTAGAACAATAATAAAGCAGACTTTAAAAAATAAGTCTAATAATTTGAACATTCTACAGACATTTTATTATTCACTTACCTCCTTCCATCCAGTTCAGCAAAAAATAAAAATCTGCCTGTCTCTCCCAGCTATTTTAAAGTGACCAGATTTTTTTTTTAAGGCGGGACGGGGGGGACCCGCCTGGGCGCCGCCATTTGTTTTGCCCTCTGCGCATGCGCAGAACGCTGCGCATGCGCAGAGGGCAAAACAGCAAATGTCGGCGTCCAGGTGGGGGGGGAGGCGGGAGGCCGCTTGGATGCCTGCAGCTCGTGACAGGTAAGCTGCCGGCTGCCTCCTTTCCCCGTCTCCGCCTCCCGTTCGTTGCTTGCCAGCCCGGCTGAAGGGGAGGCGGGAGGCGAGGAAAGGCCTCCCGAAGGGGAGGCGGGCTCCCGAAGGGCTGCCGGCTCCCGAAGGGGAGGTGGGAGGCCTTTCCTCGCCTCCCGCCTCCCCTTCAGCCAGGCTGGCAAGCAACGAACGGGAGGCGGGAGATGGGGAAAGGAGGCAGCCGGCAGCTTACCTGTCACGAGCTGCAGGCATCCAAGCGCCGCGGTCTCCCGGTTGCCTGCCCGGCCCCAGGGCAACGGCGGCAGCGAGGCGACGGGGGGAAGGAAGGGGAGGGGGACGAGGAAGGGCTGTTTGCGCAGCTGGCTCCTTGTCCCTCCCCCCGCATCCCAACAGCAGCGGCACCTCTGAGGGCGGGGCTAGGGATGGGGCGGGGGAAGGAGAGGAGGAGCAGCCCCCCTTCCCCCTCTCCCCAGCAGGCAGACGGCTCTCTGAAATTCCGCCCGACTTACCCGACCTCTCTTTTGCTTCCCCTTATTAAGGTGACCAGACGTCCCACTGTTTCCGCATTCTTTTTAAAAAAGCGGGACTTTTTGAAAAGAATGCGGGACGTGGGACACACGCTTGAAAAGTGTGTCTGTCCCGCCAAAAGCGGGACGTCTGGTCACCTTAAGCTATTTGCCTCTTTGCAGTTAGTTTCACTTTCATTTTCCCACGTGGCAAACCTAATCAGCTGTAGATCGGGAAACTGCTACTGACTTGTTTGGCTTTACAGGCTCTTCCGTCTTTCCTGCAAGCAGGTAAATTGCTGGAAGACAGAGGCCAAAGGGTGGGGGTGGCTGGCTGGGTGGGGCTGCATTCGGTGTATAAGATGCACCCAAGTTTTCACCCTCTTTTGGGGGGTAAAAAAGTGCATCTTATACTCCGAAAAATATGGTAGAAGGGTCAGATAGCAGCTCCCTTGTAAGACTGCTCTTAGATGTTGGTGAGGGAATGCCACTTGAGTTAACAGGACAGGACTATCCGGATTAGTGTTCCTCATTTGTATAGGGGCTGCTGTGGCCTAGACAATCTGCTGTGGCCTAGAGGTACCGCTCTTGTCTCACAATCAAGAGGTTGTGAGTTCAATACTAGGTAGAGGCAGATCTTAGGGTCTCCTGCTTGGGCAGGGGGTTGGACTAGATGACCTGCAAGGTCCCTTCCAACTCTGTTAATCTGAAGCTTCAGACCTAATTCTCTTTCATGTAATTTACCAGAGAAAGAGGAGTCTACTTTTTCCCTATGCACACATCCTAGATGATTAGGACATATTTATCTTTTCAGTTCCATCCATAACTCCTTCCTAGGCTTTGTTTTCCTAGAGTGGCATTAGACCAGAGGTCTTCAAACTTGGCAACTTTAAGACTTGTGGACTTCAACTCCCAGAATTCTCCAGCCAGAGCTGGCTGGAGAATTCTGGGAGTTGAAGTCCACAAGTCTTAAAGTTGCCAAGTTTGAAGACCTCTGCACTAGGCATTCAGACAGGGTATGTTTTACTGGTACATCTGGGCACTTTTTCTTACATGAATGAAAAAAGAAAGAAAAGGTGCCAAGAAAGTTAAATGGCCACAAAAAGGTGCTATAGATTCATAGAGGACAAAGCTCCACATGTACCTTCCTCTGTCCCATCCAGTATCTAATTTAATAAATTATTAAATGTATCAGTAAAAGTCTGAAGTTATTGTAGGTATACATCAGTAAAGGCATTAATTTTTTCAGCAATTACTGTGCAGTACAAGCATCACAGACAGTGTTCTCTTCTTTCTGAAGGCTGGAAAATTGATCGGGTGGATCTGCAAGGGCTTTTAATCCAGCAAAAGCTTCCAACAATGAGTAAACTTGGAGAAGTATGCATCAATGTAATCTTGCTGCTAGCAGTTGTTCATATTTCTTATGCTCTTCTGAAGTATCCCCAAACAGATTTTTCAAGGCTTCCAAGTGGTGCTTTCTCTTTTACCATCATAGAGACATTGCAAATATGAACGTTTAGCCCTCAAATCCTCTCTAGAAGTTGTCTATGGAGATTCTCAATCATCCAGGTCATAGCTGTCCTAAATGTGCTTTTCCAAAAGGCAACTGGACTTTCTTGACTCTTTTTCTTTAAAAGCATTTCACTTCTCATCCAAGAAGCTTCTTCAGAACTGTTTTCAAAGAAAAAAACAAGAAAGTTTCAGAAAAACACCTTTGGGATTTCCAAAAGTCATCACCAAATAGCAAAAAGAAGGATGAAATTATGAAATATATGAGGAGAAGCCATTGTAACTGTATGGAACTGATCTAATTAAATGTTAATTAAATTTAATTGAAAATGAAGTTGTCGTTGTTCTGGTCCTGCCTACATTTTGGAATGTGCTCTCCACACATCTCTTTAAAACTCAAACTTTGCTGTTGGGCTGAAACAGTTAAAAGCACGAGTCAAAAAGAGGGCCGTGAAAATATTTACTGACCCCTCGCGTCCTGGACATAAATGATTTCAACTCCTACCCTCAAAACGACGCTATAGAGCACTGCACACCAAGACAACTAGACACAAGAACAGTTTTTTCCCCAACACCATCACTCTGCTAAACAAATAATTCCCTCACCACTGTCAAACTATTCACTAAGGCTGCATTACTATTACTATTAGTCTTCTCATCATTCCTATCACCCATCTCCTCCCACTTATGACTGTATGACTGTAACTTGTTGCTTGTATCCTTATGATTTATGTCAATATTGATTGTTTCCTGATTGCTTATTTGTACCCTATGACAATCATTAAGTATTGTACCTCATGATTCTTGACAAATGTATCTTTTCTTTTATGTACACTGAGAGCATATGCAAATTCCTTGTGTGTCCAATCACACTTGGCCAATAAAGAATTCTATTCTATTCTATTCTATTCTATTCTATTCTATTCTATTCTATTCTATTCTATTCTATTCTATTCTATTCTATTCTATTCTATTCTATTCTATTCTTATGCATCATCTTTTACCCTAAATGCTATATTAGCACAATGGTTACAACCTTGCCTTCTAATTAAAATGGCGTTGATTCAAATTTCATCAAAAATAATTTTGATTACTGTTTTTCTTTCCTTGAGTTTCCTATTTTTTCTATGCTTTTTAAAAAGTTAGTGGTGCATCACACTATGGTTTTTCCAGCCATCTGAGGTAAAATGGCTTCAGCCCCCAGCTCCCCAATAATCAGAAGTTATTTGGACCACTAGGTGACAGTTATCTTACTTCTACACTTCCTCCTACAAAGTCCCAAAACATTTTCCCCATGGGCACTAATGTGATATGTGCAATCAGGAAGAACTTGGAATATTGTGCCTGCAGAAGTGAGATCTGCCCCACCCTCTTGGCCTTCTGCAAGAGACCTCAAAATCTGACTCTGCCAATTGGCCTGGGCACCAAAGGTGACATTCCATGTTGGAGGTGGTTAGTGGATTAGGAAAAAAATCCCACTCCCCCACCCTGTTGTATTCTGGTTCCTAACTTATTTAACCTCTGTCCATTTTAATATTTTAATACGTTTTCATGTTTGTTTTTATGATGTTTGCAAGCCGCCAAGTTGCTTGACAGTGGGATGGGCGACATATAAATTTAATGTCAGACTGGCCCTAGCTTACTCCCTAGGAAAGAATGACCCTTGACTCCATAGGTGTTAGAGAAAAGGTACTTTTACTAGAGATGCTGAGTGCGGCAAAGCAAGGCAAGCTCTGAAGAAAAAAACACATGAAAATCATATATTTAAAGCAATCCCCAATGTCCAAAACCTTCCCCCCTGTGAGAGTAGTCCAATCAGATTCCGTTCTGATGTTTTGCATCAGGCGCCGCTGTAAATTCCTTTCCAAGGGCCGGTGTGTCCTTAAATGCAGGAAGATGGCTTGCTTTGGCACCTCTGATTTCTGTTAGTGTCCATACTCCCAGATTTCCCATAGCATTCTTTCACACCTTCAGCACTCTTCCCAGGGGTGGGTTCTAACTTACCTCGCTGCCAGTTCGCTTACTCCCGCGCCACGTGGCCGTGCCTCGTGGGTACGCGTGCATGCGCAGTGCCCCAAAAAATAAAAAATTGTTTTTAAAAAGCCAAAAACAAGATGGCGGCTCAGTGCCAGAAATTCAGCTTCTGCGCATGCTCAGAAGAAAAAAAAAACCAGAAAAAAATTCCAAAAAAAGATGGCAGCCTCCACAGACCAGCACCAACCGAACCGGTTCTGTGACGTCATCGTGACATCACCAGCGGGTTGCCACCGGTTTGGGCGAACCGGTCCAAAATGGGAGGAACCCACCTCTGACTCTTCCCCTCCCAAATGCCCTCTCCCCCCAACCTTATGGCAGTTGCTAGTGAGCTTCAAAGTAAGCAAAGATGGAAGTAAATAAATAAATAAACTTTTTGTTGCAGCTCTTCTTTTAAGGTAGACATAACACAATCATAATCACAATTTTTTTCTACAGATCCTAATACCCTCAAAACCTTATTCTCTACTAAAATTCCTGAACTCCCTTTCCAATTGGGCAACATGGCTTAAAGCTCTGTCCAACTGCATCTATGCTTCCAAGTTAATAATCTGATCCATTTGGGTTAGCAAGGCCTGGCTATTGTCAACAACTCACTTTTTCCTCTTTTGACTCTAAAATATTTTTTACACCTTACATCTTTCCCCTCCAGAAACAATCCTGAGCCTCTTTTTATCAAAACATTTTTTTTCAAGTTCTCTTCACACCATTGCTCCAAGCTGTGTGCAAAAAAGCTCAGAGCAGGCATGTGAGAGAGGTCAAGTTTTGTTCTTCAGTTGGTTTCCAGCTGGTGTGATTGTAACCTAGCAACCAGTTTTTCTCTTATCACCCCAGGATGGGCATCCTAAAAACTGTAAAGTTTGTTGCCAAGAGTCATCCTCTTTATTTCTTAATAAAGTGGAAACCACAATTTCTGTTTCTGAGTCAATCACTTTCTTTACTTGTACCTGGAAGGTAGTTCTTTGGTCCCAGTGCTGGATGTGAAAGTTGCTTGCCCCAGGCTCTTGTATCCTGATATTACTACTCTGTTAAGTCTGCAGAATTTTTCAGAGTTTATTACCCATCAGTCATATAGATAAGAATCAACTTCCCTGGTATTCCCACTTTGTCTCTTCTGTGAATAATGCTTATGCAAGAGACCATCTTCTAAGATAACCTCATTCCTAGATTCCAGAGCTCATATCTAGCTGTCTGGCTCTCAGACCACTTTATGGACTGTCAACTTCCCAACACAATACCTGCACGCAAGCTCATATTCATATTCACTGCGGTGGCACAGTGGTTAGAATGCAGTATTGCAGGCTACTTCTGCCTGCAATTTGGCAGTTCGAATCTCACCAGGCTCAAGGTTGACTCAGCCTTCCATCCTTCCGAGGTGGGTAAAATGAGGACCCAGATTGTTAGGGGCAATAGGCTGTAAACCGCTTAGAGAGGGCTGTAAAGCACTGTAAAGCGGTATATAAGTCTAAGTGCTATTGCTTCCCTTGTATTAAGAAGCCCTTGACCAGCCCAAATGCACTTGATGCAGTTTGATGGCAAGACATAAAAAAAGACCACCTTCAAATGCTCATTTCTTAGCTTTGTGAAATAACTGCCAGATTTGCAAAGCAAGCATGCAGCTTAAAAGGCAACAGTAAGAAACATCACAGGCATAGGAATATGCCTAGATGCAGATGTGGGAGTCAAGTGGCTTATAACTTTCAGCCTAAGTAGGAGGGAAAGATCGAAGTGATGGACCAAAAAGCAAGGAGTATCCAACCAAGGGGGCAAAACATAAGTCAGGAGCTAGATGGCAATGTTCCTCTGCCAGAAAGTGGAAACAAAGCATTTGTAAATAATTGCCTCCAAAGCCCATTAGATTGATGCTAATTGACTCTGGTCCACCTTTGCCATGACTGTTTTACTACTCCACAATGTTAAGCTTGCGATTGGCTTCTTCAAGAAATGTTCCAACTTTGGGGGATCTATGATTGATGGGGAGAGAGATGTGTCTTGGCATTTCAAGTTTCCATGCCTTCTTGACTTCAACTCATTAGCCCCTTTATTAACATTCGCCAGACTCCTTATTTTTTTTTCACTCCTTATAGTATCTTGAAGAATACAGGAACATAAATATATCAACATCCTCTAAGACAGCTGGTTCTTTTTAATAAAACCACCATACCAACAGTCTATCAGTGTCACATATTGCAAGGTTCAATATTTAGCTGAGATATCACAGTGCTAATTAATTCAATATGTTAGAAAAATTAGATAGATTAGGAAAGGCAAGCATAAGAAAATTTATTTTTTTAAAAAAAACTTAAATACATTAAAACTTAGGCTAGTGTATTAAAAAGTGAGGTCATTCCACAAGCTTGGTACTCACTAAATTATACCAATTCTGCCCATTTTTGATTCATGACTAATCAGTAGCTTGCTGGCTGAGGGATAGAAGCCAGAATCTCTTCCAAGAACAAGAATTATCCAGGCTCATAATGGTCTTGTAGATTAGGGGCACCCAACCTCCCAGTCCGTGGGCCACCACTGAGCCACGGCCTGCCAGAAATCAGTCTGCACAAACAAGCGAAGCCCCACTCACGGGATGCAGGCAGTACACGAAACCATGCCCCCTCGAGTTCATGGGAAAACCTCTCTCCATGGAATTGGTCCCTGGTGCCCAAAAGGTTGGTTGCAGAGGTGGGTTCCTCCCGGTTCGCACCTGTTCTATAGAACCAGTAGCAAACCGCTGGTGACATCACGGAACTGATACCGGTCCGTGGACGCCATCTTTTTTTTTGAATGTTTTTGAATGTTTTTATTTTTTTATGAATTTTTTTTCTGATTTTTTTTTCTTCTGCACATGTGCAACTTTGGCAGTTGTGATGCATATTTTGAGCGACAGGGAGCCGCAGCAGAGGGATGAAAGAGTCACATGCGACTCCAGAGCCGCGGGTTGCAGACCCCTGAGCTGAACAGTGGAGTCAAAGACAGGCTTCAGATGGAAATGTTGCTTTTATTGCAGATACAAGAATAATAAATTTGGAGTCAAGCAATTAAGTCCTCTAACAGTTCCGGGATTATCTTAGATCTTTTGCCTGCCCTTAGACAACAATGGAGTGGAGTATTTAATGGTTATCTTTTGAGGTTGTATGTGAAGGAAACTTGTATTATTTTTTGTAATCTTTCTGTCTGATCTCACGTCCTTTCTTCTGGTTTTGACCTCAATCGTTACTGACCTCCATCAACTCTATCACCATATTCAAGGACTACTTTAATCTTTCTCAATTCGGCTATTAACTACAGACATAGAGCTGGGTATCATTAGCAAAGTGGTGACTCAATGTCATAATTCCCCAGATTGCTCACCCAGCAGCTTTTTATAGATAATAACACTTGGGACAAGATGGTACTCACAGTAGGCATGGTTGGGAACCATTGTTAAATGAGAATCCTTAAACCCTAATACATGGAGCCAATCCAGGATGTTTGATGATACCAAAAACTCCTAAGAGATCTAGCAAGAGCAGCTTGCCCCTCTCTTCTCCTCTCCATCTTTTATGACCAATGAATGGAATGGAAGCTGTGGACACAATGGAATGGAAGCTGGAAATTGTTGGCAGGGTGACAGATTGGTTGACCTGACAGCATGATCTGAGACTAAAGGTACAGCATTTTTCTTGTTCTTCTTCATTATAATGTTCTTCTTCATTATGCTGCATGTCTCTTTGATCATGTGGCTATATTTTTGGAAAAGGCTGGATTTATGCAGGGAGGGAACTATCCATTGAAGATTTCAATGGTTTCAGTGAGTAATTGCAGACCCCAAATAATAAAATCAAGTCTCAATAAAGGAGAATATTTGTAGCTCAGGGTTGAAATGAAGGATCTTTGGTGCTCTCTGAGCTTGCTTGTTTTCTTGCAGAAGTTTCATTACCCAAACTAGGTAACATCCTCAGTGCTAGTAAGGCGCAGAGGTGGTATTCAGCAGGTTCTGAACAGTTCTGGAGAACCAGTAGCGGAAAGTTTGAGTAGTTTGGAGAACCAGTAAATACCACCTCCGACTGGCCCCGCCCCCATCTATACTCTGCCTCCCAAGTCCCAGCTGATCGGGAGGAAATGGAGATTTTACAGTATCCTTCTCCTGGAGTGGGGTGGGAATGGAGATTTTACAGTATCCTTCCCCTGCTATGCCCACCAAGCCACGCCTACCAAGCCACGCCCACAGAACCGGTAGTAAAAAAAATTGAATCCCACCACTTGGTAAGGAGTGCTGTTTGCTGTCAGATAATATATTCGGGTGAGGGCAGTCTTAAGGATTATTTGGTTGGGCTGTTTACTAATGGATCTTTGGTAGTAGCCTAGTTAGGATAATGAAACGTCTGCAAGAAAACAAACAAGCTCAGAGAGCACCAAGGACCCCTCAAAATCAAGTCTTTTTATCAACTCACAACTTTTGTAACAGGGAGAAAGCCTCGCTATCAAACTCCACAGGTCCTTGAATCATCACAACAAGTAGAATATTGCTCCTGTTAGTAGATGGGGCTCCTGGGTGTATAAACATCAGGTTGATTCACCTCTTTGACGATCTGTGTAAATGGCTTTATATATAACAGAATGCTCTCTTGCTCCTTCTGCCTTCTCTTACTCCATGTTTCCAAAGAAGCATTCAGAAACTGCAAATTGGAAGGGGAAACAAAAGGAACATTTACAGTTTCTTCCCTGCAGAGATTTAGAGTTTATGCCTCAGAATGTGAAGGCTTCTGCAAGTAATGTTACAATGAGACGCTGCAACAAGCAATTAAGGGTCTGTTTGGGGCCAGAAACAGAACAAGATAGTCATGTTGTTGCCTTCAAGACTTATGAAGGCAAGAGGGATGACAGTCCGGCTCCCGAGACTGAAATAGTCTTAATAACTGAGCTAGGATTATTGTAGTTCTGATCCTGCAGTGTAATGCCATGGTTAGCTATGGGCCATGCTCTGAGGTAGGCTAAAACTGAAGGGCCTCAGGAGTGGCTTTGAACTCTGAAAAAGGATAATTAACACCTTCTGCTCACTATGAATTTTCCCCAATTCCTCCTTTCAATTTTCCTGGGCTCTGGGATCAAGCAGCAAAATGTTAGTTAAGATCTACATTGGAAAAAATGTACGGAGATGGGAAGAAAGAGCAGGTTGTAGAAACCTGTGATGATGTAGCTCTGAGGAGCATCTTCTGTCTCTATACCTTCCATAAAAAAGGACTGGGGGTGAGGTACAGATTTTTGCACTGATGGAGATTTTTTGCACTGATGCACTCCCTTTATAGACTTTTTTTTTTGCCAATGTCCAACATTTGAATGAGACCAATTTTATGCTACGCAAAAGACTAGAACAAAATTGTATAAGTGACCACTGAGTATATTTCAAGAAACAATCAGAGTAATCCAGATGGCAGCTGATTATAAAGTAAAAAGGGAAAAGAGAATTTGCTAATTAAAACTTACTTATCAGGAACCAAGTTGTCCTACCGAAGCTCTTCAGAGACGCTCGTCTTGATAACTTCCCAGCTGTTCAAAAACAAAAACAAAATAATAAATATATTTCTGTTAGCATTTTGATTATGTATCTAGATCAATCGTTGCACAAGCATACAGTATCATCTAATCAAATTAATAAAAATTTAAAAAATGGACATATGTCTAATTCACAGGGTTTGGAATCATGTTTCAAATTATCAAAAGGTTGGTACTATTAGCTGGTCATACTTTTGATGTGTTCTAAAAGGAGAGACTACAATTTTGGTTTGCTTTGGTGGAAAACAACTTTGTTGTTTTAGTAGCTATAATAATGAAAGACTAACACAAAGCACTCTAAATTAGAATTCAGAGCCACTTATCTTCTGGTATAATTGTCCCAAGCAGGTGCAATCAAAGGAAGGATAAATCACTGTTGAGATTACATATGCTTCACTGCTATGTTATTTTTATATTAGGAGATTGGCTTTCATTTGTCCTTTGCCATTAATTACTCTGGAGAAACATCCTTCTGCATTTTCCACCATTATTGTAGGGGCTATCTACAGTTGGTAATGAGTCATCAGTGATTCCCAATTCACAATATAGTAGTCAATGGTTATAATGTTCATCTTTTTCTATGCCTAATACAAATTCAGTGAAAGGTAATTTCATCAGACTCAGAGACAATGGAAGATATGGACAACATGGGGCAACTTACTATAGGTAACTGATTTAAAACACTATGTACACTACTCTGGTTGCATTGTGGATACTGTAGGCGAAGAAGACATTTAGCAGAAGGTAAACCAATTAGGTCATACACACATTTTACAGAACCATTTTTTGGAAGCACATAATGCATATCCGGCTCAATACAACTGGGATCAAAAGAGTTTATTTCTCTTTCATCCAAGTAAAAGAAATTGTGCAGCACTGAAATGTTGGCTCTTAATGTTGGTTGGTTATTTTGGTAAGTTCCAGGGCCATTACAAATCCGGCCTTAATTGGATCCTCAGCCAATGTAATTTACTGAGTTGGCTTCTCCCTGCATGGTTTATTAAGCATTATGCCTAGATTCACCAGCTGGGTTTCAGAATACAGATTTATTTGTACTAAAGTTGCTTGCTAATTGCATTCTATCCTTTCCCCTGTTTTCCTTTCTCCCTGCCTGCTTAGCCTTGGCTAAACTTCTTGATCAGGAATTTCTATATCAGGGGTGGCCAAACTATGGTTCTTTGAGGACCTGTGGACTTCAACTCCCAGAATTCCTGAGCCAGCCATGCATGCATCCCCCGGAATCCCCCGGAATCCATTTAAGCTCACGCCGACTGCTTCAGTGATTCCATCCAGCCACCTCATTCTCTGCCTTCTTCTTTTGCCCTCAATCGTTCCCAGCATTAGGCTCTTCTCCAGTGAGTCCTTCCTTTTCATTAGGTGGCCAAAGTATTTGAGTTTCATCTTCAGGATCTGGCCTTTTAAAGAGCAGTCAGATTTGATCTCTCTAGGACTGACTTGTTTGTTCGCCTTGCAGTCCAAGGGACTCGCAGGAATGTTTTCCAGCACCATAATTCAAAGGCCTTAATTCTTTGGCGCTCAGCCTTCCTTATGGTCCAACTTTCACAGCCATACATTGCAACTAGGAAAACCATAGCCTTGACTATACGCACTTTTGTTGGCAGGGTGATGTCTCTGCTTTTTAGTATGCTGTCTAGATTTGCCATGACTTTCCTCCCCAGGAGCAAGCATCGTTTAATTTCTTGGCTGTAGTCCCCATCTGCGGTGATCTTGAAGCCCAGGAAAATAAAATCTGTCACTACCTCAATTTCTTTCCCATCTATTTGCCATGCATTGAGAGGGCTGGGTGGCATGATCTTAGTTTTCTTAATATTGAGTTTCAAGCCAGCTTTTGCACTCTCCTCCTTCACCCACATCAAAAGGCTCTTTAGTTCCTCTTCACTTTCTGCCATTAGAGTGGTATCATATGCATATCTGAGGTTGTTGATATTTCTCCCGGCAATCTTAATTCTAACTTGTGATTCATCTAGCCCTGCCTTTCTCATGATGTGCTCTGCATATAAGTTAAATAGGCAGGGCGACAGTATACAGCCTTGCCAAACTCCTTTCTCAATTTTGAACCAATCAGTGGTTCACTGTTGCTTCTTGATCCACATATAGGTTTTCCAAGAGACAAATAAGATTGTCTGGAACTCCCATCTCTTTAAGAACTTGCCACAATTTGTTGGGATCCACACAATCAAAGGCTTTAGCACAGTGGTTCCCAACCTGTGGTACGTGTACCACTAGTGGTACGCGAGGGCCTTCCAGGTGGTACGCGAACACTTTCGGGGTCATGAACGATTTTTAGTTAGTTATTTTTTACTTCACAAAAATGTTTACTGCCTAACACAACTGTTGCCACATGCCACCCACCTGGTCCCAGCGGCCCGAGAATCCAGTTGCTGGATGTGCGGGGCCAAAAAAGGAACGGTACAATTATGGAAATAAAGTGATATCTGATCGAATTTAGTTTCTCTGGAACCAGGTGGTACGCGGCGACTGTACGGGACCTCCAAGTGGTACTCGATCACAAAAAGGTTGGGAACCACTGCTTTAGCACAATCAATGAAGCAGAAGTAGATGTTTTTCCGGAACTCCCTAGTTTTCTCCATGATCCAGCGTATGTTCACAATTTGATCTCTAGTTCCTCTGCCTCTTGGAAATCCTGCCTGTACTTCTGGTAGTTCTCCGTCCACATACTGCTGGAGCCTAGTTTGTAGGATTTTGGGCATAACTTTGTAAAAATAGATTAAAAATGCAATAACAATGTAACTTGTATTTATAAGAGCTTCTCATGTATGTGTGTGTGTGTGTGTGTGTGTACGTACACACACACACACACACACACACACACACACACACACACACACACACACACACACACACACATATATACATATGTGAACAGAACCTTGTGGCTCAGAGGCTAATCTTCTGACTTTCAAGCAGACTGCCCAGGTTCAATTCCCACTACGGGTATGGCTATCTGACGAGAGCAAAATAGCTCGAAATAGATCTATAATAGTCTCCCTTTATTTTCATTTATCAGCAAAAAATGTTACACATATAGACAATATAGTTTGTCGACTATAGAAAACTGCCTGGATGGTCCCAGGAGGGGCTGAAAGGCAAAAGGAAGCTGTGATGTTTCCTTCCATACACCAGGATGACTCGACAGAATAAACATATAACCCTTTCCTGGTGAAGAGCTGATTGGGAACAGAACCTTGTGGCTCAGAGGCTAATCTTCTGACTTTCAAGCAGACTGCCCAGGTTCAATTCCCACTACGGGTATGGCTATCTGACGAGAGCAAAATAGCTCGAAATAGATCTATAATAGTCTCCCTTTATTTTCATTTATCAGCAAAAAATGTTACACATATAGACAATATAGTTTGTCGACTATAGAAAACTGCCTGGATGGTCCCAGGAGGGGCTGAAAGGCAAAAGGAAGCTGTGATGTTTCCTTCCATACACCAGGATGACTCGACAGAATAAACATATAACCCTTTCCTGGTGAAGAGCTGATTGGGAACAGAACCTTGTGGCTCAGAGGCTAATCTTCTGACTTTCAAGCAGACTGCCCAGGTTCAATTCCCACTACGGGTATGGCTATCTGACGAGAGCAAAATAGCTCGAAATAGATCTATAATAGTCTCCCTTTATTTTCATTTATCAGCAAAAAATGTTACACATATAGACAATATAGTTTGTCGACTATAGAAAACTGCCTGGATGGTCCCAGGAGGGGCTGAAAGGCAAAAGGAAGCTGTGATGTTTCCTTCCATACACCAGGATGACTCGACAGAATAAACATATAACCCTTTCCTGGTGAAGAGCTGATTGGGAACAGAACCTTGTGGCTCAGAGGCTAATCTTCTGACTTTCAAGCAGACTGCCCAGGTTCAATTCCCACTACGGGTATGGCTATCTGACGAGAGCAAAATAGCTCGAAATAGATCTATAATAGTCTCCCTTTATTTTCATTTATCAGCAAAAAATGTTACACATATAGACAATATAGTTTGTCGACTATAGAAAACTGCCTGGATGGTCCCAGGAGGGGCTGAAAGGCAAAAGGAAGCTGTGATGTTTCCTTCCATACACCAGGATGACTCGACAGAATAAACATATAACCCTTTCCTGGTGAAGAGCTGATTGGGAACAGAACCTTGTGGCTCAGAGGCTAATCTTCTGACTTTCAAGCAGACTGCCCAGGTTCAATTCCCACTACGGGTATGGCTATCTGACGAGAGCAAAATAGCTCGAAATAGATCTATAATAGTCTCCCTTTATTTTCATTTATCAGCAAAAAATGTTACACACACACACACACACACACACACACACACACACACACACACACACACACACACACACACACACACACACACACACACACACACACACACACACACACACACACATATATATATATATATATATATATATATATATATATATATATATATATATATATATATATATATATATATATATATATATATATATATATATATATATATATATATATATATATATATAAATATAGTCCTAAAAATGCGAGTTCCAGGCATAGTTACAGATAAAGAAGCGATAGACATCACAATCTCCGGAACATTTAAAATTTTATTTAAAACTACTATTAAAATTACTAAGCTTTCTTCAACCCCTGTTGACTTCGTCAGAGTGTAAAAGCCCCATAGAAGAGATGCTTGCTTTTATGTAATGCCTATCAATTTAGACTTTGCATGCGTAACCAGTCCACACCCTTTTTTCTCTCCTGTAATTGACTTAATTGTTTCTGCCTTAGTCATGCTGACAGATGACGATGCGATTTCTATTGCCTCTTTCCCCATTGTGTATTGTATATATAGGGGGCTTTTTACATGTAAGCTTCAGTGAAATATAATCATTTTTCATTGCAATAGTCCATGAAAAAATATACTGTATCTACAGGCAACTAATTCATAAGATTCTTAATTTATAAGATGGGGTGTTCCACATTGGAGGTGGTTAGTGTACTAGGGAGAAGATTCTACCCTCACCTATTGAACTCTGGTTTAATTTGTTGCTTGTTTAATTTCTGCTAATTTTAATATTTAATGTTTTGAAGTTTCTATCCCTGCTTTTATGTTGTAAGCTATTCAAAGTCACCTAACAGTGAGATGAGTGGCGTATAAATTAAATAAATAAATGCGCAAAGAGCATCAAGTGGCTAATTCACTGGGTAATGGGGGCCATTCATGTGTCTTTCAAATGTTGAAGAGCAATTCTCTTGGCAACAATAAGGCATGAAGAATCAATTTCTGTAATCTGGCTGTCAGTTTTTAAGTGGTAGATATATAGTTCCAAGGAATATGTTCATATGAAAATACTAAATTTTATCTCAGAGTTGAATTAGTATATATATAATTACTCCTTTCTGGGTCACAGAAACCTTAGGACTTTGCAAAATTGTATGTATCTTAATGAGGCATCATTCTGGTTGCATCTCTTGCAATGTGTTAGTTTATTCATTTCTGTTTTGCATAAGTGCAATACGATTCAATAAATTCAAAACATTGGGGGGGAGGGGATTTGTGTAATCAATGTTTGAATTTATTTATTTATTTATTCATTTAAAACATCTATATGGCCATCCATCTTAAACCAAACTCTGGGAGGCTCACATCTACCAAATAAAAAACAATATCCACAAACACACTCATACAGCCATACAATGCACTCAGGGGTGGGTTCCTACCGATGCGGTCCATTCTGTCATTCCGGTAGCGGCCCGCTAATTGCACAATTTGCGCGCGATGGCTCCGGTACCATCTTCGCCAGTCTGTCGTGCGGCGCCATCTTTTTTTTTGGAATTTTTGGCTTTTTGCTTCCTGCGTATGTGCAGAAGCAAAATCTTGCAAGGGGATGCGCGCACGTGTGAGATTTTGGTGATTTTTTGGTTCCACACATGCACGGAAGCAAAACATTGCTGAAATCGTGCGCGCGTGTCCCCTCACAAGATTTAAATGATTTTTTGCTTCCTGCGCATGCGCGGAAGCAAAATCGCATGAGGGGACGTGCACACATGCGAAACGTGATGATATGCATACAGCGCACCGGTAGGCAGGTACGAGGAATCCGCCCCTGCCTCAAAGGCTAAGAGAATGCAATCCCAGAGCCATTCCAAAAATTGCTGCTACATTCCTAGAATCACAATGTTGGAAGGGGCATTGATTTCAATCCTCTGCTCAGTGCAGGATTTGCAGGAATTGAAGTCAACACATCCCCAACAGTTGACTGACCATGCTCTGCTTGAACACATCCTGTGAAAGGAGCCCATTATATCACTTGGTAACTGGTTCCATTGCCAAACTCCTCTTACTGTTAATTATTCCCCTTAAAATTCAACTAGAATCTGCTTTTCTGTAATGTAAAAACATTGTGACATGTCTTTTCCTCTGGGATCACAAGGAACAAGTTGTATCCTTCTTCATCCTATCAGTCTTCTTGAAACTACATATTCTGAGGTGCCTCAGTTTCCCTATAGACTTAGCTTTTTGTCCCTGGTCATTCTCAGTGCCCCTCTCAGAATCTCTTTCAGTTTGTCTGAATCCTGCTTGAAAGGTGAGGCCCAGAATAGGACATAATAATCAACGTAGAGGAGGGGTGTCAAACTCAATTTCATTGATAGCCGCGTCAGGGCTGTGGTTGACCTCGGAGAGGGGGGCAGACATGGCTGACTGGGTGGGTGTGGCTGACTGGGTGGGTGTGGCCAGCTTGATGTCACTCCCAAACTGCTGGCATGTTTTCTCTTCGCACTGGGTAGACCGGCCCGAACCCACATGGGCCTGATGTTTCTTCTTCGCACTGGATAGACCGGGCTGAAGCAATGAGGGCCGGCCCCTTACATTTTCCAGGATCTGATCACATTGCCGGCTGGATACGGCCCGCAGGCCTTGTGTTTGACAACTCTGACATACAGCCTGACCTGGCTGAACCAAATGGAATTATTACTTCCTATAATTTAAAAATGAAATTTACCATTTCTATAGGAACATGTGATGTGAGGAAAAAGTATTAAATATATAGGAAAGAATCAGATTAAATGTAATTTTTTTTACACAGACTTTTATTTATTTAGTGATTTCTTTCCCCCCTCTAAAGTATCATTTCAGCCCTTTCCTGAAATTTGATTCAAAGGTCAAATGTGAGCTGATGGCTTGGAAATTATTATGTACTCATGAAATATTATTATAAATCTGCATCAGGGGCGGGTTCCTAATTTTTTTACTACCACTCTGTGGGCATGGTTTATTTTGTGGGTGTGGCTTGTCAGCCATGTGACCAGGTGGGCGTGGGCCTCGGGAGCTTGGCAGCGGCCAGAGAAGTGAAGGGGGCATTACCCACCCACAACGCAGCCCCCCACAGTGGGAGCAGCAAGACCGCAGCAGCAGTTCTTCTAGGAGGCTTCGTCCGGCCTGAATGCTTCTCCCCATTCGATGATCCTAGGCTCCTGCCACCCGTTCCCCCTCCCCTCAGCAGCTCGAGAAGCCTCGAACGTGCAAAAATGCCTGGGATCATCACCACACGTTCGTGGCTTCTCGGACTGCTGAAGGGAGGGGAATGGAGATAGCTCCTGCCACCCGTTCTTTCAGCGTCTCACGCACTCCCTCAGCCATCCTCCCCTGCTTGGACTCATGTAGGGTAGGAAGACAGTGCATGCACAGTGCCGGAAGCTCGGCTTCTGGGCATGCGCAGAAGAAAATTTAAAAAAATAAAATTAAAAAAAATTATTTAAAAAATGGCGGCGCCCAGGCACCGGCAACCGACCGCACCGGTACTGTGACATCACCAGCGGGCCGCTACTGGTGCTATAGAGTGGACCACACCGGTAGGAACCCACCACTGATCTGCATCTGCCAAAAGTATTTGTCATCTGTCTGTGCTATCATTAATTTCTCTTTTCCTTAGATATTGAAATGCATGCTATTTTTCCCCACTTTTTTGTTTTGCCTTTGGACTGAACAACTTTTGCTCCTCTTATTAGCATTGAAAGAGAAGCACAGGGTGTGTCTCATAGTCTTATCACCTCTTAGCTTCAGAGTCCTCTGAAGCCTGTTTAGTTGCCTGAGGCTGCAAAGTGATTGGAGGCACTTGGGAAATAGCGGAGAATCTCTTTGGTATTTCTCCAATTCTTCTAAAATCAAGTGCATAAATACTTGACCCACTGACTCACTCCCTTTCCAAAAGTACAATTGTGGTCTCTAGAGGGATACATGAAACAACACAGCGATCTAAATTCTATAGTCACCTACTCTACTGCTCTCTTCTTAGTTTAATACCAGAGGATTGGGAAGCTATACTTCCAAGCTCAATATATTGTTTGGTAAATTTTTATAGCGTTCTTAAGTTCCAAAGATGATTTGAAAATGATGAAATTATCAAAGATGCAGAGATTCAGTTTCCCGAATCTTGAATTATCCCATCATGCATACCTTTCGATTAGTAATAAATTGTGGGCCTCTTTATTTAATACCCATTTTCTTTCCAGGGTCCTAATAGAATATTTGCATACAACCCATATATAATTTAACTGTTTTGGATTAGAAATATAATTTCCTGTTACTATTATATTAATTTGAAGAATGTGCTATATTATTTTATGGAAAAAATGTGGTTTGATCCTTTTTCTTGTGCTATAAGTGGCTATTATGGGTAACCCAGATTCCAAATCGATTTCAAAAAGTTTTGTGGATCCTGAAATCTTTACATTAGATCAATTACTGGATGGTCACCATGAAGTTTTATAATATGGTATATCAAAAAAATAAATGTAAATTGTCAGTTGCCACCAAATGTCAGGGTTCCAAGTAACACCCCCAACGAAAGAAGACTCCGAGGCTTGAAGTTCCTCAAAGTTCCATTTTATTAGAGATGTCATATTGGCACATCTGGGAAAACCCGAATCTGAAAGCTTCCAGGTTTTCCCCACCCAAAAGAAAGCCCACGTCCCTTCCCCTGCACCCAGAAGTCCATCACATGGTCCAATCAATGCACCATCCCAACTGGAGATGCCTCCCAGTCACGCCACTCCAGGTGCAGGGCAGGATGTCCTTGACTCTCAGAGAAAGGAATGTTATTATGGCTAGATATCCCTGCAACTCCATGCAATCCCCCCTCCCACTTTCCCACAGCACTAAGTGTGGCAGCCCTGAAGATCCACAGAAAAAGATGGCTCCCAGGGCTGACGGTATTTAAATTACAACATTTATTGATACCTTATGTGGACCAGTGGCATTTTCAGCATCACCTGAGTTATTACAAAGGATCATCAAATCCTACAATACTAAGCAGCCAATAAATAATCTTTATAAATATGTTACTGATGAATGAATTTGATATGCAATTATTGAAGAATGAATAGAATAAGGAATGCTCGTTTTGTCCAAACAATGGGAAAATGTTTTAATTTTAATACTCAAACCCTCAAAATATTAGATGACTTTCATCCAGTGTCCAGTGTCCCTTTTGTGGGAAAGGTGGTTGCGAGGGTGGCTGTTGCTAAGCTGCAAAGGGACTGGATGAAGAGGTTTATCTGGACCCCTTTCAGGCTGGGTTCAGGCTGGAGTACAGTGTTAAATGCCGTTGGTTGCACTTCTAGATGACCTTTGGAGAGCTCAGGGTGATAGCGCAAACATCCTGGCCCTCCTGGATCTCTCAGCGGTTTTCAATACCATTAGCCATGGTATCCTTCCAGACAGACCTTGGGGCCTTGGGAATGGGAGGCACTGTTTGGAGTGGTTTTCCTCCTTCTTCAGTTTCCATCATTGTTGGGGGAGGAGAGTTCGTGCCTTGGATTCCAGCAGTTGTTATTTACCTTTAAAGCTCTATATCAGGGGTCGGGAACCTTTTTGACTAAGAGAGCCATGAAAGCAAAAAATTTGGAAATTTATTTCAGTGAGAGCCATATAATATATTTTAAAAGTGAATTCAACTAAATGTCAATAGGGACAATGGGATATTGAGAGAATCCCTGTCTTTGTGCTGTTTAATTTGTTGCTGCTGTAGCAGCTTCCTTGCTCCAAAGTGATATTTGTCTTTGAGTTGGTGATTTCCATCATAGCATTGGTAATGATTCTTTCTTTCTTTCTCTTTCTTTCTTTCTTTCTTTCTTTCTTTCTTTCTTTCTTTCTTTCTTTCTTTCTTTCTTTCTTTCTTTCTTTCTTTCTTTCTTCTTCTTCTTCTTCTTCTTCTTCTTCTTCTTCTTCTTCTTCTTCTTCTTCTTCTTCTTCTTCTTCTTCTTCTCCTCCCTTTCTTTCTTTCTTTCTTTCTTTCTTTCTTTCTTTCTTTCTTTCTTTCTTTCTTTCTTTCTTTCTTTCTTTCTTTCTTTCTTTCTTTCTTTCTTTCTTTCTTTCTTTCTTTCTTTCTTTCTTTCTCTCTGCAAACCAATCCCCACCGTGGCTCCTTTCTCCCTCGCCCAGCCCTCTTCCAAGACGTCAAGTGCGGGGAACCGCACCAAGCGAGGTAGGTGGGTGGGTTGCTGAAGAAGCCCCGGAGCCCCGCCGCCAACCTGCGTCTCCTGCTGGGAAGGAGCCTCTGTCGCTGTCTCTCGCGGGGTTCCAGCCACCCGACTGAGTCCCTGACCGCGGCACCGGCAGGGTTAATGCGTATGGGAGAGGAGAGAGAGCGCTACCGCCGCCACTGCTGCTTTCACCGCTCCGATATTTCTTTGGTGGGCGCGCGCGGGAGGGACCATGGAGCAGAGGCGCCCGGCAGCTTAAGGCAAGAGGCGGGTGGGAGATGCGGGCAGGAGCCTGTCGCCGCCGCCGCCACTTCTGGCATCCCCACGCCTCTCACCCCGCTCGCTGGGTGCCTCTGCTCAGTGGTCCCTCCTGCGCAGGCCCACATTTCTTTGGTGGGCCTGCGCAGGAGGGACCGCTGAGCAGAGGCACCCAGCGAGCGGGGTGAGAGGCGTGGGGATGCCAGAAGTGGCGGCGGCGGCGACAGGCTCCTGCCCGCGTCTCCCACCCGCCTCTTGCCTTAAGCTGCCGGGCGCCTCTGCTCCATGGTCCCTCCCGTGCGCGCCCACCAAAGAAATATCGGAGCGGTGAAAGCAGCAGTGGCGGCGGGTAGCGCTCTCTCTCCTCTCCCATACGCATTAACCCTGCCGGTGCCGCGGTCAGGGACTCAGTCGGGTGGCTGGAACCCCGCGAGAGACAGCGACAGAGGCTCCTTCCCAGCAGGAGACGCAGGTTGGCGGCGGGGCTCCGGGGCTTCTTCAGCCGCTTGGCTGGAGAACGGCGGGGATGTGGCCATGGCCGTTTTTTAGCTCCCCCCGTCCCCGCTGAACGCCGCCATTTGGGTTATTTTTCCCTCTGTGCATGCGCGTGCATGCACAGAGGGAAAAATAACCCAAATGATTGTGGTCAGCCGGGACGGGAAAGCAGTGATTGTGTTCAGCCGGGACGGGAAAGCGGGCAGGAGAAGCTCCGCGCCGCAACCGCCGCCAGTTCCATCGGCTATACGCCGAAGGACTGGCCCGGGCGAACCGGGAGGATTTCACCCCTGCTGCGAGCCATATGCAGTCATCAAAAGAGCCACATCTGGCTCGCGAGCCATAGGTTCCCGACCCCTGCTCTATATGGTAGAGGACCATGTTATTTGCAGACCTCCTCTCCCTCAGGACATCTGCCCATCCCACCAGATCTGATGGGGTAGGCATGCTCCAGGTTCCATCTCTTAAATGCTGCCATCTTGTGAGTGCCTTTCTGATGGCAACCCCTGCTCTCTGAAGCACCCCTCCCCCTGAGGTCTCGCTTTTCTCCCAAATGCTGGGATAGGGGAGAGTGTCATGGGATGACTATGAGTGCATTCAGGGGTGGGTTCCACTTACCTTCCCTACCGGTTCGCATTGTGACGGAAGTGTGCATTTCACGTCATGCAGAACACCCGGAAATGACCCTCTGCGCATGCGCAGAAGCCTTTGCGCATGCACAGAGGTGTTTTTTTTTTTGCAAGCTGCTGCGACCAGAGGACCGGTTCGGGAGCGTGGACCGCCGGTCATCGCTGCCGGTTCTGCGAGCGGCAGTAAATTTCCGCTACCAGTTCTAAAGAACCGGTCCGAACTGGCAGCAACCCACCACTGGAAATACTTCAACAAACCTTCTCTTCCAGTTACTTAGCAACAGCAAAGGATTCCCCAACTCCTTATCCTAACAGAGTCTGCTCAAGTCAAGCCATCTGCTTCTACTTCCAGCAAGTAATCGGATGAGGATGCTGAAATTTAGAGATGAGATTATTACTCACATAATTGAGTAATAATTGTCCTGTTCAATCTCAACTCCATTACTTATCTTCACTCATAAAGTGCTTTGGGGGTGGGTGGGTTTGATGTGGTTAAGGAAATGAAAAATAAGTTGAGACTTTATCATTTATTTGTTTTAGAGACTAGTCAATTAAATTCCAGGAAGGCAAGTTCAGCCTTCCCCAACTGAAGTTCTGGCAAGTGTACTGTCTCTTTGGGATTCTTCTCCAGACAAGGAGAGAATTTGAAATTGCCTACAAGTGTTTCTGACAGTTGCTCCTTGTGAAAAGACGACAAGATAGCTATCCCCAGTCAGTGCATTTAGAACTAAATGAGACAAGGGAATGTCACCTTCATCCAAACTATGGTCCGCATCTTGATGGGCACAGGTTTCACAAACTTCCTTTTCTAATCACTTATGGAAATTGCTTGTTAACTGCTTTTTAGTTATTGAGAACCTTTGGAATGACACGTTTGTAGCACTGGGCGAGTCTCCTTCAATCCTTAGTAAAAGATATTTTAAATAAAAGTTTAAGAACTTTAAAGACCTCTTTTTTAAAAAAAAAAATAACGAAAGGGTACTTACAATGTTGATTTTGGAAAGTCATAAATGGACAAAGGTTCCAGATGGATTTGAGATAAAATTTTGAAATTATTAAAAAAAACCCTTCCTGTGGGAAAATGCTATTGTTTTGCGTTCTTAAAAAAAAAAAGATAGGATGGGACTTTGAAAGTTGGACACTAGAAGGAACCAGAAGGAATTAAAGATTACAATTAAAGAAGTAGATTAAAATTAAACCTGACTAACAAATGCAGAATGGAGCAAAATACTTTAAGACTGAGACCGATCTGAATGTGCTTTTAAAAATTACAGGCTACAAGAATATTATGAAAAAAGATGCTACCCTGGACATACAAATGAAACTAATTAAAGTCTTAATATTTAAAAGGGTACCACTGGGATAAGTTTCCTGGATTTACAAAAGAGATGCTAAAGTTTTAAAGAATTTTGTAAGTAGGAACGTAAGAATTTTGTAAGAAGAAAGAAAGAAAAAAGAAATCAAATTTTAGGACATTATTTGAAGGGATTAAAAATTAAGATTGTTAAAAGGAAGAAATATAAAGTTGATTTATTTGATGAAGATTAAAATTGATATGTTATTATCTTTAGTCACTCTTAATGGACTTTTAGTGACTGGAACTGAATGATGAGTTTTTAAGGATTTATTTATAGATAAGAAATGGCATATGACAAAAAGTGATTGCTGTATTTTAGCAAACAATAGAAATAGCAATAGCACTTAGACTTATATACCATCCCATAGTGTTTCACAGCACTCTCTGGGCAATTTACAATATCAGCACATTGCACCCAACAATCTGGGTCCTCATTTTACCAACCTTGGAACCAGAAGTGGGCTTCAGCAGGTTCTGACCAGTTCTGGAGAACCGGTAATGGAAATTTTGAGTAGTTCGGAGAACCGGTAAATACTATCTCTGACTGGCCCCGCTCCCATCTATTCTCTGCCTCCAGAGTCCCAGCTGATTGGGAGAAATGGGGATTTTGCAGTAACCTTCCCCTGGAGTGAGGAGGGAATGGAGATTTTGCAGTATCCTTCCCCTGCCACGGCCACCAAGCCATCCCAAGCCCACCAAGCCACGCCCCACAGAACCGGTAGTAAAAAAATTAAAACCCACCACTGCTTGGAACAATGAACCGCTGAGTCAACCTTGAGCTCCATCAAGATTGAAGTCTAGGCTGTGGGCAGTGTTTTCCTGCAGTACTGCATTCTAACCACTGCACCACCTTATTTTAAGAGATATTTTAAGAGAAAGTCATAAATTGCTAAAAATTTTATATTTATTATGATGAAGGGGGAAGTTGTTTCTTTATGTATTTCTATTCTTTTTCTTTACAACATTCTTATTTTTCCTTTCCTTTTCTATTTTTTTTCTTTTCTGCACTTCCTATTTTCCTTTTTATTTTTCTAGTTTGTATTAATTTCTTTTTAATTATAATGTTTATTAAAATTACTATTTTAAAAATCCTCAAAGTGTACCCCTTATTTTATTTGTAATTGCAAGATCTGCACCAAAAAACAATCCCTTAATACAATGTTTTTGGCACTTCCTTGGTTTAAAACTAAGCTGTCATGACCGATAATTAGGGTTCCCCCCCCCCAATCAGGAAGTGTCAATTTACTCACACAAACTAAGCCATTTGTTTATGATAGAATCAGAAGGAGAGGCTGGATAATGAGTGCTGAACAACACATTCAGAAGCCTGTCAAAGCAAAATTAATTGTGCTAATGCTACAGGTGGATATTGGCTGATTTCAGGTTCATTTCCTAGAGCCAAGAATAGTAGGAGTTACTTGGTTGTTATTGTTTTTCCCAACTGAAGGCTCCTCTCCGGCTTCTCTTCTCTTGCTTCAGGCTCTTCCTTACAGTTAAGTTATAATGTGTTCTCCAAATCTTGAGCAGAAAACTCTAAACCACAAAATTGCTGCCCTCACTGGAGATATTCTGCTGCAGGCTCAATTCCAACATACAATGTCATCCTTATTTTAGTGAAGGGAGGGCAGGACACCCCCCTGGCTTTCCTTTCCTTCCCCTCCCACCAAACATTACCAGCTGCTACACTAATGGGAAAACACCTACCAATCATTCTTAATACAGGTTGGAGCTAGGGAGAAAGAGAGTTTTGACAGATGGCTAGGCCAGTGGATTTAGCCATCTGTGGAAATTAGTTTTGGTGTTATGCAAATGTTTTATGTGATGCGTTCAAAGGAGCCCAAAGGAGCACCCAGTCACAGCAGGGGTGGGTTCCTACCGGTGCGGTCCAGTGCGCAGCTCCGGTAGGGACCCGCCGATTACACAATTTGCTCACGACTGCTCCGATGCCGTCTTTACCGGACAGTCGCGCACGTCGCCATCTTTTTAAAAGATTTTTTTGGCTTTTTTGCTTCTGCACATCAGGGTACCTTAATAAGCTGCTTTTAAATGATCTTCTGACTCAGTTGCTTATTGGGAAGGTAAACTGAAGCAGAAACTAGGGCCAGATTTGGCTTTCAACTTGACATTTGAACTAGCTCAAGTAATCCATTTTGTCCAATCTTGAATTGTAACAGACAACTGTTACCTTTGCCTCTCAGATGATCAATTAGCAGGTCACTAACAACTCAAGTAAACAAGGCAAATTGTCAATTGCAACAACAACAACAACAACAACAAAAACAACAACAACATAGCCTCAACATTGACAAAAGCAGTCAATTGCAAAAGGCAGCTTTATTTGGAACAGCTTACATTCTGCGATGATACATTTAACACCTATCAAATCCTACAATAAATAATAATTTATTAAATTTATATGCCGCCCAACTCCCAGGGCAGGTTTTTTTGGGGGGTGGGGTGGGGCTTTAAGTGCTTTCTGGCTAATTATTCACCTAGTTCTGGTTATTTCCAGAAAGTTTATAATAACGTCTTTCAAATTTGTATTTGCCTGGCTTTCTGCTTTGCATAGGTGGCACAGGACACACTTGTACCTATTTTTTTAGTTTTGTATTAATAAATGTGGATGGCTTCAAATATTTGCCTTTCAAATATAAGGCGGCTTATCTGTGAGTCTGTGAAAAACCCAAACACGTATTTCATATGGATCAGCACAAATGTGCCTGTTCCTGCATAAAAATAAAGGAAAAGCTTTTCCCTGTCCAATTGTGCTTTTCCCTGTCCAGCTCTAGAGGGTGATGCTAATTTCTGTTTCTTAGCTGAGGGAGCCTGTGTTGTCCAAAAACACTTTTGTGGTCATGTGGCCAGCATGGAATAGAATTCTCTGACCCTGGGAAAGAGGATGGATGGATGGTTCGAACAAGCACAAATAGCCATTCTCTTGTATCTCATAGATGGCTACCAATAGTGCCTAAAATCAAAAGAGAGGTAGAAAAAGGATCAACAGATAGATTAGATAGCCTAGCCCATTTTCCTTGCAATAAACCCGGATAATTAGATATTGTTATTATCAGAGAGCTTGACACCCAATCTGCTCTATACAATTTGTAGCCATGAGCATTCCTGGATTGTGGTGGTGGTTGTGGTTGTGGTGGGGAGAAGGGGACAAATAAAAGAATGTGCATTGCAATATCGTGATGCAAACACTGTCACTTACATACTTGCATGTGGTACCATGATGTATTTATTAAAGGGCAGAATTTGCGTTGTGATACTGCAAAGTACATCTCATCATTTGGACATTATGAATACAAGCTGTGGGCACCGATGCTTATAGCCTCTTCCCCCACTTTGTTGGTTGGAATCACCTCATAGTGACATTCAGGCTCCAGCTACTCTCGTCTTCATTTACCCACAATTCCTTTGGGTCCCATATTACCTCAAAGATACCTCAAGAAGAAAATCTGACTGATGACTACTGGCTGAAATTCTGATACAGCCAACCAAGAAGAAAAGGCGGGGGAAGGCTTCAAGATCTGATAAACTGGGAAACGTGAGAGGAATATAAGATGATGGAATACCTGGGAAAGTAGTTATAGGAGGTTATGAAAGGAGCATATCAGATTAAGGGGCTGATAAACATGTCATGTAGATATAAAAGATATAAAAGGGTGGGTAGAACTACAGTGCAGAAAGATGGCAGAATAGGCAGTGTCAGCCCTCCCAGATAGGAAACATAACTAGATAAGCTAATTCTACTTTGTTGTAAGGCTAGATTAATAGACTCTTACAAATCTGAAGGTTCAAACTTCCCACCACCACTTTTAGTTCCTTGAACTATTAGGGTCCTTCCTAGGTTTCTCTGACCATTTTAAGCACTGGGGGGGGGGGCTTCCCTCTCTCTTGTCTGATTGTTTCCTAGGCAGTACCTCTTCCCTTCATTCCCCAAGGTCACCCACACATTCCATTACAGGTGGGGACAGGAAAAGTGATAGGATGGCTAGAGAAGGAGTACTGGGTCAGGAATTGTGACTCGGGAACTAAGGAAAGTGTCAGAAGGAGGGGTATGAACTTCAGAGAAAAGGGAGAGCAGGAATAGCAGAAAAAGACCAGCAAGAATAAGGAGAGAGAGAGAGAGAGAGAGAGAGAGAGAGAGAGAGAGAGAGAGAGAGAGAGAGAGAGAGAGAGAGAGAGAGAGAGAGAGAGAGGAAGAAGAAGAAGAAGGAGGAGGAGGAGGAGGAGGAGGAGGAGGAGGAGGAGGAGGAGAAAAGAAAGAAAGAGAGAGAGAAAGAAAGAAAGATAAATAGATAGATAGATGATAGGTAGATAGATAGATAGATAGATAGATAGATAGATAGATAGATAGATAGATGATAGATAGAAGATAGATAGATAGATAGATAGATAGATAGATAGATAGATAGATAGATAGATAGATAGATAGATAGATAGATAGATAGATAGATAGATAGATAATTCGGCAATTGTACCAGTTGGTCTCCTTGACTAACCTCCAACTCTCAGCCTCATATTTCACTGGACTGCATATGCCTCACATCTACCCAGTATAATTAAGTAATAATAAATAAGGAATATAAAATAAAACTGTGCTGGACTAAAATAGAAGGAAATAATGGAAAAGTTCAGTTTTGAGATAAGGTGCTGAATCATTCTGTTAATACGACACTTTGGTCAACCTGGCCAATACTGTGGTGCTGATAAAGTCTTAATGGTGCTGAAACATCTCTCTAATGAAAGGCTAACACACAAAATAAGGGTCTGTACCATTATTCAGTGAGAATAACCTTGAGAGGCAGGAGGGGGAGCTGCAACCAAAATAATGATCAAAGAACAGACATCTCAGTCCACAGAAGGAATATGGGGTGAGGGTGCGGAAATCATCTCAGAATTGACCCTACCTAACTAGGGTCCTCTGGGAAGGCAGGAGGGGAAGAAGTGTATTCAGACTTAGAAGAATCTGTTACTGTAACCTTATAATACTCATAAAAGTAGTATTAGTATCCCTGCTTTTGGTTTCCTGGTCTGGACTACCTGGAAGGGTTGACAGGTTCACAAAGAAAATGGAACACTGTTAGATTATTTGGATGATTGGGCTGAAATAATCAAGTAAATTCTTTTTTTAAAAAAATAGTTTTTATTAAACAGTTTTCTCTTTAAAAACAACATAAAAAACAACCACAAATACAGAAAAAGAAAAGAAAAGAAGAAAAGAAAAGAAAAAAGAAAAGTAAACATAACATAACATAACATAACATAACATAACATAACATAACATAACATAACATAACATAACATAACATAACATAACAACATAACATAACATAACATAACATAACATAACATAACATAACATAACATAACATAACATAACATAACATAACATAACATAACATAACATAACATTTAGGATCATTTTACAGCTTTCCATATCGATATACATAATTTGCTTTTGCACTTCTCTATTATATATTACCTTCCTATCCAATGTAATCAATGTAACCAATGGATCAAGTAAATTCATAACCAGAAATTCAGGTGAAAATTCACCCACTTGACACATCACGGAATCTCATGGAATGTACATACTGTACATTTCAATTAGATGGACACATATTATATTAATGTCAAAAAGAGAAAAGTAAACCTAGAAAGTTGTGGTTTATCTGCTTTCCTTTTGGTTATTATGGCTCAATACTGCTTATATTATTATTTTTTTGTTCTGGATTTTCTTCATTTTTCAATACCGGCTAGCTATTACATGATACTATGCTTCTTGTTTATTATCCCTCTTAAAGAGTCCAAAATGTCCAAGAAATACCTTACATGGGCTGGAGGGGCATTTAGGGGAGTGATGCGGTCTGGAGTTAGCATTCAATTTGCCAGTGAAATTCTCCTATCACTTTTATGACACTCTGAATCCTTACTGATATGACATTGGTTTGATTCCTATTGCTTTCTTATGCTGCCTGTTGACCATTTGTAATACTTCCAAAGTCGTAAAGGTGTTACAGTATGTCTGCCTCTGCTGTTTCCAGAGCGAGCTAATATTATTTTCAGGCATCATGAATCAATAAATGGATTGATACGCTTCAGTGAAATTCTTGAGCCTGCAGTCTTTGACACCGATTATATTTTACCCTCTGACCCGCTGAGTTGTAAAAGTGCAAATGCAAACAGAATTGACCATCAAATTAAGATCAACCCCTCCAGCCTTGGCATACCTGTGCAGCAAATCGGATTTTTTTTGTCTAAAAAAAAACCCCACTACTGGGTTAAAATAATATTATTATTCCTTCTTGCATTGTGCTTGGCTTCTTACAAATGATTCAATTTGTATTTTTAAAGGCAGAATAATTGGGTAGTAAAAATAATGAACTGGGGTTTTGTCACTGAAGGAATCCCATGTGAATGAAATGAGCTAGATGAAATATCTGCAGGGGGCTTAGATCACGTTACATCAACACAACAGATTGGCAAAATGATCTGGGAAGGAGGCCATGAGGAATACACGACGGGCATTTTGCTTGTTGTGCTTCTCACATCTCCAGAGCAGATCACTTCCTAGCCACCACCTAGATGACAGAGGATTTAAATTACTGGGAGTTTATAAACTTCTATTGCTTCTCATTCTGGAGATTTTTAATTAGCAACCGCTTATTAATTATTAATTAATTAATTAATTACAAACAGTGATTTCCCTAGAATGATAAGAGAGGCAATAGAAATTTATAAGCCTCCCTGAGCCGCAGTCACTTACATGACGGTTAGCAATTTATTTATTTATTTATTTATTTTGTTATTCTTATATGCCGCCCAACTCCCGAAGGACTCAGGGCGGCGTACAACATAAGAAATACAAGAATAGACAAAATTTCAAACAATTTAAAAACAGTACAAAATTTTAAAAAAAACAGTATAAAAGCAGCAACAACATCCATCCATTCAACCACATACATACTTGGGGGGTAAGCTCAGATGGGTTAAGCTGTCCCCCCCCACCTGCAGGAAGAGCCATGTCTTAACGGCCTTTCGGAAGGCCAGCAGAGTGGGGATGGTTCGGGTCTCTGGGGGGAGTTGGTTCCAGAGCACGGGGCCAGCCACAGAGAAGGCTCTCCCCCTGGGGCCCGCCAGCCGGCATTGCTTGGCTGACGGGACCCGGAGGAGGCCAACTCTGTGGGCCCTAACCGGTCGGAGGGAAGTGTGAGGCAGAATGCGGTCCCGGAGATATCCTGGTCCTAAGCCATGAAGGGCTTTAAAGATGGTGATCAACACCTTGAATTGGACCCGGAGACCGATGGGCAACCAATGCAGCTGGCGGAGAATTGGTGTCACGTGGGTGTACCTCGGCACACCCACCACAGCACGCGCAGCCGCATTTTGCACCAACTGAAGTCTCCGGATACTCTTCAAGGGTAGCCCCATGTAGAGCGCATTGCAGTAGTCCAAACGCGAGGTGACAAGGGCATGAGTGACCGTGAGTAACGCCTCCTTCTCCAGATATGGCCGCAGCTGGTGCACCAGGCGAACCTGTGCAAAGGCCCCCCTAGCCACAGCAGAAAGGTGAAGATCTAATTTTAGCTGTGGATCTAGGAGGACCCCCAAGTTGCGGACCTGGTCTGAGGGAGTCAGTTTCGCACCCTCAAAGACCAAGGAGGGACAGTTATCATGGTCCTTAGGAGGCATTATCCACAGCCACTCGGTCTTGTCGGGATTAAGTCTGAGTCTGTTCCTCCCCATCCAGATCTTAACGTCGTCCAGGCATCGGCACATTACATCAACTGCCTCCCTGAAGTCAGACGGGGTGGTAATGTACAGCTGGGTGTCGTCAGCGTACTGATGGAAACACACCCCATGCCTGCGGATGATCTCACCCAACGGTTTCATGTAGATGTTAAACAGGATGGGCGAGAGAACTGACCCCTGGGGCACCCCACATAGTAGGGGCCTAGGGGACGATCTCTGCCCTCCTGCCCACACCGACTGCATCCGATCGGCGAGATAAGAGGAGAACCACCGCAAAACGGTGCCTCCCACTCCCAACTCGCCGAGCCGATGCAGAAGGATACAATGGTCGATGGTATCGAAAGCCGCTGAGAGGTCAAGTAGCACCAGGATGGAGGAGTTCCCCCCATCCCGGGCCCGCCAGAGATCATCCATCAGAGCGACCAAGGCAGTTTCTGTACTGTAGCCGCGCCTGAAACCCGACTGATAAGGATCTAGATGATCTGTTTCATCCAGGAGCTGCAGAAGCTGGGTCACCACCACCTTCTCTACAACTTTACCTAGAAAAGGTAAGTTGGAGACTGGACGGTAGTTTTTCAAATCGGCTGGATCAAGGGAAGGCTTCTTCAGGAGGGGTTGCACCACCGCAGCTTTTAATGACTGCGGTACGGATCCCTCTCGCAAAGAAGCGGTGATCACCGCCTGGATCCAGCCGCGTGCCACCTCCCTGCTGGCCGAGACCAGCCAGGAGGGGCACGGGTCCAATAAACAGGTGGAGGTACCCATCGCTCCCATAGCCCTGTCCACATCCTCGGGAGAAACAGGCCCAAACTCTTCCCATAATGGTGGACTAAGACTCGCCCCTGTCAACTCTATGGACTCTGCCATGCCAGAGTCCAAATTTGACCGAATCTGAGCGACTTTATCCGACAGAAACTCAGCGAATTCCTCAGCTCTGCCTTGTAAGTGTTCCTCGCTCCCCCCTTTTGCAAGGAGGGAGCGAGTCACCCTAAACAAGGCGGCTGGACGAGAATCTGCGGACGCAATAAGAGCGGAAAGATAAGAACGTCTTGCCGCCCTTATCGCCACTAAATAAGATCTGATGTAAATTCTTAATAGTGTTCGGTCAGACTCGGTCTTTTTTTTCCTCCAGCGGCGCTCCAGACGTCTCTTCTGGCGTTTCATCTCCCGGAGCTCCTCGGTAAACCAGGGAGCTTTCCGGGATCCACTGCCACGGAGAGGTCGCTTAGGCGCAATTCGGTCTAACGCCCCTGATGCTGCGATGTTCCAAGCATCCACCAGGGAGTCAGCCGAGTTGTGTACCAGGGTTTCAGGTATTTCCCCAAGCTCCCTCTGGAATCCTTCTTGCTCCATTAGGCTCCTGGGGCGGAACCACCTAGTCGGTCCCGCCTCCCTGTGGGGGAGGAGTGGGGTTGTGAAATCCAGCCTCAGAAGGAAATGATCTGACCATGACAGTGGGGTGGTGACTATATCCCTTATCTTCAGATCATCTCTCCACTGCCCCGAGAGAAACACTAGGTCAAGTGTGTGACCACCCTCATGGGTCGGACCTTGAATTACTTGGGTTAGGTCCATGGTTGTCATGGAATCCATGAACTCCTGAGCTGCCCCCGAGGTTTCGCCAGCAGATGGCAGGTTAAAGTCCCCCAGCACCATAAGCCTGGGGAACTCAACTGCCAAGCCGGCTACTGCCTCAAGCAGCTCAGGCAGGGCCTTACTTACGCAGCTGGGAGGCAGGTACGTTAAGAAAAGGCCCACCTGAACCCCTAAGTCCAACTTCAGAAGGAGCGTCACACACCCAACAATCTCCGGGGCAGGGATCCTACGAGGATGCAGATTTCCACGCGTTATAATTGCCACTCCTCCCCCCCTTCCCTGGGGTCGGGATTGATGCTGCACCGAGAAACCAGCTGGGCATATCTCAGAGAGGGCTACTCCCCCCTCCTGCCCTAGCCAGGTCTCGGTAACACACACCAGGTCTGCCCCCTCCTCTGTGATTAGATCACGTATCAGGGGGGCTTTGTTGATAATTGACCTGGCGTTAAGCAGCAGCATCCTGAGCCCAGGGCCCTGAAAACCCTGGTTGCCAGGTGTCCGGGTTGAGCACGATGGAACCGGATCAGAGGGGCCGGAACAAGGGATAGCTTGTATACAGCGAGGTCTTATTCCCCGAGAGCGGCCCTCCCCTCTGCTCCCGCAATATCTGCCTCTTCCCATTATGACCGAGATGTTCCGGCTCTCACCCCCATCAGAGACCCCCTCCCCCTCCCCGCTGGCCCTCCCCCCTTCCTGCAGGCCATACATACCATTCTCTTCAGCCAGGATAATTTCGTTCCGTCCTCCCCCGTTTCTGTTAATACACTCGGCGGGTGGGGGTGGACATTCAGACCCCGGCTCTACCATTTTCAATGACCATGCAGCACATACATATCTATCTCACTCATCCACAAACCACACACTCAAATCACAATCACACTTCCAAGAGGGGGGGTATTGGTGGCGGGCATTCTGTTTCATTGAATACAGGCAGCATATAAGGATGGAATATCTGTTGCCACGTTCAGTTTCAGATCTCTGATGAAGAAGCCAGTAGCCCATAGCAGCCATGAAAACACACAAGGAACCCAAGAGATTGCTGAAATGAAGTTCCCGCTACATGCGGTATTTGTGCTGCTCCTTGATCAACTCTACACCTGCACAGGGGTGAAATCCAGCAGGTTCTGACAGGTTCTGGAGAACCGGTAGCAGAAATTTTGAGTAGTTCGGAGAACCGGCAAATGCCACCTCTGGCTGGCCCCAGAGTGGGGAGGGAATGAGGATTTTGCAGTATCCTTCCCCTGGAGTGGGGTGAGAATGGGGATTTTGCAGTATCCTTCCCCTGCCACGCCCACTAAGCCATGCCCATCAAGCCCACACCACACCCACCAAGCCACACCTACAGAACCGGTAGTAAAAAAAATTGGATTTCACCACTGCACCTGCAATCAAGAAATCACTGTCTCCTTTGGAGAGCAGAGGTGTTCCTCTACCATGTACTTGAAACTGCTGTTTGGATCAGCAATGCGCATACTAGTGCTCCAGGGCGGTTTTTCCCCCCATTGGCTCCTGCTCCCCCCCCTGCAATTTGCAGGATCATTTTGAAATCACAGAGGAAACCAACCTAGAAGAAACTAAGGAGGGAGGGCAGGGATGGGAATCTGGCTGGATGCTGAGTTTTATATATCCTCTCCCCCAGCAACGTCTAGGAGAAATGCTCATCTAGAATTTTTCAACTTAGAGAGGGTAACGTCGAAGATAAGTATAAGTGTTAAGGTATGTGCAAAGTAACCCTTGAATAACAAGGATATGCACATGGAAAACGTTTATGAGAGTAGTTATGAATAATTATTCAGCCACACACAGATACACTAACTTGAGTTAAAGTTTACTTTAAGAAATAGCACAATCCAATAAACAGTCCAGGTCATATATGTAATAGTCAGAATAAAAGTCCAATAAATATCCAATTACAAAGTCTTCTTACCAGTTGCCTTTGTCATGTATAGTAAACAAAGATATCAAGGTATAAACACAGCTTAGATACAACAGAGAACAGAATGTCACAGAGAGCATGTCAGAGAGAGAGAGAGAGAAAGCTATGATCTCTAGCTCCCTCTTATGGCAACCTGCAACACAATCAACCAATCAGAAATATCATACAGTTAAAGCTACATACATCAACACAGTTAAACCTACAGACATACATTGTTGGTTTATATATTGCCAACCCAACTGATTGGACAGAGTCCTAACAATAAGCCCCCTTAAAAATGCTTCTGAGGGTCCACAGAGTGAAATGGTGACTGCATGGATACAAAAAATTAGGAGCTTTCTTTTTGCTAAGCACAATAGATAGCAAGATTTTAAGTTTAGGCTGAGAATCATGTTCAGAACCAAAAGATTATCAAGCAGACCCAACATCATTTTATCAGAGAATTAAAGACTGTTTGCACAACTTATGGACAATGTGTTTATCAATGCATCCCACTCTGTGTTTTTCTTACAGATGTCCTGTGTAAAGAAACAGATGGCAATGAATGGATTTGTTTTGATAATCATGAACTCAACTGAAAGACAGTGCCAGATTTTCAATCTCCCCTTCATACCCAAATAGTATAAAAGAGATTTGGGGGCAATGATTGTTCTTTATTTTGGAACACAGTACAAGTAAGAAACGAATGCCATCCTCCCCGCCCCCTATCCCAGCTTTCCTTACACTTTGAGCACATAGGAAAGGGTTGAGATTCTCCAATTGCTTTTCAGATATTTCAGCAATGCAGAAAGGATACTTTGAAAAGTTAAAAGATTAATTTGGGTTCCTGTTCAGATAGCAGCCTGATCTATAGTAGGACTTTAGAAGATTAATTTTGAGCAGGTTTGTGAGAGTCTTTAATGATTTCTGAAATGCAGGATTAAGCTGAAAGCTGAAATGCTTGGTCATCCTTGGTCATTGAAATAGTCTGCTTCTAATGACAATGATGGATCAGTAAAAATTGTAAACGCAATCTCTTAAAGAAGGAATGTCAAACTCAAGGCCCGTGGGCTGGATCCGGCCCATGGGATGCTTAGATCTGGCTCACGGGGCCGCCCGGGCAGCAGTGAAATGCTCCCGGTTCGCTTTTACCTGTTGGTCGTCGGAGAGCCGATCGCGAAGGTAGCGTGATGCTCCGCCCACCCGCCGGGACACCACCATTTGAGTTCTTTTACCCTCTGCACATGCACAAAGCATTCTGTGCATGTGCAGAGGGTACAAGAACTCAAATGGCGGTGTCCTGGTGGGTGGGTGGAGCGTCACACTACCTTTGCAATCGGCTCTCCGACGACCGACAGGTAAAAGCGAACTGGGAGCATTTCACCCCTGTGCCCGGGAAACAGCAAAGGACTGGCCTGCGGTGTCTCTGCCAGTGAAAATGGAGATCGGGAGTCCGTTTTCACTGGCAGAGCACTTGGGCCGCCACAGGCACCCCTGACATGAGTTATATCAGGCTGGCCATGCCTACCCTGGCCACGTCCCCAGCCCCCCCCAGGTCAAAACACAACCCTGATACGGCCCTCAATGAAATCGAGTTTGACACCCCTGTCTTAGAGGGTATACAATATTTTCCGGAAAATGTTGAACACAACCCGTTGGACATAGCAGCCAGCAGCCATAACAATATCTCTACTTTCTCTAAATTACATTTGAGCTTACTGGTCCTTATCCAATTTGTTACTACAAGCATCAATTTGACATTCTTGCTTTTCACCTCTTTGAATCAGTGGTGGGTTCCTACCAGTGTGGTCCACTCTGTCATTCCGGTAGCGGCCTGCCAATTGCACAATTTGCGTGCAATGGCTCTGGTGCTATCTTCGCCGGTCTGTTGTGCAGCACCATCTTTTTTCTGAATTTTTGGCCTTTTTTGCTTCCTGCGCATGCGTGGAAGCAAAATCTTGCGAGGGGATGGGTGCGCAAGATTTTGGTGATTTTCTGCTTCCGCTCATGCATGTGTGCGGCCCCTCATGAGATTTCAGCGATTTTTTGCTTCCTGTGCATGCGCGGAAGCAAAATCACGCGAGGGGACACGTGCGTGTAGCGAGCGCGCGAGCGCAGCGCACCGGTAGGCAGGTAAGAGGAACCCGCCCCTACTTTGAATGAATGAGAAAAGGAGGATTGCTACCTGGATAAAATGCAGGATTGGACCTTTGTTAAAAAAAAAGAATGTCTGAATTGCCATCTGCTTTTGAAGACTGTACTACTTCACTTTCAGTTTTTCAAGGGACATCCATATAGCATACATATCCTTTCTTTTCACCTACAAAATTAAATAAAAATGAATGATAAAATAAAATAGCTGAAATTGTGCAAGATGCCCAAGTCTTATTTTTAAGTTCTTTGAGATTGCTTGAAATTCCTGGAGTCTGAAATTGCTGTTGTGAAATTGGTAAAATCTCAAAAAAAATTGTCTATGGAGATCCTCAATTATCTAGGCCATGATTGTCTCAAATGTGCTTTTTCAAAAGACTGTTTTTCCATGAAGATGTTTTGCTTCTCATCCAAGAAGCTTCTTTAGTTCTGGCTTCTTGAGGTCCAATGAGAAGTGAAACGTCTTCAAGGAAAAACAAAGTCCAGCTGCCTTTTTTTGGGGTGGGGAGAAACACTTTTGGGACTCAAAAGATTTGATAATCTGGTGCAACCAGGTTGGGAGTGACATTGTGTAATTAAAAAATATGGCATTGGTTGGGACAGATGAAAAAAAAAACACCAGGAAAATCTTCATCCCCTAATTACCTTTCTAGGGACTTGAGAAACAGTAAAATCTGTCAACTTACCGTATTTTTCGGAGTATAAGACACACCTTTTTACCCTCAAAAAGAGGGTGAAAACTTGGGTGCGTCTTATACACCAAATGTAGCCCCACCCAGCCACCCCCACCCTTTGGCCTCTGCCTGCCAGCAATTTACCTCTTTGCAGCAAACAGGGCACAAAAAGAGATTATCTGCCTCCCGACCTACAGCTGACTGAGGCTTGCAAGCCACGTGGTAAAATGAAACTAGCTACGGTGACTGTAATGAGACAAATTGCTGGGAGATAAACTGCTGGCAATGTTAGACTGCTGAAATTGCAAAAAGGTAAGCTATAGCTGCTATAGCCTAGAGGTAGAGCTCTTGCCCCACAATCAGGAGGTTGTGAGTTCTATCCTAGGTAGAGGCAGATTCTGTTAATATGTTATTTTGTTAAATGTTTGTAGAGTGTTCAAATTATTAGACTTATTTTTTAAAGACTGCTTTATTATTGTTCTAGACAATTTAACAAAATGAAGAAGCTTTTTAAAATAAATGCTTGCTCTGAAGAGGCCCAGTGCTATTGTATCTTCTTTTAAATAGCAGAGAATACTTCCAGAAAGCCACATCAATTTTAAAGATCTGTAAAAGTATAATCTGAAATGTCTTGTTTTAGTATTAAGTATTAGTATTAGTATTAAAATAAGGCAGCTGAGTTAATGACTTAGTCATGTTTGGAGTAGATCTATTTAAATAATTGGGAGGAGTTAGTGTGATTACATTTAAGAAAACTTTCTGGGATTAATATACTGCCATAATGTACATTTCTCCAATTCTTTGCTATTTCTATGGGTCAGACACACATGCACAGAAATACACAGCAAACAGTCTATATCAGGGGTGGCCAAACTATGGCTCTTTGAGGACCTGTGGACTTCAACTCCCAGAATTCCTGAGCTAGCCATGCATGCATGGCTGGCTCAGGAATTCTGGGAGTTGCAGTCCACAGGTCCTCAAAGAACCATAGTTTGGCCACCCCTGGTCTATATCATCTGTGCTGTTTGCTGTTTGGCAAATTGCTGGGAGGCAGAGGCCTTTTTTCCTTGTTTTCCTCCCCCAAAACTAAGGTGCGTCTTATACTCCGGTGCATCTTATACTCCGAAAAATACGGTAGTTATAAAAACATTTGAAGTTTAAAGAAAGTTGATAAAATTGGGAGAATATATTAGGAGGTGAGCATAGGTTCTGTGGAATCAAAGTAACTTTAAGATGGATCCCACAATTGTACCTCTCTGGAAAGCAACTGAGTTCCCAGAATACCCTCTTTGTTCTTTTAACATATTGTTGCTTTTGTAGTACAATCCCTTACCTCATAGTACCTACCCCATATCTGACCTCAATGATTTATAAGAGGATGCTATATCCAGTCAAATCTAATCAATTACCTTGCTTTATCCAATCAGCTGTATAAGTAATCTGCATAACTCTAGATCAGTGGTTCCCAACCTTTCTAATGCCGTGACCCCTTAATATAGTTCCTCATGTTGTGGTGACCCCCCAACCATAAAATTATTTTGGAGACCCAGCGAACAAAGAGGCAAACAGGGAGGGAGGGAAGAGAAAGACTGAGAGATATTAGCACAGGGCTAGCCTGATCATATGGAGCAGAGCGGCGGCGATGGACCATGCTCCGGCACCACCTCCTTCTCCAGTTCACTCCGGCTTAGCTCCTCCTGCCCCCGGCGGTGGTGCCCTCAGCACCAAGGCTGTATAATCAGGCTAGCCCTGCGCTACTATCTCTCAGTCTCTCTTTTCCCTCCCTCCCTGTTTGCCTCTTTGTTTGCTGGGTCTCCGCGCCAGCCGAGGGTGAGAGGGCAGGCAGACGATTTCGACCCAGCTGTCCTCCTTCCCACTGTCATGCGCTGTGAAACTTAAGTGGTCATTGGCTGGCCATTCCCTCCTGTGACTCCCTTTCCTTTCGACACCAGTGGGAAGAAATTGCCGCTGCGAGCAGGAGACAGGGGCGGCCACAGATGTCTTAAGCACCGCCTTGTACTCTCCAGCGCGCAATCTTGCGACGCCCCGCCCCTTAGCTGATGCTGTCAAAGCTCGGCCGCCAGGCGTCACAAATGCCTCTCACCGAATGGCACCTCTCCCGACCAATCGGAGAGCTCGGGCGAGTTGAGCTGATATGGCCAGGCTTGTGGCAGTGGGAGGGGGGAGCTGAGGATGCCGGGGCGACCCCTGGGAAATGGTCATTCGACCCCCAAAGGGGTCCCGACCCCCAGGTTGGGAACCACTGCTCTAGATAGAGAGGTTGTATCCTTGCCCACTTAAGGTTTCGCCTTTACTGTCTCCGGTACTGTAATAACCTGTGCTTCAATGGAATTGTGTGGTTGTTTTTGTAGTTTAAATGAACTTTTATGGACATTGTGAGAGAAATTTCTCCTACAATCTTTGCCGGACTCTGCTTGCTCTTTTCCCCGATGTGTTTGTTTACAACGCAATTTCAGCAGCAAACAAATTGAGAATATAATATTCCCAAAATGGGGGAGGGGGAAAGGAATATTCCAGAAAACATAAAATAAAATAAAATCCCAGATCCCCGGTGTTGACATTTGGTTGGCCATAGTTATCAACCTCCATCGTATACAAATAAAGAAATCACAATATTTTTCAGGTCTTTCCCCCCTGAGATAGTTATTTCTGGTGGGTCTTTCCTGGTGTTTGTGAAAGCAGCAACTGCTATGATTAATAGCGTTTTCTGCCTCAAATCATCTTTTGCTGTCAGCACTACCAAATTGATAAGAATGAATGAGCTTAGCATGAAAAGCCAGCCTTGTTCCTGCTTTCTGCTAAGCCAATTAGTGCCTCTTTTTATAAGTGTTCAATTGGCCCATTAAACTTGCAGCCTTCAAACAATAATTCAACATCAGATATGACAATAACTTATCTGAAAAGAGGGTTGTAACCCTTTTGATTTGTTACAAATAAATATGTACTCTTAGAGATCAGGGAACCATCATTGGTATGACTGGAATGTGTTTACACACTAACGTAAATCTAAAAGATAACAATATATTTCAAGGAAATCACGTGAAATGGGACTGTTAGAATTAGGGCATGAAAACTGATTTCTTGGTTGAGTGAGGGTGATCTGTGGGAAATTATCTCTGCAACAAAACAAGCTTTTGATCTCCCTCCCCCTTCTCCTATTTCAGCTCACTGAAATATATATTAGAATAATGTGTCTCCATTGCTGTCAACTGCCATTGTGTATATGGATGCTTGTTCAGTTTTGGTCTGTTTCTCTTTGGGTTTATAATTAAATATAGATTCATAAATGGTTTGTCTTGATAATATAAGATACTATAAGGAATATAAAATTATAATTAAATTCTGTTCTCTCTCTCTCCCTCCCTCCCTCCCTCCCTCTCTCTCTCTCTCTCTCTCTCTCTCTCTCTCTCTCACACACACACACACACACACACACACACACACACACACACACACACACACACACACACACACACACACACACACACAAATTTCCTGGGTCTAGTAGGGGTCAATTTGAAAGCAACATGTCCTACACTCCAATTCTCTCCTTCTTAGGGGGTCAGTAGGTAGAAGAAAAAAATGCAGTTTATCATGGAGCATTTTCCCTGTTCTGAGAATACAGTGTGATCCGGATGACATTCATGTTCTGTATGACAGCAATGTGGAGGCAATGGCAACACCTAACTAAGGGACCGAATGTGAGTTCTAAGAATTTCATTCATTTGCCAAGTGATTGTATACACTTAAACCAAGGGTTGAATGGGAGCATATACCTAGGGAAGCAGATATGCTGTAGGATTGGTGCCTTAAGGAAACGTAGGGAATGCACGTTTCATTTGGAAGACCAAAGATGGATGGATGCTCCTCTCTATTCGTCAATGGACTTAGTTGCTATTGTGCTATATACAGTATGATTCTCCTACCTGGGAATAAATTAGCTGGAATTGGATTTGATGACAGATTGGAGTAGTCTCTGCCAATTGGCTCTTTTTAGATGTCATTAACAATAAATATCCTAACTATTAGGAAAGGAAAAGAGTCCCTGCAGATTTTAATCCGCTAGTTGTTGGTGACTATAGGGGGTGGCGCTCATATCTGTTTCAAGGCCATGACTCTATGTCTGAAGTCATATGTCTGGTCATGTGGCCAGCATGAAGCGCTGTTTCCTCCTCACCAAAGTGGTATCTATTTATCTACTCACATTTGCAGGCTTTCGAACTGCTAGGTGGGCAGGAGCTAGGCAAAGATGGGTGCTCATCCCATCGCATGACGCTTGGTTCTTGAACCCAGGTTGTTGGCTTTTCAGCTGACAAGGTCAGCATCTTAACTGCTGAACCATCACACCGCCCACCCTAACTATTAAACTGAAAAGCAAATATGTCTATAGGTGATTGGATAATTTGACTACCTTATTTGGTTCTCCAGCATAGATATATGATATGCCAAGGTTCAACAGAGTATGTATTAAATCCTTACTCCCCTAATGTCGGTGTGAGATTTTATTATTTTATTTAATTGATATGACTTTAATGCTACCCATATCATCAGGTTCCTGCAATATACAAAAGATCTGGAAAATCAGAAGCAAACAGAGACTGTACAGATGTGAACCATTTTTCCTGCTGAAAAGGGGAAGATAAAGAGGTTAAAAAATTGAACCTTGTTTCCACTATAAATAGGGCTCGCGTTTTATACTTGGCATTCTTCCTTAATGGTCTTTCTAGTTTTTACAATAAGCATAAGTTCTCCAAGAGAGTTGCCCTTGAATTACTACTTGTGAAGCTTCTTTCTCCAGTATTGGCCAAGAAAAGCCTGACAACTGATCTTTGCAATGGCTACAATTTTCTAAAGACACTGGGGACAAGGTGGTTGATCAAAAGGAGTTGGTTGAACAGAAGAAGACAATTGCAGTAAACTTAGAATAAATGAAAGAAGTCATAATGTAGCTGTTCGTAGGATGTTCTTTACAGGCACAACATTCTGGATGGGAAAAAAAAGCTTTAAACTAGGATTGGTAGCACCCAGTTATATAAGCACAAATAGAATCGGTGTGGTACCCTTTAATTTTTCAACATCCAATTTTAGTTCAAATTTTGGTGACAACTTAATCAAGGCTGTCAAGAGGTCTCTTAATGTCAAGTCCTATGCAAAAAGAAACCAAATCAAATTATTGTCTCTTAGATTTTCTAAATAGCCTCTGAGTCCTGGAGCAAGCAATTAAAATTGAACAGGTTCTAAATTTACTAATTGAATTTTTTTATTTTTTTAGGAAGGGATAGTGGAAATGAAAACATTCAAGTTCAGCTTCCACTAATCTGTACTTGAAGGAGGCCTGGGAGACAAACTGCCCACACCTAATATATATAATAACCCTGGTGGTGTAATGATTAAAATGCAGTATCGCAGCCTAACTCTGCCCACAGTCTGGAGTTCGATCCTGATGGAGCTCGAGGTTGACTCAACCTTCCATCCTTCGAGGTCGGTAAAATGAGGACTCAGATTGTTGGGAGCAATATGCTGACATTTGTAAACCGCTAAGGGAATGTTGTAAAGCACTATGGGACAATAAGTCTAAGTGCTATTGCCATAGGTACACTGTCAACCCCCCCCCCCCAAAAAAAATTCCCCAAAGCGATGTATTTGGTCTAAAGTGTTAGGGTTTTTGCCTCTTGGGCCACCTGATGCTTTGGTAACTTTTGCTTAGCATGCACAAATTGATAAAATCAAAGCAAATGTCTTCCAAAATCACCCTGCTGAAATTTGGCAGGAAATTGCCAGATATACCTAGTATTATAATTTTCTCCTGAGTTTTGATGGCATCTTTTTGAAAACAAAACAAAGCTATGTTAAGCCTCTGGCTATTTTAATGAGCTTGTGACAATTTAACATCCCATTCTGTTCCACTGGGAAACAAGAGTTTAAACATTAACCATAGTTGCACTCTGAAAAATCTCAGAGAAATGTGATTTTAAAAACAAATTATTGGGGTATAATACTTCTCCTTATTAATGGGCTGCCTCTAGGGAAGATATAACCATATTTAAGTGAAACATGTTTATGTACAATCTGCTCCAGGAACATGAGTTCAGCAAAATCAAGATTTGCGCTTGGGTGGAGAGTTGCAATCACTCCGTGAAATCTAGTTACACTCTCCCTACAGACATTTCCTGTCAATATAAGGAAGATTAGAGGTAATGAAGGGGAGGGAAGGTATAGCATATGCCCTCATCATGTCCTTGGGCAGACTTTCATCCTCCCAACATATGAGGAATACATATGGAGAGAGGTATACGTGCACATGTACAGACGTAAATCACAACATGCCTACAATGGGAAGACACTCTCTGTTCTTCTCACCAGTTATGATTGCATCAAGGAAACAAAGTTGGGTGACACCAATGTTGTGTAATAGACCAAAACAGTGTTCCATTTAGAGGATGCCATCTTGCAGGATCTCATCTTAAATGTACTAGAGAAATTTAAAAAAATTTTTTTTTAGGAACTGAGGATTTTAAGAGGAAGTAAGTCCTTTTGATTTCTTATTTTCCTTATGGCTTATCATCTTGATACTTCTCAATGAGCGTGTGTGTGTGTGTGTGTGTGTGTGTGTGTGTGCATATCTCACATATATGAAAGGTCCAAATGATGTCCTATTCTGGTTTTTTTTTTGGCCAATACTAGCTTGCCTATTTACAGGATTTGCAGTGGAATAAAATTATATCCATGGACTTTTTCATACCCTCTTTAGAAGGTTTATCTGCCAAATGATCTATTCAAACAATTACTTCGTAGTTGGAAGAGGTCTGCTCTTGGCTTTATTTAGAAAAACAATTTTTGAAAGATCTCAGTCCCAATCCCATCAATATGCTACTGAACAGGGATTGCTTCTTCCCATGGAGAAGATCCATAGCTGCACATAAAGTACAGAGTCTTCTGATTTTTTATGTATCTATATATCTATCTATATCTATATCTATCTATCTATCTATCTATCTATCTATCTATCTATCTATCTATCTATCTATCTATCTATCTATCTATCTATCTATCTATCTATCTATTTTCAAACTTACATTTTTTGCTGATAAAGAAATAAAGGGAGACTAGTATAGATCTATCTATTTAGCTCTCATCAGCTAGCCATACCCTTCTAGGATTCAAACTTGGGCTGCTCGCCTTGCTAGGCACTGCTTTTAACCTCTAAGCCACAAGTTCTCCTCCCTTATCATATATATATCATCCCCGGCCACCAGAGGGTTTTCTTCATGGTGCAGAAGAGAGAAGGGAGAATCTGGTTCCTACCTTCCATCTCAGTCCTGTTGCTGTTTATTTTATTTTATTTTATTTTATTTTATTTTATTTTATTTTATTTTATTTTATTTTATTTTATTTTATTTTATTATTTTATTTTATTTTATTTTATTATTTTATTTTATTTTATTTTATTTTATTTTATTTTATTTTATTTTATTTATTTTATTATTTTATTTTATTATTTTATTTTATTTATTTTATTTTATTATTTTATTTTATTTATTTTATTTTATTTTATTTTATTTTATTTTATTTTATTTTATTTTATTTTATTTTATTTTATTTTATTTTATTTTATTATTTTATTTTATTTTATTTTATTTTATTTTATTTTATTGTTTGTCAAGCAGGTATGAGAAAGCAAGTATACTGTAAGTATGAACATAACATATTAACATATAAGTATAAACAGGTATAGGTATATACATAAGAAATGAGTACGAGTAAATGGGAACAGTATGCACGCCCCTTAAAGACCTCTTAGGAATGGGATGAGGTCCACGGTAGACAGTCTAAGGTTAAAGTTTTGGAGGTTTGAGGATGTAACCACAGAATCAGGTAGTGTATTCCAGGCATTGACCACTCTGTTACTGAAGTCATATTTTCTGCAAGCGGTTTACTTTGAGTTTGTATCTATTGTTTGCCCGTGTATTATTGCGGTTGAAGCTGAAGTAGTCATTGACAGGTAGGACGTTGTAGCAGACGATTTTGTGTACTAAGCTTAGGTCAGACCGTAGGCGGCGTAGTTCTAGGTTGTCCAGGTCCAAAAGATGGGATTAAGGAAAGTCCCTTTGGGAATATCCATGCTAATTGCTCACAATATTGTTTCCAGGGGCTCTGGAAAGTTCCTCGCTTTTATATAGATAGGTAGCGTTAGATCGTTGTTGTTAAATCCCCTCTCTTATTTCTTGCCTGTTGTTCATGTGTCTCTTTCCCTGTTTTGCCTGCTTTTTCTCCTGTTTTGCCAGTTAATTGTTTTTGGTTTGTTTAATTGTTTAATAAATTGTTTAATAAATAAACTTCAAGCTACATTTTTTTACTAGTTTTAATGGATGGCACATGTGCTTGCTCTGATCTGATAGGAGTGCGTGGGGACCGAACTAAAGTGGAAAATATCCACAGTATTTTCCAATCCTCCTTTTTCTCTTGTTACAGTTGTTAATACAGCAAATTGCAATCCCAATAAAATGAAGAATTCTGTGCCAATTTGGCTGAACCTTGGGAGCAAAGAAGGGGAAACAGGAGGGAAAATAAGCACTTGAATAAGACCCAGCTGCTGTGGCCTAGAGGTACAGCTCTTGCCTCACAATCAGGAGGTTGTGAGTTCGATCCTAGGTAGAGGCAGATGTAAGGGTCTCCTGCTTGGGCAGGGGGTTGGACTAGATGACCTGCAAGGTCCCTTCCAACTCTGTTAATCTGTTAAAGACAAGGGTCAAGGAACAGCTGGACAATTGGAGAGACAGAGAGGGGACAATCTCCCCCAGACAAATCAACCCAGGCAAAGGGAAGTGCTATTCTGTACCAGGAACCTCATTTAGTGCCACTTCTTTTAACCTTTGTATCTGGATTCCACCCTCAGAATATTCACATACGTGTCCTCCTTCAGTTTAAGGAACAGCAAAACTATTGAGAAAATTCAAAACTTCCTCTTAAGGGCTTTCCTAGATCTGACCAAATCCCATCCTCCTTAGCATTTTGCTTTTGCACTTCTTCCTTGAAACTAACAGATGGTGTGCCACTTCTCTTTCTCTCTTGCACAATTGTAAGTTCATAGTACACGGGAGACCAGGAACAAAATGTTGCCGCACAGAATATTGATAATGTATCCCATTACTTTTCCTTCTCCAATCAACCTCATTGGCACGGAATTTGACAGTGCTTGTTAAACTGCACTTATTCCCCTAAATGTGTATCTACAGTAATTTGATGACCCTTAAAGTTCCTCCGGAATTGTTGCTATATCTGCCTTGTGCACAAGCTGAGCCTTGGAAACAGAACGGTACTACTTTGGAATCTGAAATGTCAAATTTTCTTAGCATTCCTAAAAACTCGTAATGAACTTACCCTCCTTAACAGAAATATGTAATTTCTGCTGAGTTGAGGAACACATCGGGGTATGAAGGCCATATTTTTTTTAAAAAAAATTAGGGCTGTGCTGTAATATGACTCTGAGTTTTTGGGAGATTCGTTTTTTTCTTAATGGTTAAAAAGGAGTCCATAGCATTTGCAAAGCTTTAAGTGCCCATATTGCTCTAGATCAGAAAAGGGGTTCTGATAACCATAGTGGCCCTTGGCTTCCCTTTTCACCTCCATGATCTGTGAATTTCTGTGACCCGCAGGAATCAATTCAGTGGAAGGTGAGGCAAGCTTATTTTCCTTAGAAATGAACCTTGGTGATATTTTTATCCATAGAATGGCTCCAATGTGATTGTAGGTAACAATGCGGAGCACAAGTCTAGTATATTATTTCTCAAACCAAATGATCTCCTTTGGGCTCCTAAGCGTTTCCTTTGGAAAAATGTTCAATACCCCTCAATAAGAAAGAAAATTCTGCTTTAATACACAATTATCAATGCATGGACAAAGGGGAAAATCTGCCATTGGGTTCAGTGAGACTGATTACGTCAAAAGTGGTGGGGGCGCCATGGTTAGAATGCAGTATTGCAGGCTAATTCTGCCGACTGCCAGCAGTTCGATTCTCAACGGCTCAAGGTTGACTCAGGCCTTCCATCCTTCAGAGGTCGGTAAAATGAGGAGCCAGATTGATGAGGGCAATATGCTGACTCTGTGTGTGACACCACCGACAACACTACTATCCTCCAAAAAGACCTAGACTTTGTGACAGAATGGTCTAACATCTGGCAACTCCAAATCTCAACCAACAAATGCTCTTTCCTACACATTGGCAAAAAAAATCAGAACATTAAATACAAGCTGAAAAGTCAAGACCTTACAGACGACCCTCACTCTGTCAAAGACCTTGGAATACTCATATCAAATGACCTAAGTGCCAAAGCCCACTGCAACAACATCGCCAAAAAGGCTTCAAGAACTGTTAGCCTAATCTTACGTAGCTTCTTCTCCGGAAATATCACACTACTAACCAGAGCATACAAAACATTCGCCAGACCAATCCTTGAATACAGCTCATCTGTCTGGAACCCACACCGCATATCAGACATAAATACATTAGAAAGTGTCCAGAGATACTTTACAAGAAGAGTCCTCCACTCCTCTACTCGCAACAGAATACCTTACGCAACCAGACTTGAAATCCTGGGCTTAGAAAGCTTAGAACTACGTCGCCTTCGGCACGACCTAAGCATAGCTCATAAAATTATCTGCTACAACGTCCTTCCTGTCAACGATTACTTCAGCTTCAACCACAACAATACACGAGCACACAACAGATACAAACTCAAAGTGAACCGCTCCAAACATGACTGTAGAAAATACGACTTTAGCAACAGAGTGGTAAATGCCTGGAAATCACTACCTGACATTGTGGTTTCGTCACCAAACCCCCAAAACTTTACCCTTAGACTGTCCACTGTTGACCTCACCCGATTCCTAAGAGGTCAGTAAGGGGCGTGCATAAGTGCACCAGCGTGCCTACCGTCCCTGTCCTAATGTTCCCGCTTATCAGTACCCATCTTGTGTATACAAACAATGTTTTATCTATGTATATTACCAACATGTACTTGACAAAATAAATAAACAAACAAACAAACAAAGCACTTAGAGAGGCTTGTAAAGCATTACGAAGCGGTATATAAATCTAAGTGCTATTCCTATGTGAGATTTACCAAAACTGAATTCTCTGTGGTCTTGAAGAAAGCCAGCCAATGTCTGACTTTCTCCAGGTAAAAATCTGTACCAAAATCTACTTCCTTGGGAAAAGAGGTGTTCCCAAACAATTTAAACTGCTTAAACAATTAATTGTGTGGCAAATAATTGGAATGCTTTTGAAACAAACAAAATTATTACCCTCAGAGCAGTGGTGAAATCCAATTTTTTTACTACCGGTTCTGTGGGCGTGGCTTGGTGGGCATGGTGTGGCTTGGTGGGCGTGGCTTGGTGGGGATGGCAGGGGAAGGATATTGCAAAATCTCCATTCCCACCCCACTCCAGGGGAAGGATACTGCAAAATCCCCATTCCCTCCCCACTCCTGGGGGAAGAATATTGCAAAATCTCCATTCACACCCCACTCTGGGGCCAGCCAGAGGTGGTATTTGCCAGTTCTCTGAACTACTCAAAATTTCCGCTACTGGTTCTCCGAACTACTCAAAATTTCTGCTACTGGTTCTCTGAACTACTCAAAATTTCCGCTATCGGTTTTCCAGAACCTGTCAGAACCTGCTGGATTTCACCCCTGCCACAGAGGGGTTTGAAGTCCACCACTCAAACTCTTATAAGTTGGTGAAAAGTTTTTCCCTCTTTCTCTCAGTTGCAGGGTTTGTATTATTCCATTAATTTTTTCCCCAGAAAAATTGACTAGTAACTTACTCCCAGGCTAGAATTCCAGTTACTCATGTATTATTAATTAAAATATCAATCTTAAGGCAAAGTGTGTAAACAAGTGACAAGAGAAACAGGAGACACAACCTGCTGAGGGGGTTTAAGCAATCATCATTAGACTCCTTTCTGTAATATGTCAAACAACTAGCACACACAGAGGCATCAGACTAAACTAATTTATCATATTTTATCATATTTACTCAGTTGCAAGATACTTTCACTCCACATTTTCCCAAAAAGAGCCTGTTTGCATGTTTGTAACCATGAACATTAACATTAAAGGCGAAGAACCAATGGCCCTGAAGGTGTTGTCTTCTGGAAAATTTGCTCAGCATTGTACACACAAATCTGTATGCAGTGCTGAACAATAGCGAGCAGCAATCTTAAATGCTGAGCCGAAGTAGAAAACACTCACATACAGGAAAATGGAACAAGTTAAAAAAAAAATTCTTGCATCCCTTTTATTAAAATCAATTAAATGCCTTGAGGTGGTGGGAGGAATAGAGAAATGAAAGAAAGGTTAGACTGGGGGATGGAGATTTTGCTTCCAGGACAAGAAGTAGAATTATAGACGGAATTATGGGTCATTTAGCTGATGTTGCCAAAATTTAATTTCATTAAGCATGACACATATTACTCTGGCCTCGAGTTAGAAGTGAAGCTTTATACACAATAAAGCTCTTGAATTGAGAGCATATATATATGAGCAGATCTATTGGCCAACATGACAACATTAATAAAAATTGACCTGGGGCAATGGGGATGGGCAGAAAGGCCACCTGTCTAAGGATCCAAGCTCAGAAAAGGTATCAAATTTAGATGCATCATATTATTAAAAAAATGTAAAAAGTATGAGAATTATACTTCACCCTTTGACTGTGGAAACCTTGCTTTATTACCATTGGCTATCATATTTAATTTTCATTATGGTTAGGGGTATCCAAAAATAGGACATTATTTGAATCTTTATACCGTATGTTCTGGCGTATAAGATGGCTTTTTACCCCTTGAAAATCTTCTCAAAAGTTGGGGGTCACCTTATACGCCGGGTACTGAAACTTCCGAGCTAGGGGGGGGCTCAAAAAGGGCCACGGCTGCATCCCTGCCATTCTCCAGCCAAGCGGCCGAAGGAGCCCCGAGCCCTGACGCTGCCCTGCGTCTCGGTCTCCTGCCGCCACCGCCAGCCGCAGCCTTCCCAGCAGGTGGGCGCACGCGGGAGGGACCACGGAGCAGAGGCGCCCGGTGGCTTAAGGCAAGAGGCAGGCGGGAGGGGAGGGGAGCAACCCACCCACCTACCTTGCTTCCACTTGGCGTCTTGGAAGAGGGCTGGGCGACGAAGAAAGAAAGAAAGAAAGAAAGAAAGAAAGAAAGAAAGAAAGAAAGAAAGAAAGAAAGAAAGAAAGAAAGAAAGAAAGAAAGAAAGAAAGAAAGAAAGAAAGAAAGAAAGAAAGATGTTTTGAAGGAAGAAAGACAGAAAGAAAAAGAAAGATGGTAGGAGGGGTAGCCTTATACGGCGAGTATATCCCAAACTCTATATTTTAACTGGAAAAGTTGGGGGTCGTCTTATACGCCCAGTCGTCTTATACGGTAAGTTCCTGAAAGAGCCTAAATATATTTGAAACATTGAAATAGAATCCTTACAGTAGTCCAACTAAGCAGCTAAGTAGACTCGTGGGTTGGAGTTCAGGGCCAAAAACCAACATGGCAGTCTTGGCCACTAACTTGCATTTCTTTCTTTCTTTCTTTCTTTCTTTCTTTCTTTCTTTCTTTCTTTCTTTCTTTCTTTCTTTCTTTCTTTCTTTCTTTCTTTCTTTCTTTCTTTCTTTCTTTCTTTCTTTCTCTTTCTTTCTTTCTTTTCCTTTCCTTCTTTCCTTCTTTCTTTCCTTTCTTTCTTTCTTTCTTATTTATTTGTTTATCTGTTTATCTGTTTATTTATTTATTTATTTGTTTGTTTGTTTATTTTTCACATCTCCAACCTGCCTATCTCCCTCAAAGAGGGACTCTTTTGCCCATCTTTGGTGGACACCCTTGGTGGAGACTGAAGCCGAAAGAATAATGGTTCAACTATGGTAGCCCAACTGTTCATTCTCTCTACCATTCTGTATTTCCATCCTACTGAAGCTTATTCAGAGTTGATGGAAGATCAAAGGATAACATTAAAAATGTAGCCAACTCTAATTAAATTACCATCTCCAAAATGAGCCTGTACTTTGCTTATATGGAAGACTTTCTATAAATGCAGGCTATCTCTGAGAAACACCTCTCAGTAAACCCAGCCAAGGAAACAGAGTAGAATTGATACAGAATCCTTCTTTGAATCTATCTTTTCCAACAGGGCATCCTCTCCCTTTCTCTCCAGCAAGCACCTAGATGTTTTTCTCCTGCTTGAGCAGGGGGTTGGGCTAGATGACCTACAAGGTCCCTTCCAACTCTAATAATAAATCTAAAAATCTAAAAAATCCTTCAGCTTAAGAAGACTCACAGCTTGACTCTTCAATTTCCTGAAGGACAACGGCTGCCCACTAGCATCTTTCTGTTTCCTCCTTAATTGGGGAGCTCAAATGTTCCAGAACAATCAGTCAGAAGGAAATTGCATGCAATTAGCTCCTCAAGAGGAAGAATTGGTGTCCTTTGTTGTAAGCTGTGAGCTAGCAACTTTGGAGTGGCCACCTGGCTTCCCCTTGCAATGCTTCTGGAGCCTCCTTGCAGACGGATGAGACCTCAACGGCAAACGAGGAGCCGCTGTAGCTGGATTGGTGTCAGCAAAAAAAGAAAAAAAAGTGCACTTCAAAACCTGTCAGGTGCAGCTGTAATTAATTAAGCCTATTTACTGCAGTGGCTTCATCAGGAGAAAAGAAAGCCGCTGCAGGGTGGTGGCTTTGCAATCCGTGAGGTGCGATGTTGGGCTGAGGGCGGCCTGTCCCTATCTGTGACCTTGTTGGTTTGGACAGCTGCTGCCTGCTCCTGAGGAGCGACAATCTTCAGCCATCTTAAATGGTCACCCTGAAGATCAATGGAGGTCATAATTTCTAAGCCTGGAGGAAGCGGACTGCTCTGTTCAGCTGCTTGGTCTGATTACAGTTTTCTGGGGAGAGGAAGGATGGCTGGCTGGCTGAACTGACAGAATCTAATACAGTTTGGGAGAGCTAACTTGACAGAATGGTTCAGCTATGCAGATGAGTGGAACTGCATTGCTACAAGTCCTTGCTTGCATATATACTGCACGCGAACCTCCATCTATACACATTTAATAAAGTGACAGAGGAAATTGGAAAGTTTCAAAGAGATGCGCAGCACATAGCACTTAGACAAATGAAGAAATTAGCTCAAGAACTAAAAAAAAAAAAAAAAACCCACCAAAACCCTTAAGCACCCTGAAATGATGGAACGTTATTAAATTGCAAAAGTGCATAGAAAAGCAACACAGGTAGTCAGCTGTGAGACTGGAATCTTGCTTGCTGAGTTAAGCAAGAAGTCCATGTGATTGCTTCACTCAATGGCTATACTCCCGACCTTGATTGTTTTAAGCGATCTTCCCGGTTGTTAAGCAGACGGAGTGAAAGTTCAGCTCCCTTCTTTGCACGGAAGGAAACTGCTCCAGTGGGCTTCAGGTATGAAGCTCAGGTCTTTGGGACCTAAGCAGTGGTGGGTTCCTACTGGTGTGGTCCACTCTATAGCACCGGTAGTGGCCTGCTGGTGACGTCACAGTACCGCTGCGGTCGGTTGCCGGTGCCTGGGCGCCGCCATTAAAACATTTTTTTTTATTTTTTTAAAAAAAAATTCTACCCAGAAACCTGACAATTAAGTCTTTCCCTGTCCCTTCGCTTGAAAATAATAAGAAGCTCACATTTGACACTTTTCCTTCGCTTTTGCCTAAAGCTTCCCAAAGTGAGCATTTTCCGAAAGCTTAACCTTTTATGCTATTAATTTTATACAGTTTTATACTGTTATTCTTTAGACGAAAACATTGAGGACTGTTAAAAGATACTGTTCTTTTAACAGTCCTCAATATTTTCGTCTAAGGAATCCATGACTGAAACCAAAAATGCTGTATGAGACTTGCTTGTCTTTTAACTATAGCATTTTCTGCATATAAGGGTTGCTGTGTTGCCATGGTGTAACACACACTTTGTATGCAAAGCTTTTCATGTAAGGTATAAAATACCAAAAATAGTAGTAACATCTCTCTGAAATAACTAATATATGACCGGCAAGCCACGCCCACCCAGTCACATGGCTGGCAAGCCACACCCACAAAATAAGCCACACCCACAGAGTGGTAGTAAAAAAAATTAGGAACCCGCCCCTGGACCTAAGCTCCATATCTACACCCCAATGGGGGAGTTCAGCTCCCCTTCAAACACAGAAGGGAAATGCCAGGGGGAGGAGGGTGGAACTGTGGGAACAGAGCTTGAATCTTCAGGATCTACAGTAAGTTCTGTTTCTGCATCTAGCCAGAGGAGTTGGCAGCTCTTTCAGCCACCCCCACCTCCTGGAGACACAAGGAAGTCCTCTTGGCAGGTAGGAACGGCTTGCAATTATCCCTGCTGGCTTCTCCATTTTCTGGGGAAGCCAGCAGAGAAAATTGCATATGGCGGGTCACATGTCCGCAGGGCACTTGGTAACCAGTCATAAGCACCAACGGGATGCCAAACACTCAGATTGTGGTCATAGGACAGCATCCTGGTGTGTAGCATGATGTTTTATGGAAGTGATTTATGGACCATAAAGCGCCTTTTCCAAGGCTTTCCTGATTTCAACAGTTGTTAAATACTGATCATAATTCAAGGATTACCAGTACTTCCATTGGATTTTATATTGGGGGTGAGAAAACACCATCAATCTGGTTCTGAAGGTCTGATCCAAAATTCCAGAAATGGCCTTCGTTCAGATCAGTGCCCTTTAATGGAGAATGATTTTGCAAAACAGAGGTTTGAAGGGACAAAGAAAATTCTGTACAACTTTGATATACAGTTTGCATGAGCTGAGTTACTTTCTTTTTAAAGTACCTGTAACTTTGTTATGGGACAGTATGTGATGAGATTTGCAGTAATAGTAGTCCAGGCTACTATTGGACTACTCTGAGTTGACTTGCAGGTCTTTTTCATGAAATTCGTCTCTAGACCACGGATAGCTATATAATACAGCTCCAAAAAGATAGCATCAGAGGTGGGTTCCTACCGGTGCGGTCCAGTGCGCAGCTCCGGTAGGGACCCGCCAATTGCCCAATTTGTGCGCGACGGCTCCAGTGCCGTCTTCGTCGATATGACGCGCGCCGCCATCTTTTTTCGGAATATTTCGGTGATTTTTTACTTCTGCGCATGCGCAGGAAGCAAAATTGTGCGAGGGGACACGCGTGTGTAGCGAGCGTGTGCGCGTGTGCAACATGGCAGCGCACCATTAGCAAGGTAAGTGCAACCCGCCCTTGGATAGCATAGGTAGTCCACAACTTACAACAGTTCATTTAGTGACTGTTTGAAGTTACAACGACACTGAAAAAGTGACTTATGACCTTTTTCACACTTGTGACTGATTTAAATTCGGATGCTTGACCATTGACTCACATTTACGATGGTTGCAGTGTCCCGGAGCCACGTGATCCCCTTTTGCGACCTTTTAACAAGCCAAAGTCAATGGGGAAACCAGATTCACCGAACCACCGTGTTACTAATTTAAGAACTGCAGGGATTCACTTAACAACGGTGGTGAGAAAGGTCGTAAAATGGGGCAAAACTCACTTCACAGGTTTCTCACTTAGCAACATAAATTTTGGGCTCAATTGTGGTCGCAATAACAAACTGCTGAGGAACTGGCAACAAATATAACATACTATATGGAGTGAGTAGGACAACTAAGAATCCCTGTGGTTGAGCTGACCCTGATCCTAATCATGGGGAACACTCTGATCAAAGGAGAACCCTTAATGACCCCTTACTCTAAGGTGACCAGACGTCCCGATTTTGGCGGGACAGACCCGCTTTTTCATCATTTGTCCCGCGTCCCGCCCGTCCTCTAAAAAGTCCCGATTTTTTGAAAGAATGCACGACTAGGGCATTCTTTCAAAAAATCGGCCTGAAAGGCAGCAGGCCTCTCAGCTCGGGCCGGCCGTGGGCGGCGTTGGCGGCGGGCGGGCGTCCCGCGTTGTTGACTCCTCCGGCGGCGGCTGGAAGCTGGGGGGAGGGGGAAGGGAGGCTGCTCCTCATCTCCTTCCCCCGCCCCATCCCTAGCCCCGCCCTCAGAGGCGCCGCTGCTGTGAGCTTACGAGCGGCGCAAACAGCCCTTCCTCGTCCCCCGCCCCTTTAGTCTACCGCAACTCACAAGATTGTTGCGAGGGGAGGAAGCCAGGCATCCCACTGCCAACGCTCGCGACAAATAGCCTAACAATGCGAGCAGCAGCGTCCTGTTCCCGCTCAAGGCTTTACGTTGCGCGCGCGGCCTCTGGTTTTTCCCCACTTCCCTCTGGGAACTTGGTTTGTTTTAAAAAAACAAAGCCTTCGCTAATAATCCCCCCTCCCTTCGTTGCTGTAGAAACCGATCTTGGCGGAAAATAAACAATAAGAAGCGTAACTGAACAGCATTAACCCATCCGGAACTAGGCGAGGGAGGGGGAAAGGGAGTAAAGCCAAAAGGAAGTTCCGCCTTTTCCGCTTCTGGCTGACCAATCATCATGCAGAAGTTCGGAGAGCGGTGCAGGATTTAAATTGCCGAAGCTTTGGCGTCCTGCGTTTCGGCTGCTGGGCGCGGTTTCTACGTGAAAGGTTGCGGAATGGCTTCTGCTGCGGAAAGAGGTGGGTGGGATTGGGGAGTGGGATTCAGTCTCCCCAAAAGGAGAGACTTGATGGTTCTTATGCTTTCCTGTTGCCATCCCCCTTGCACAAATGGTGCTGTTAAGTGAAAACAGCCTTTAAAAAAAAATTCAATTCCTCAAGACCTTGTTCTTCCCCCCGTCGCCTCGCTGCCGCCGTTGCCCTGGGGCCGGGCGGGCGACCGGGAGACCGCGGCGCTTGGTTGCTTGGAGCAGGTAAGCTGCCGGCTGCCTCCTTTCCCCGTCTCCCGCCTCCCCTTCGGCCGGGCTGCCAAGCAACGAACGGGAGGCGGGAGACGGGGAAAGGAGGCAGCCGGCAGCTTACCTGTCGCGAGCTCCAGGCATCCAAGCGCCCTCCCGCCTCCCCCCACCCCACCTGGACGCCGACATTTGCTGTTTTGCCCTCTGCGCATGCGCAGTGTTCTGCGCATGCGCAGAGGGCAAAACAAATGGCGGCGCCCAGGCGGGCCCCCCCCGTCCCGCTTAAAAATAAAAAAATCTGGTCACTTTGCCTTACTCTTCCTTTCTTCCCTACTGTAGTGTCTATTCATTTATATCTCTATGTAATTTTATGGCCTCCTATCACGTATAAGTTGACTCTGGGTGGTGTACAATAAAATGTATGTAAATAACAAAACATGTTGTAGGAGGATTTGTACAGATCAGACTTTATACGCTTGCCATTGGTATTGTCTGGAGGCTATATTAAAGATAATAAATATGAATATTGTTAATAAATATAGTATAATAGTATCAATGAGCATAATCTATTGAATATGAATCACCACATTTCTCTGCCTTTGGGGGAGTCTTTTGCTCCAAAACTTTCTGGTATCCAAGGAAAACTATCTTGATTTACTTTGATTTTTCACTATTTATGTAGAAAAAATGCTAATTAGAAAGCCTATGACTATATCAAAGCAAATTACACCGAAACACGAAGGTTTCCAAGTGGGAGAAATTGGCATCAAGGAAGTGTTTTTCAGTTCTAAATACTGGCAAATGACAAACAGGCTCAAGGGAGAGCTTGATTTGCACAAAATAGTTTTGATGTCAGGGGAGAAAAAGCTGTGAATTGTTGAAGCCTTCAGATCCAAAGCCAACTGCTTAGGAAACCCAGCAGAATACAGGCAGGCCTTGCCTAACAATCACAATTGGAACCAGGAACTCTGTTGCTAAGTAACCCAATAGATAAGGGAGACAACACACGATGGTGACAGACTTACGGCCTCCCACGTGGCATTAGGCAAGACATCATGTGTCATGACGGTCCTGTGACTGACATTTTTACTGCCAGCTCCTCTATTAACTCTGCTTATCAGAATCTGGATGTGAAGTGTGCAAATATGTCAGAGTTACGCAATAAATCAGAAGCTTCAAAAGATAACTGCATTTTGCTGATTCAAATAACTTCTTTATAAGTAGAATAAAACATTAACAATACCACACTTTGTTTCAGATCACATGTTGAGATGTTTTCATACTGGAGTATAATGGTGGACAGAGTAAACCACGCCCTTCTTCTTGCTAAGTTTCTGGACATGCTCAATTAACACTTCAGCCCGATTGGCTGACTCAATCACATGGCTCTCCCAGTCATGAATATTCCAACACTCCTCCCTTCATTACTGGGAGAGACATCAGACCTATTGGATTTAAACATTTCCTATAATGGACGCCACCCAATGGTTTGGTCATCATGTCTGCTAAATTATCCTCTGAAGAACAATGATGTAAACGTATCAATTTTTCTTTTACAGCTTCCCTGACATTACAATACTTAATGTCCACATGTTTACTTCTGTTCTTCACTCTGTCACCTGTTGCCATTTTTATACAAGCAGCATTATCTTCATAAACAGTAACAGCTTCATTTACATTTACATTTAAATCTTGTAACAACTGTACATACCAAACTACTTCAGAACATAACTCAGACAATGCAATAAACTCTGCTTCTGCAGTTGAAATAGCAACCGTTGTTTGTTTTCTGGACTTCCAACCAATTAAAGCCCTTCCAAACATTATTACAATTCCAGAATTAGACTTTCTGGTTTTTACATCATTTGCATAATCACTATCAACATAACATTTCAATTTTAATTCTTCAGTGACCTGTATTTGAAGACCCAAATTCACAGTTCCCTTCAAATACCTGAGAATTCTTTTCACACCCATCCAATGCAACTTTGTAGGTGTAGCAGTAAAGCGACTTAAGATGCTCACTGCACAAGCTATGTCTGGTCTGGACCACTGTGACAGATATAACAGACTCCCTATTGCAGAGTGATATATCTCCTGATCACAGGCTTCACTTTTGTCCTCACCCAAACTATTGTAAAAATCTGTGCTCATAGGTGTAGGAGCAATATTACAATCTTTCATGTTATATTTCTCTAATAATTGTTCAATTTTTCTCCTTTGACTGAGAATATAACCACCTTTTTCAGTTTTTTGTATTTCTACACCGAGATAATTCTTTATTTCTCCCAAATTCTTTAATTCAAATTTCTTTTCTAACTTATTAGCAAATTCTTTAACTTGTGATGCATCCTTTGCAATGAAACAAAGATCATCCACAAATGCTAATAGTAGACAATTCCCACCTTGTAACTTTCCAGTGTATATGCAACCATCAGCTTTGCAACTCTTGAACCCAAGACCTTTCAATGCAGTATCTAAACAGATATTCCAATTTCTGGCTGACTGCTTCAGCCCATAAATGGCCTTGTTCAATTTATACACCATGTTAGGTTTTTTATTTTCATACCCTGGCGCTTGAACCATATAAATTTCTTCCTCTAATTCAGCATTGAGAAATGCAGTGGTTATATCAAAATGCCAAATTCTATGCCTGTATGCTGATGCTAATGCCAGTGCTAGTCTTATGCTCTCAGCTTTTACAGTTGGCGCGAACACCTCATCATAGTGCACATTCTTTAATTGAGAAAAACCTTGTGCCACCATACTGTACTTCACTATTGGGTAATAACTTTTTCTTATATACCCACTTACATCCTACAGCCTTCGTACCCTGTGGCAAAGTCACAGATGTGAACACTTCATGATCTCCCATGGATTTCATCTCTTTATCCATGGCTTCCTTCCACTTTTCTTGTTCAACTTTTGGTAATGCCAATACTTCCTTATAGTTTCTTGGCTCATACCACACATTACACACTTTAACTTTACTGGCAGAATACCTGTCTGGCGGAACCCCTCTGTTCCTACGCTCTGACCTACGTGGCATTGCCTGTACTTGTGTTTCAAGCTTTTCTGGCTTCATATCTTGTTCAGACTCTCCTCCCTGAACATAGACACCTTCAGAAAATGATTCACCATCATTAAATGAGTTATTGTCACTAAGTGGATCACCGTCGCTAAGCGGATCACCGTCACTAAGTGAGACATTTTCAGAATTTGCATCAATTCTGTTCCAATTTTGTTCTGCAAAACTAGCAGACCTTGAAATCACTATCCTTTTACTTCCATCGCTAAAGCGATACCCTTTTGAGCCTGGCTCATAGCCCACAAATCTGAGCTTTCTAGCCTTTTGTTGTCCCTTTCTTCTGATTGCCTTTGGAATATGTACCCATGCAGTACTACCAAATATTTTTAAATGTGCTAGAGAAGGCTTTCTCCCATATAGCATTGCATATGGAGTATTATTGATGGATGAACTCCACAACCTATTTACTAAATAATTGGCAGTCAGTATGGCTTCACCCCAATATGACCTGCTCATACCAGAATCCTCCAGTAAGGAGTCTTTCATTGTTTGCAAAACACTATTCCTCCTTTCAGCCACTCCGTTCTCCCCCGGTGTGTAAGGATTTGTGCGCCTGTGTCTTATTCCCAATTGTCTCAACCATTGTTGAAAATTTGTTGACATAAATTCAGAACCTCTGTCAGTTTGCAACTGACATACCTGTTGTTTGTACCTTCTCTCTACAAAACTTAACCATTGCTTAAATTGCTGTAGCACCTCTGTTTTACTCTTAAGTAAGTAGCAAAACCCAAACCTGCTGTAGTCATCCACAATAACCAGCGCATACTTTGCTCCTCCCAAACTGGCTTGCATAGGCCCAATTAAATCAGCATGCACCAGTTCTAGAGCTCTTGTGGTTTGTCTTGTGCTAAACTTGCTCACTGGGAATGCTTTGGATTTCGATGCTTTGCATACTGCACAATCCAAATATGCCTTACATCCCTTCAAATCTAATCCTTCTGCAAATTCTTTCATTTGTTGAACAACCTTAAAATTAGCATGACCAAGTCGTCTGTGCAGAAGATGAACACATGAATTATGTTCTGCTACATTTTTAAATGTCTGGGAACAATGTGGGACCTTTTGTCCCTGCAATACATAAAGATTATCCTCTTTTATGCCCTGTGCACAAACATTCCCATTTCTTTGGATGATACACTTCCCATTAACAAATATGGTTTCATAACCTTGCTTGTCTAAACTAGACACACTTAACAAATTATGCTCCATTTCAGGTACACATAACACATCAGTAAACCTGGATTTCAAATATGGAATTTGCACATCGCCTCTTCCAATGATTTTAGCCTTTTGACCATTGGCTAAGGCCACTTCTTCATGGTTTCCTGGGAAAAATCTGGAAAATAAGTCAGAATTATTAACAATTGTTTGACTAGCCCCACTGTCAATCAACCATTTGTCTCTATTGTTATTATAACAAACTTTTGCAACTGCAATCTGTCCTTGCAAATAATGTCTCTTGTCTTGCATATTTCTTCTCTGTGCACAGCTTTTCTGCAGATGATTGGTTTCTCCACAAATGAAACACGCTTTCTTAACTTGCTTGCAGAATTGTTGCTGTGTAACTTGATCTCTCCTGCCTCTGCTCTCCTCATCTCTGCAGACACCTCGGCTGTTGCTAGAGATAGGCAGCCTGTGGAAAATTTTGCTGGAGACTTGCTGTAAGTTTCCACTGTACTCCTTGTTGGGCCCCCGCCTGTGGAATTTTCCATCAGCATGGCTGAAAAGCCTTTTCTCATATTCATTCAATAAACACGATTTCAAAGCCTCCAAATTCAAATCTGCTTCTGGCTTACTTTCAAAAATAGCTGATACAGTCTCCCAGCTCTGATCCAAACTATTTAACACTAATAAAACTTTCTGGGACTCTGGAAACTTTACTCCACGTTGCTCCAATTCTAGAAAATTAGACTGCATTTTCATTAAATGATCTTCCATAGAATCTCCTGTCTGCAAACTCATTCTGAAAAGCTTTCTTGAAAGTTGGACCACATTACACGCAGAAACATTGACATGTACTGCTTTCAATTTCTGCCATATTTCTTTTGCAGACTTTAATTCAGCTACATTTAAGAATTGATCATCCCCCAGACTTAACAGAAGATAAGCCATAGCTTTGTCATGAGCCTTTTGATCTGCTGCTCCAAGCACTTGTGGGGGGTCTGCTACGATGTCCCATAATTCTTTTGCTTTCAAAAAACATTCCATTTTTGCAGCCCAAATTAAATAATTTTTCTTCCCCAATTTAGGTATTGGACTGTCTTTAAATTCCATAGCAGCAGCCATCCTGCTTTATTTTTCTTCTCTGCCTGTTCCTTTAACAACACAGACAGCTTCTTATCAGCTTTAAATTACAATGCAGTTTTTAACTTTACTTCTTGAGCGATTTCTGGGCCCATAACCTGTCAGAGTTACGCAATAAATCAGAAGCTTCAAAAGATAACTGCATTTTGCTGATTCAAATAACTTCTTTATAAGTAGAATAAAACATTAACAATACCACACTTTGTTTCAGATCACATGTTGAGATGTTTTCATACTGGAGTATAATGGTGGACAGAGTAAACCACGCCCTTCTTCTTGCTAAGTTTCTGGACATGCTCAATTAACACTTCAGCCCGATTGGCTGACTCAATCACATGGCTCTCCCAGTCATGAATATTCCAACAAAATAGTGATCTGCAATGGTGCTGCAATGGTCATAAAGGCCCACCAGTTGTGAAATGCCCGAATCTTGACCATGTGACTGTAGAAATGCTGCAATGGTCATCAGTGCAAGGACTGGTTGAAAAGTTGCTTTTCCAGCACTCTTTTAACTTCAATTAGTCACTAAACAGGGCAATTATTATTAAATGAGGTTGCCCCAATTTTTATCCTCCTTTAACCTGAACAGTTTATCTGTCCCACTGCTAACTCTCAATAAATATGATATGTAGCAAAGGCAAAGGCAAAGGCAAAGGCAAAGGCAAGGCAAGCTTTATCATCACTTTTTTCTGTGAACACACTGGCACACATTAAAAATGAAATTCTAATGCCCACTTTCAAAAGAAAATATATGTATATATCCATACATATATATATACACACACACATACATACACAACCATACATATACACACACATACACAATAATATATATATATATATATTAACCACAGGCTATTTTCACTACATAGCGGAAAACAGAGTTTTAGAGTTAACAAGGTTGGTACTATATGGTCAAAGCTAGTACAGAATGTAGTTGTTCTGCTTCGGATACCATGAAACATCCTCCCCGAAGGTAACAAAGAAACCCCATGATGGAGAGAAAATAATAATAATAATAATAATAATAATAATAATAATAATAATAATAATAATAATAATAATAATAATAATAATAATAATAATAATAATAATAATAATAATAATAATAATAATTGCAACTTATTATCGTGATTGACAAAATCACAATCTGTCAGTTGCAAAAAATAATAAACTCTGGCATAAACCAGTACAGGTGGTCCCAGTGGTAATCGGCACACTGGGTGCTGTGCCAAAAGATCTCAGCCAGCATTTGAAAACAATAAACATTGACAAAATCACGATCTGTCAGTTGCAAAAGGCCAACATACTTGGATCTGCGTGCATCATACGAAAATACATCACACAGTCCTAGACACTTGGGAAGTGATCGACTTGTGATATAGTGATACGAAATCCAGCATATAAATCTTGTTTGCTTTGTATTACTGTTTTTTGTGTATATAATAATAATAATAACAACAACAATAACAACAACAATAATATAGCCTCAACATTGACAAAAGCAGTAAATTGCAAAAGGCAGCTTTATTTGGAACAGCTTACAATCTGCGACAATACATTTAACGCCTATCAAATCCTACAATAAATAATAATTTATTAAATTTATATGCCACCCAACTCCCAGGGCAGGTTTTTTTGGGGGGTGGGGTGGGGCTTGAAGTGCTTTCTGGCTAATTATTCACTTAGTTCTGGTTATTTCCAGAAAGTTTATAATAACGCCTTTCAAATTTGTATTTGCCTGGCTTTCTGCTTTGCATAGGTGGCACAGAACACGCTGGTACCTATTTTTTTAGTTTTGTATTAATAAATGTGGGTGGCTTCAAATATTTGCCTTTCAAATATAAGGCAGATCAACTGTGAGTTTGTGAAAAACCCAAACATGTGTTTCATATGGATCAGCACAAATGTGCCTGTTCCTGCATAAAAATAAAGGAAAAGCTTTTCCCTGTCCAATTGTGCTTTTCCCTGTCCAGCTCTAGAGGGTGATGCTAATTTCTGTTTCTTAGCTGAGGGAGCCTGTGTTGTCCAAAAACACTTTTGTGGTCATGTGGCCAGCATGGAATAGAATTCTCTGACCCTGGGAAAGAGGATGGATGGATGGTTCGAACAAGCACAAATAGCCATTCTCTTGTATCTCATAGATGGCTACCAATAGTGCCTAAAATCAAAAGAGAGGTATTTATTTATTTATTATTAGAGTTGGAAGGGACCTTGTAGGTCATCTAGTCCAACCCCCTGCTCAAGCAGGAGTTCCTACACCATTTGAGACAGATGGCAGTCCAGTCTCCTCTTGAAGGTTGCAAGTGTTGGGGCTCTCACAACCTCCGCTGGCAATCTGTTCCACTGGTTGATCGCTCTCACCGTCAGAAAGTTTCTCCTCACTTCCAGGTTGAATCTCTCCTTGGTCAGCTTCCATCCGTTATTCCTTGTTTGGCTTTCTGGTGCTATAGAGAACAGCCTGCTCCCCTCCTCTCTGTGGCATCCCCTCAAGTATTGGAACACTGCTATCATGTCACCCCTGGTCCTTCTCTTCGCCAGACTGGCCAAGCTCAGTTCCTGCAACCGCTCTTTGTATGTTTTATTTTCCAGACCCTTTATCATCCTGGTTGCTCTCTTCTGCACTTTCTCTAGGGTTTCAATGTCTTTTTTGTAGTGTGGTGACCAAAACTGGATGCAGTACTCTAGGTGTGGTCTGACCAAGGCTTTATAGAGTGGTACTAGTACCTCTCTGGTCCTTGATTGTATCCCTCTATTTATGCAGCTCAGGACTGCGTTGGCCTTTTTGGCTGCTGCTGCACACTGCTGGCTCATATTTAGTTGGCTGTCTACCAAGACTCCAAGATCCCTCTCGCAATTGCTGCTATTGAGTGTGGTTTCACCCAGTTTGTATGTGTATTTTTGATTCTTCTTACCTAGGTGTAGAATTTTACTTTTCTCCGTGTTAAATTTCATTTTATTTGTTTGGGCCCAGTGTTCGAGTCTGTCAAGGTCCCTCTGGATTTTGAGTCTGTCCTCTGGGGTGTTTGCTACTCCCGCCAGCTTGGTATCGTCTGCAAATTTGGTTAGTTCTCCTGCTATTCCCTCATCTAGGTCATTTATGAAGATATTAAAGAGTACTGGGCCTAGGACGGAACCTTGTGGTACGCCACTGCTTACTTCTCTCCATGTGGACTTAGAGCCATTGAGGACTACTCGTTGGGTACGGTTGGTCAGCCAGTTGTTAATCCATCTGGTTGTGTAGCTGTCTATCCCGCTTTTTTCTAGCTTATGAAGAAGTAGGTTGTGGTCTACTTTGTCAAATGCTTTGCTGAAGTCCAGGTATATGATGTCTACTGCATTTCGCTGGTCTACTAATTTGGTCACAGTGTTGAAAAATGAAATGAGGTTGGTTTGGCATGACTTGTTCTTAACAAATCCATGTTGGCTGTTGGTTATTACTTGGTTTGTTTCTAGATGATGTGAGATCTGGTTTTTAATTATTTTTTCCAGTATTTTCCCAGGTATTGATGTTAGGCTGATTGGTCTGTAGTTTCCTGGGTCTGTTTTTTTACCTTTTTTGTAGATGGGGACCACATCAGCTCTTTTCCAGTCCTCGGGGAGTTCCCCTGTGTTCCAGGATTTGTGGAAAATGTGGTGCAGTGGTTCCGAAATGACTTCTGCTAGTTCTTTTAGGACTCTGGGGTGTAATCCATCAGGTCCTGGTGCTTTGTATTCATTAAGTTCAGATAGGTGATATCTTACTGTATTTTTGCTTAGGTTGAGTCTTGCTTCGAATCTGTTTTTTATATTTGTGTTGCTGGGTAGTTGATCTGCAGGTAGAAAAAGGATCAATGATATAACCCTTGTTGGTAACAGATTAGATAAGATAACCTAGCCCATTTTCCTTGCAATAAACCCGGATAATTAGATATTGTTATTATCAGAGAGCTTGACACCCAATCTGCTCTATACAATTTGTAGCCATGAGCATTCCTGGATTGTGGTGGTGGTTGTGGTTGTGGTGGGGAGAAGGGGACAAATAAAAGAATGTGCATTGCAATATCGTGATGCAAACACTGTCACTTACATACTTGCATGTGGTACCATGATGTATTTATTAAAGGGCAGAATTTGTGTTGTAATACTGCAAAGTACATCTCATCATTGTTCATCATCATTGTTATCATCATGATAACAAGCTGTGGGCACCGATGCTTATAGCCTCTTCCCCCACTTTGTTGGCTGGAATTGCCTCATAGTGACATTCAGGCTCCAGCTACTCTCGTCTTCATTTACCCACAATTCCTTTGGGTCCCATATTACCTTAAAGATACCTCAAGAAGAAAATCTGACTGATGACTGCTGGCTGAAATTCTGATACAGCCAACCAAGAAGAAAAGGCGGGGGAAGGCTTCAAGATCTGATAAACTGGGGAACGTCAAGTGCAAGGGTGGGCCGCTGGGGTTTCGCAGGGGTTCGGGAGAACCTCTAGCTAAGATTCTGTGCAGTTCGGAGAACCCCCCAAATCCCACTCCTGGCTGGCCCTGCCCCTCCCAGGAGTCCCCACACGGCCCATTTTGGATGCAGGTAAGTGCAGGGCGCGCACAGAGGCTCGGGGAGGGCGAAAAATGGGCCTACCGGAAGTCCTGAGGGCCTCTGGAGCCTGGGGAGGGCAAAAACACCCCCCCACCACCATGGTGCAGGAGGCCAACTAGGCCACGCCCACCATGGCCACGCCCACCCAGCAACCGGGCAGTGAACCCCTTGCTAAAATTTTTGAAGCCCACCCCTGGTCAAGTGTTGTTCTTGCCAGGGATACTGATTTCAACTTGGCTCATGAGACCAACAGCTTTCCTCCACATAGCCTAATATTTAAATAGTTTAGATCAGTATTTCTTAAAAACCTTTTGCTCTCATTTTTAAAAATTACGGAGGACCCCAAAAGAGCTTTTGTTTGATGGATTACACTTACAGATATTTACCATATTAAAAATTAAAAGGGATGCATTTGCAGAATATTTATTTATTGTAAACATAACAATGTGAAACTCATTAGATTTTAACATAAATAAAATATTTTTCATGGAAAACTATTTTTTTCAAGTAAAATAATAATGAGAAGAGTGATATTGTTTCACTTTTTTCAAATATCTTCAATGCCTGGCAAATAATTTTGATTTCACAGACACCCCCCACCCCAAGAGGGTCTTGAGGGGGTTCTTGGACCACATTAAGAAACACTGATTGATAGTATGCTTAAGAGGCTTTAGTATAGAAAGCCATTATCAGAAAATGCATCTTAAACACATATAGGATTATCATTTACAATTACATCCTTTTCTTATTCCATTCACGCAGTAGTTGTTTGTCAGACCAACTACTACCTACAAGGCCACATAAGTCAGGACTACTTTTATTGTAACAGCTATAGGAACTTGCTGGTCTGAATATGCTTCCTCCTCTCTCAATTTATTCCTGTGTGAACCAGGGAAGGACTTGTCTGAGATTTCTTGGCCCTAGAAAGCCCCTCTTATTCTGACTGCTACCTTGGTATAGGCCCTCTTCCTACCATCCTTCAAGGCCCTTCCCTCTGTCCTGTACATGGGTCTAATTGGCATTCCCCACCTAAGGAACTGGATAAGAGCAGAAGCTTCCAGCTTCTTGGAGGGTGTCTGAGCTAAATAGAGCACAATCAATTACTTCTGGCTTATCATTTTTCACCAAAAAGTTTGGCTCTGCATCAGTGGTGGGTTCCTACCGGTGCGGTCCACTCTATAGCACCGGTAGTGGCCTGCTGGTGACGTCACAGTACCAGTGCGGTCGGTTGCCGGTGCCTGGGCGCCGCCATTAAAAAAAATTTTTTTTAATTTTTTTTTAAAAAAATTTCTTCTGCACATGCCCAGAAACCTGCCAATTAAGTCTTTCCCTGTCCCTTTGCTTGAAAATAATAAGAAGCTCGCATTTGACACTTTTCCTTCGCTTTTGCCTAAAGCTTCCCAAAGTGGGCGTTTTCCGAAAGCTTAACCTTTTATACTGTTAATTTTATACAGTTTTATACTGTTATTCTTTAGACGAAAACATTGAGGACTGTTAAAAGATACTGTTCTTTTAACAGTCCTCAATATTTTCGTCTAAGGAATCCATGACTGAAACCAAAAATGCTGTATGAGACTTGCTTATCTTTTAACTATAGCATTTTCTGCATATAAAGGTCGCTGTGTTGCCATGGTGTAACACACACTTTGTATGCAAAGCTTTTCATGTAAGGTATAAAATAGCAAAAATAGTAGTAACATCTCTCCGAAATAACTAATACATGACCGGCAAGCCATGCCCACCTGATCACATGGCCGGCAAGCCATGCCTACCCGGTCACATGTGCCCACCCGGTCACACCCACAAAATAAGCCACGCCCACAGAGTGGTAGTAAAAAAATTAGGAACCCGCCCCTGCTCTGCATGGTCAAAGAACACTAGTCTCGGCATGGTGATGACAGCAGGGGGGAAAAAAAGAGCGATTTTCTTCCACCTCCCTAACTCCCTGCCTCTCTCGCTCCTTTCTTTCCCCCATCTTTCTGACCTTTCTTTCTCATTTCTATCCTCCTCCCATTCATATCATCCCTTAATAGGAACAGTGGGAGAGAAACAAAAGAAAAGAAAAGCCAAGAGAGGCAGAGATTGTTCTAAATGAAGGTCTGTATTACATCTTCCTTTCCTGCTGTCATCTGAAGAGCTTTTCCACTTCCAAAGCCGGGCTATTAAACATTAATGAAATGTTCAAAGATATGCCTGGATTCTTAGAAATGCCTTGTCGCTCTCTCTCTCTCTTTTAATACATTCAGTATTAAATTTGGAAATTGAGAAGGGACTGTGGCCAAGCCTTGAGACTGCTCAGGGACAGGCAGTCAACATAAGCAGACTGAAAGGTTGCTTGGCCGCTGGGGCTCAAGCAAGGCGTTGGTGGAGTTGTATCCGTTCCTCTAGTTTGGTCTCCTCCTCCTCTGTTCTGTTGCTGTTCGGCAGATTTGGGGTGCTTTGCTTTGACAGAACTTTGTGCAAAGCACACACAGCTTTTGCTTTTTACCTTGCTTCACTTCTGTGGGCTTCCTTCTGCATTTCCAAGAACCAGGAGAGGCTTCTCGTTCAGTGAATGGAGCTGCTGCATGAGGCCTGGAGGGGAAAAGATACATTTTGCTGTCTCAGTGCTTTCATAGGATGAATTATGTCACAAGTGTATGGCCAAAGTGAATTGCAGGCAATTTGCACACATTAAGAATTAAAAAGCATCATCTTTGGAGAAAACTCTGTATAAGCCTCTGTTCGCATTTTTGGCGCCTCCTTGGTTTTGAAAGCGGAGGGAATGTCAAGGAAAATGGGTGATCGCTACAAAGATATGGTGCTCTTTCTCCAACCTCATCTATCTGGCCTCTCTCCACATACACCCCACACGCATTCTAGCAGACCAGCCATGAGGGCAAAAGAGGCAACAAGATGAAGCCAAGTGTGTGATGGGTGTTGAATCTAGCCCACTATACATTCTGCAGGTTGGTGGTGATTTCTTTCCCTATCACATATTATTATGGTGTCTTACAGAATAGCTGAATCAGTGAGGCAGCCAGATGCTCACTCCCCAACCTAAGGGAGAAGAAGCAGAGCTATGGATCTCTTTGTGGGGGCTTCTCTTCCAAGGTCTAGGCCAGGGGTCGGCAACCTTAAACACTCAGAGAGCCATTTGGACCCGTTTCCCACAGAAAAGAAAACTCCGGGAGCCACAAAACTCTTCCCGTGCCTAACTATTTCCTGAGCAGCCACAAAACTAGCATATACAGTTGAATTAAAGATTCTGTTTTCTTCTGAAACTTTTCTTTTCTTGGATTTATCCATGATTGGCCTACTGGGGGTCGAAAAGCTTAATAAATTGCACGTTGGTGGGTGTCGCACATCGGCAGTTGTGACACATATTTTGAGCGACAGGGAGCCACAGCAGAGGGATGAAAGAGCCACATGCGGCTCCAGAGCCGCGGGTTGCTGATCCCTGGTCTAGGCATTGACAAGCAATAGCTCATCCTGCAAACTGACACCAGCATGAGGCCATTGCATCTCGCCATCTTTTCCTCATTTGATTCTGGTGCCAGGAGAACCTTGAGCGCAAATATAACAACCCACTCATGCCCAATCCAATTTCATGTTAATTAGGAGGCAATTCATTTTCTCAGCCAGGAGTTCCCCGTAAGGAATTATTTGTTCAGTGGTATCTCTGGTGGATCCCATTTTCTTACATTTTATTGATCTGGGCAGCATGCTAACCTTTCCTTCACTTGAAGTTCAGAGTGGCACAAGGGAGGACAAGTAGGATAAAATGGCAGGCCCAGGAGTGGAGCATTCTGAAATGAAGGAATCCACATGTTGTCAAGGCGTCTAGCACTACCATGAGGATGAGAGCCCAGGAATGAGAGAACTCAAGAGTGTGTGTAAGAACACTTTGTGGAATTTAAATCTGGTCATTTGTGGCAAGTCTCCATGCATGTATACATGTATATACAGTATGCTGAGGGATAGGCAGAAACTCCCCTTCCACTGCTCAGTCTGCCCATTCCTGTGTTTTGCAAGGAACAGGTTGGAGGTAACCACTAGTTTCCTACATCTTTTGCTTTCCTACATCTCTTCTCCCAAAAAGGTGGGGACAGCAATGGGTGGGTCCATGCTGAGGAAGTGGCCCTCTATGAATCATCCTGACTCTGTGCTGTGTTTTTTACTTTTCTCATATTTATCCCACTCTAGCACCAGGAATGAAAAGAAGCCACAGCCAGCAGCCTAGACTAGAATAACAAAGAGGAGGAAATGGCCTAGGCCAGGGGTGTCAAAACTCAATTTCATTAAGGGCTACATCAGGGTTGTGTTTGACCTTGGGGGGCCAGGGTGGGCGTGGCCAGGGTGAGCATAGCCAGCTCGACGTCATCATGTCGGGGGCGCCTTTGGCAGCCCAAGCACTCTGCCAGTGAAAATGGCCTCCCGAGCTCCGTTTTCGGCTGTGACGGCCTCCTGCAACCCTCTGCCAGTGAAAATAGAGCTCGGGAGGGCCAGACCTAAGCACCCCATGGGCTGGATCCGGCCCCCGAGCCTTGAGTTTGACACCCCTGGCCTAGACAATGGTACAAAGGCAAGAAGTTGCCTAGCCGAGAGATGAGGAGAGATGATGCATTACTGTCCTTGCCCTCATTCTGCCAACTACTTCTTGTGAAGTGGGGAGCAAAACTAATGGGAAGGCATGTGGGAGGTTTTATTTCCTTGAGCAATCAGCTCCCCCAGGCAAATGTGCTTGCCCTAAGCCAACACACAGCTCTTGGGTGGCCCGAGCTATGTGTACAGTCCTAGCGATGGTGAGAATGGCATGTGAGTTTAGAGAAGCCCATTTAAAGGAGAAGGCACAAGAATTTCTACCCACCCACCCATTCCCATAAATTCTATTTTCAAGCTTTCCAAAGAGTTGATGGACAGATTGGAGTTCCAGAATGGAAGGATGGCATGCAGGGAGATACAGCACTACCTCTGATGCTCCTCATAGGACCAGGAATAGAGAATCCAGGTTTCGTCCTTCTCACCCTGGGAACTCACTAGGTGATCTGAGACCACTCATGCTCTCTCAACCCAACCCCCCTCACAGGGTGGTCCTGGGGAAAGATAAGAGATGGGAACTGAACATATGCCACCTTGAACTTCTCTATGAGATGTAAGTCTAACTGGTAATAAATGGTAGGGTGGGAGGATTGATAAGGATATTATAGGCTTAGCGAGGATAGATTTCAGCCTCTCCCTACTTGCATGCTGAAACCAAGAAGAGGAAGAGTGTTTGCTGGTCTATCTGTGTGCTTTAGTGTGTGTGTGTATCAGTGGTGGGTTCCTACCGATGTGGTCCACTCTATAGCACCGGTAGCGGCCCGCTGGTGATGTCACAGTACCGGTGCGGTCGGTTGCCGGTGCCTGGGCGCTGCCATTTTTAAAAGTTTAAAAAAATTTTTTTTAAAAAAAATTTTATTTTGCACATGCCCAGAAGCCGAGCTTCCGTCACTGTGCATGCGCTGCCTTCCTACCCCACAGTGAGTCCAAGCAGGGGAGGATGGCTGAGGGAGCACGTGAGACGCTGAAAGAACGGGCGGCAGGACCTATCTCAGTTCCCCTCCCTTCAGCAGTCCGAGAAGCCACGCCCACCCGGTCACATGGCCAGCAAGCCACGCCCACCCAGTCACATGGCTGGCAAGCCACACCCACAAAATAAGCCACGCCAACAGAGTGGTAGTAAAAAAATTAGGAACCCGCCCCTGGTGTGTATGTATATACACGTGTATAAGAGAGAGATGGTAGACGGTGATTGTTTTTCCTTTCCTGTTGTTGGTGTGTGGGTGGGGGAGGGAAGAAGTAAGCCACATGCTAGCTATGCCTCCCACCCCCTTTCAATCCACTGCATCTGCTTGGAGATAAAATATTGGCCTCCCTTTGAGAGGTATTTGTTTGTAGAAGTGAGGAAATGCCTCCTATCCCTGCATCTCTGCACCGGGCTAAAAACAGCTCTAATTTGGTGCCTACAAATATTTCCCCTCCCCAAGTCATTAGCTTAACTGCTGTGACACTGTGCAACACTTCAGCGTCCAGGGAAGAGTCAGTAATGTGTTGAAAAAGGACCAGTCCTCTGAGGGGAAAATTGGGGGATTCGTTTCTTTAAAAAAAGAAAAAGAAGAAAAGGAGCAGAGAAGTCAAAATGACCTACCATTCCCAGTTGGAACTCAGCAGTTATAATACCACACAGGCATAGCAATTAGGGACAGAGAAACAAAATACCTTTCTCCACAATCCTAAGCCTGAAGAGATTAATTAATACTGCATGAACCGAGCTGCCTCACATTGCTTCATAAAGGGAGCCAGAAGCTGAAGGAAGTAAGAACCAAGGAGAAAAAGGAGCTGGCAAAAAATATCAGAGCGAGTTTGGGGACATGAAGGGGCTGAGATGCTAACAGCAGGAAGACAAAGGACTTTCTGATGGCCACTGTAAGCTTGAATTTTACACATCCAAAATACTAGTGGCAGGAAAACATAATTATTCACTGTCCCAGTGGTGGGTTCCTACCGGTGCGGTCGTAGCTCCGGTAGGGAGCGGCCGATTGCGCAATTTACGCATGACTGCTCCGATGCCGTCTTCACCGGTCCGTCGTGCGCATCGACATCTTTTAAAAAGAATTTTTGTTTATTTTTGCTTTTGCGCATGCGCGGAAGCAAAATCTCGCCGAAATCTCTCTCGTGTGCGCGTCCACTCACAAGATTTCGGTGAGATTTTGCTCACACGCATGCACAGAAGCAAAATCACGCGAGGGCGCACGCGCGCACAAAACATGGTGATGTGCATGCAGCGCACCGGTATCGGTAAGTGAGCAACCTGCCCCTGCACTGTCCCCTCTGTCTCCCTCACTTGGTAACAAATCCAGTATTGTACATTTGGGTAAGAATTGCCTGTTATAACAAATTAACTTTGGTGGTGACGGTGGGGGGATGGTGGTGATGATAATGATGGATTTTTGCCTGGAAATCTGGCATGTGTAATGGTTCTCTTTTCTGCCCTGCTTATCACAATGTAATGCATCAAAGAACATACTTCCTTTGATTGGCTGTTATCAAATGCCTCTGTTTCAGAAATCAATACCTGAGAATGCCCAAAGATAGGCTATTTGGGAGTTCTCATCACAAAGAATGTACTTGTGCAGAAAATATAAATTAACCCATAATCAATACCCACTGGAACAAAATGGAGGCTCCCTTCTGTATTTGAGAGTTAACTAGTGTTTGTTGTCTTGTGAGCTGGCTACCTTTGGTTTTTAGCAGCATCATTTGAACTAGCCATACTCTTGTTTTATTGGTACTGCAATGGCGCAGATGCCCCCAAGCAATAAAGGTGATTGACGGATCCTTAAGGAAACTGCTACGGCAAGAAAAATATCCCAGGAAGTGAGGTGAAGATAATTTTCAGAACAATACACGAGGTTTTATGCAGTCTATGTTCTTCCTTTTCTGCATCCTTGCCAATTTCAAAACCCAGGTGTTGTTTTTTTTAATACTGCCACAGAGGCTTAGTATGGCTGGCAGGGGAAAGAAGATTATTGGAAGCAAACATAGTGGAGTCCTTGGCATGGGAACAAAAATACCCAATATATTGTTATCTACAGATCTGGAGTTAATTGCCGGATAGAGTGAGGAGAAAGGTGACTCATTCCAAAACTATTTATTGCTCACCCTGATCAATACTAAGTTGAAATTTTGAGTAGGAGGGAGGGATAGAAAATTAAGTTGGAGGCGATATTGATGAGCATTTAAAGACTCAAAGAGGTAGTGGAGGAAATTTATGTGGTACACTGAGACCAGTATGTCCGCCAGAGACAAAGGATATTAGTCCCAAATGGAAATTCTGAATGCTTTATAAGCACTCATCAAGTACACTCTATTGACATTCTTTGCCCTTGCAAACTGTTGCTAGAAGACCCTTCCTGGACCAGACCAGCTCTTATGGATGAGCCCGGAGTATGAGGAAGTGTGCCAGCAAGCTTAAGAAAAAGGAAGACAAGGTTACTGTACAGTGAGAGTTAGATATGCTTATAGAATCATAGGGCTGGAAGGAACTTAGGGGTCTTCTAGTCCAACCCCCTACCCACAGCAAGAAACCTTATATCATCCCAGACAAATGGTTCAGGGGCGGGTTCCTAATTTTTTTACTACCACTCTCTGGGCGTGGCTTATTTTGTGGGTGTGGCTTGCCAGCCATGTGACCGGGTGGGCGTGGGCCTCGGGAGCTTGGCAGTGGCCAGAGAAGCGGGGGGGGGCATTGCCCACCCGCAACGCAGCCCCCCGCAGCGGGAGCAGCAAGACCATGGCAGTGGTTCTTCTAGGAGGCTCCGTCTGGCCTGAATGCTTCTCCCCATTCGACGATCCTAGGCTCCTGCCGCCCGTTCTCCCTCCCCTCAGCAGCTCGAGAAGCCTCGAACGTGCGAAAATGCCTGGGATCATCACTGCACGTTCGTGGCTTCTCAAACTGCTGAAGGGAGGGGAACTGAGATAGGTCCTGCTGCCCGTTCTTTCAGCGTCTCACGCGCTCCCTCAGCCATCCTCCCCTGCTTGGACTCACTGTGAGGTAGGAAGGCAGCGCATGTGCAGTGCCGGAAGCTCGGCTTCTGGGCATGCGCAGAAGAAAATTTAAAAAACAAATAAATTTTTTTTAAAATGGCAGCAACCAGGCACCGGCAACCGACTGCACCGGTACTGTGACGTCACCAGCGGGCCGCTACCGGTGCTATAGAGTGGACCGCACCGGTAGGAACCCACCACTGAAATGGTTGTCCAATCTTTTTTTTTTTGAAAAATCTCTTTGTAAACCCAGAACTGAGAGAGATAAGCAGTTCCCATTGGTTAATTGTTCACACTGTCCAGAAGTTTCTCCTTAGTTCCATGTTGGATCTCTGTTTAGTGAGCTTCCACCCATTGCTTCTTGTCCTACCCTCAGGACCTTTGGAGAATAAGTTGACCCTCGCCTCTCTGTGGCAGCCCCTCATGTACCAAAAGACAGCTATGATGTCACCCCTAATTCCTCTCTTTATAAGACTAGACATACCTGGTTTCCTTAACCCAGTGGTGGCTAACCTTTTCGGCACCGAGTGCTGAAACTGGAGTGCGTGTGTGTGCGTGCGCGCAGGAGCGCCGGAACCAGGAAGAGAGCAGCTGGCCAGTGTGCATGCGTGTGATGGAACCCGGAAGAGAAGCTGGCGACAGCGCACATGCCCACAGAGAGGGCTCTGCATGCCACCTTTGGCATGCGTGCCATAGGTTTGCCATCACAGCCTTAACTGTTCCTCGTACAATTTATCCTGCCGACCCCTTATCATATTAGCTGTCTCCTCTCTGCACCTCTCTGTATAATGTGTGAGTTTGAAAGTACTGCTCCTGCTGGCAATATTTAGTGAGGTGGAAATGGCAGTATTTGAGAGTCCAGGACAGTGGGATGCAGAACCAGGGACAATTGCTTGAAGTTAGACTAAAAACTAGAGTTCTGATTCCCAAAGTTATATCATCTCCATCAATGAATCCAGCATTAGTGGATACAGAGAGAAATGTTAGTGCCCAGTAGCTATATGGAGAATTACTATAAGGATCCAATCTTGGGTCAGTCACTGAGACCAGAGTCCATCTTCAGGGAACTTCTCTCTAGAAGTGTGTGTAATAGAGGGGGAAAGGGCTTGGCAGCACAAGGAAACAACAGCCAATGACTTAATAGCCAGCCATCAACACCCCAATCAACATCTAAAAAGTCAGACACAACAAGCATCATATAAATACTACACAGAGAATAGTCCAAAGCACACACTTTGCTGGAGAGACGTTCCCACACACTCTGCTAGAGAGAAGTTTCTCCGAAGATGGGCCTCATCACGAGTCTGAAAGCTCAGAAGAGTAAACTTCTGGTCCCGATAACCGACCCAGATTGGATCTCGCAACATTATCCTGGGACGCATATATTCAACTACTGTAAGGGCCAAGGTTTCTTCATCATAATCTCTAGTCTAGGAACCAATGCAGTGGTGGGTTGCTACCGGTTTGCCCCGGTTCAGGCGAACCGTTAGCGGCAGTGGTGGGAGGCTCCGCCCACCTGCCAGGACGTCATCACGGATGATCTGCGCATGTGCAGAAGCACCGCGCACGAGCAAAGTGAGCGTGCGCATGCACATGCGCGTTCACAGTTTTGAACCGGTAGCGAAGGTAAGTGAAACCCACTACTGAACCAATGCATCTTCCATCTCCACCATGGAAATGTCACTGTACCACACTGAACTCTCTCCATGCACTGCAATCATTCTTAGAAGCACTCAATATATAAAAAAAACATGAGATCCATCAGAGCTTAATTCTATATATCATGGCACCCACTGGGAGAAGGTAATAAGAGCTCGCATGCTGATACTAATATTGATATTTATAAGAAATCTGATGTCTTATTAATCCTTCTTAATTCGTAGGACTCTAAGTTCCATAATAGAAGTTGAAGTCCAAGACATCAGCAAGCTAAAAGATTGGAATAAGCTGGTGTAATAATTCCCTCTCCCCTTCTCCACTGACACAGAGCATCTAAACATTTTGAAGCACTTTAATTCCAACTGTGCATTGATTGGCACATAAAGAGTGAACAATGTCCAAAGGCTGATTGTGCAAATCTGCAAATTACTTTTCACAGGGAGGCTGCTGTGCAATGTTGGCACATAGTTATTCAGATCGGCTTTAATTAGGATTGTCAGTTCAATAACTTTTATGTGACAAAGTTCTGACCCACCTACCCAAAATTGCAAATGAATGTTTCTTAATGGACGTTAATGAAAAAATAATGAGGAAACCAGAGGAAAAGAATCTCTTGATATCACTTGATTGGCCAGGAAACTGCCTTTGTTATCTTTATTAAGATTAGAGTTAGAGTTAGAGTTTCCCATAGTATCTCAGAGCTCTTGTCTTTGGGATTAATTTTACTATTTGAGACTTGTTTTTAAAAAACAACAACAACAGGTGTAATGGCCAGTGCCGGGCTGATGTCTTTAGAGAAACTGACATTTTAATTCTATTTAGGATAGGGAAAATTGTATGTTCATATTGAGAGAGGGAGGGTTTAACACCAAATAGGTCCATTAAGATGTGCACAGGCTGACCATTTATTTATTAGTGACATTTATATACCGCCTCACAGTGCAAGCACTCTCTAAGCGGTTTACACCAGTAAGCAATGTATATTTATATTGCCCCCAACAATCTGGGTCCTCATTTTACCTACCTCGGAAGGATGGAAGGCTGAGTCAACCTTGAGCCGGTGAGATTTGAACCGCTGACCTGCAGATCACAGTCAGCTAAAGTGGCCTGCAGTACCCCACTCTAACCGCTGTGCCACCTTGGCTCTTTTCATGTTTATTTTATCCCTCTTCCCAATCTTAAGACTTTAAAATCAATTAATTTTTTGCTAATTCCACTAATGCAATGTGGGACTCTTTCTGGGAATTGCAAAAATGAAGCTGAATAAGCATTGCAGGTGGCAAGTTGCTCATCCCCAGTGTAGGGGAAGGCTCTAAACCTGTCTTTCTCAACTTTGACAACTTTAAGATATGTGGACTACAACTCCCAGAATTCTAAGCATGGCTGGCAAAGGAATTCTGGGAGTTGGTCCTCATATCTTAAAGTTGCTAAGGTTGAGAAATACTACTTTAAACAATGTTTTATTTGCGGATGACATTCTTTTATTTATTTCTAAATCTCATATTACTATCCCAGTGTTGATATTAAAAAAAATAGTTGCCTTTAGTAAAATACCAGGGTACTGTATTAACTGGTCCAAATCAAAATTGATGACAGTGGGAAAAAAATAGGGTTACCTATCCATTTAAAGAATATCAATTCCTTACTTGAACCACATCCATTAAATATCTAGGTATAACTCAGTTAGTAATATGTAATAAAATATATAGGGAGGTTTATTCAGATACAGATAGATGGAATCATTAAACATTACCCTTTGGGGAAAGGTGAACACACTTAAAATTAATCTAATTTGCAGATAGATTTATATTCTGAGAGGAATTCTAGTTTATCTCTGTGTGTTTGTGTGTGCATGCATGCATGCATGTATATATGTGTGTGTAGGTTTGTGTGTTTGTGCAAGTATATAGGTATGTGCACACGCAAACATACCCACAAACATAGCTATTGCGCTCTCTCTCTCTCCACACCCACACCCACACCCACACCCACCCACCACATACACCCACACCCACACGGTGGCTCAGCAGCTAAAGATGCTGAGTTTTTCAGCTGGAAAGCTGGCAGCCCAGGTTTGAGACCCATCCTCATCTCAGCTTCTGCCCACCTAGCAGTTTGAAAGCATGCAAATGTCAGTAGATTAATAGGTACCACTTCGGTGGGAAGGTAATAGCCTTTGGCGTATAGCCGCGCTGGCCACATGACCATGGAAAATATCTTTGGACAATGCTGGCTCCCTCAGCTAAGAAACAGAGATGAGCATCTCACTCTAGAGCAGTGCTTCTCAATTATTTTCTGTTATGCCCCTCCCCCAGGAAGAAGTAAACATTTAGCGCCCCCCCCCCAACTCTCCGCCGGGATGATTGTTTGCAATATTTGGCACGTTTTCGCTGAAAAACTCAAGCGGCTTATCAGCATGATTGGGGTGTAATGTGTTTAAGTGATGCCTTAATTTATTTGGTTTCATGCTGTCCGCTGGCAACATTTTTAGACACAGTAAACATACTGGTCTTTCCTCATCTCCCACCGTAGTCACAGTGAAGCCAAGCGCTTCATATGCTTCGTCATATTTCCTCATCTTAGCTTTCAGGAGACTTACGTTTGTCTCATTATCTCCGTCTCTCTCCTCCTTTCTTTTCATCCCTGTTAAATATTTTTCCATGGTGTCTCTTAAAGATTTGTTATCTGCACTTCATATCTCCTGCTCTGTGCTGTGTGCTATTGTTCGGTGCAAAAAAACCCTACTCCCTGTGGCAAAAAAAAAAGCAAGTTCCCCGCGGTCATGAGCCCCTCCTGGCATCACTCCGCGCCCCCCCAGGGGGGCCTGCCCCACTATTTGAGAAGCACTGCTCTAGAGTCAGTCATTACTGGACAGGGAAACCTTTACACACACACACACACACACACACACACACACACACACACACACACACACACACTTCTTGGCTTAGAAAATTTCTATGGAGTTCTTCAATTCTAAGAATATCTTTACCGAAAAATGCAATTACCAGTTTTTAATGAGGGAGGATTCAGTTTTCTGAATCTGGAACCAATATCATCATGCTTGCCAAGTATTAAATACTGAAAGCCAACAGTTGGTATTAATTTTCCAATTTGGGCAATTTTGGAATATACATACCGTATGTAACATCTTTGTTTGGATGGGCAGTATTAGGATCCAAATATAGCAAAACGTCAGTATTTTTGGAAACAATTATGTCAGCTAGACATGTCTAATAAAAAAGATTCGTCCCTTTTCCGAATGCTAAGTTAACTTTATGAGGCAACCCAATTTTAAAAACTGGGAAAAAGTTAATGACATCAAACAATGATTTATATAACAAAAAGTAATATTTAGATCATATTGGACTCCATTATGTTTGCAAAGAAAAGAACTGTCAAAAACAGCACTTCGTTGATGATATAATAAGGATAATCTTTCCTTAAAACATACGTATGTTTCTACAATGTTCTATAGTACTTACTAAGTTTGGAAGAAAGTAATGGATTATATAAATACAATTATGCAAAAGAAGCTAACATTTTCAGAACATATTATTCTTTTGAACTATATATCTAGCACATGGAATTTGACAACCTAACAACATAAATGGATTCTCTGTGCCCTTGCTTTGGTCAAAAGACTAATACTGTAGCATTGGAAAGATAAATGTGTGGTCCCGTTTATTCAATGGATTGTATACCTGATTGCATTTGCCACTTATCAGTGGATTGCCAGAGATGTAGTCTTTGTATGGAAAAATATAATGAAATATGGGACTCATTTATACAGAATAGAGTAGGTTTTTTTAAAAAAATGATAGTCATATAAGGGCATTAATTTTATGTATTCTTCTTCTCTTTGACAATTTATTTAAAAAGTTTTTAAAAAATCTCTTTAGTCTTGGGTTTTAAAATCTGTTTCTGAGAAAACAGGAGAAATGTTTGATTAATATGATCAGCTCTGAAGGTTTAAACGTTTCCTGGTACACTTTTTCCTGTAGTTTTGCTTATATATTTTTCATTCTGAATCCCTTGAAGCATTTGTATTTAAAATTATTGGCTGATCAATCAGTTAGATTTAAATACATTTGCACATTATGGAAGAGCGAATTGTAGGCTGCCTACAATAAAGTATGAGAGCATTTAATATTTTATAAATAAAAGGCTGAGCTCCTTATAAGATGGAAAGGCCATCTTCAACCTTTGAGGGTCCACCCCCCCAATCCTTGTTATTAAGCCCAGCAGATCAAACTAGCTGAAAATGCATTTTAAAAAAATTGCCCTTGCTGATTAAAATTGCAACCCCACCAATCAATCAACCCAAGCTTAGTTTACTAATCTGCCAATTAAATTGACGAAAGCCTACAGCACATTTAATACATGGAAAAAGTCAAAGAACTGGAATTCAGAATGCTAGCTAATAGAAAAGAAACAAATAGCTTCTTGTTGTGGGTCCTCCCCCACAGCTCTGGGGTTAACTACAGATAGTATACATATTTTTTTTCCTAAAAGGGATCTTTTATCATAAAGCAGTTTTCAATCAAAAAAGTTTCACTGGGCTCATCAAGATGGAAAGGTTACAGTGACATGGCAGCCTTGCCCTGGCTAAAATGACTATTTATTCCATCTCATTTCTGTCCATAGATACCCAATTCTTACAGATCTGCACCATAGGAGATAATGAAAGTCGAGAAAAAAAAAATCTGAAAAAATATTAATATAAAATATTTCCTCCACTTTTCCCCCAATGGTCCTTTTCTCCATTCCCCTCTTCTCCCTATTTCCTTGGTTTTTATATCCCCGGTGAATGACTTTGCATATCATCCCACAATCTTCAGTGAATTTTTCACCACCCACACATATACGATGCCGGCAACAGTATCGTACCTTGTCTGTTTCAGGCTGAATTAAGCTTCCTTGTTTTTCATCCAGTTTAGGATATGAGCAATAGCTGGCAAGGAGAGTCGTGAGTGTTGGCCTGTCCTAGAAGTATCTTGCCCAGTTATACCAAAGCTTTAAAAAGTGGTTAATGTTTGGCTTTTCATATGCAGAATAATCTCAACATGGGGGAGGGAAGTGGGGCAGATAGAAATTTTTCCTATCAGTCACTTTTACTGGTAGCAACATCTTTTGGGATGTCCTAGGCTAGGCCCTGTTGTCCAGGGTGAGATATAATAGGAAGGAAGGAAGGAAGGAAGGAAGGAAGGAAGGAAGGAAGGAAGGAAGGAAGGAAGGAAGGAAGGAAGGAAGGAAGGAAATAAATGTTTGAAAGTAGCATTGTTACCCAGCAGAATGCCATCTGTGACTGTACTGGCATCAGAGGATGATGGGCCTTGGGGTGGTGCTGTATGTGGGAATGGTTTTGGGAAATGAGCGGAAGAGATGTTGCTTAACAGATTAACAGAGTTGGAAGGGACCTTGCAGGTCATCTAGTCCAACCCCCTGCCCAAGCAGGAGACCCTATATCTGCCTCTACCTAGGATCGAACTCACAACCTCCTGATTGTGAGGCAAGAGTTCTACCTCTAGGCCACAGCAGCTGGGAACAATGATCAGAAAAAGTGTGTGTATGAGTCTGTTGGAGGTGGGGGAGAGAAGAGGGGAGTCCACAGCTGAATAATGGGCAGTGAAAGAACATTAGAAAGGATCTGCCCTAACCTATCAGGTGGTAAAGGGAAAAAAAATACAGCCAATATTTCATTCACTCTAACTATTCTACCCTGTAGATTTCTTCAACAGTAGACTTTTGGGATGACTGTCACTGTGGAATTGATCTAATAATAGCAACAATAGAAATTTCACCAGAAATGTCATAATAAAATAAGATGCTAAAGTCAGTGGCTAAGACAGCAAGAGAAACACTATTACCCAGGATTCCAATGAATGGGTAAAAGTCTTTCTTTGAAAAGTGGCTTCCCTGGGAAAAACTGGAAGGGGGTAGGTAGGGCAGGTTTCTCTGTGAAATAGGAACCACCAAAGAGAGGGACCCAGTCTCCGCCTTCATTATTTGAATAATAATGGATAAGGGGAGACAAGTAGATCTAATAGGCACTTAAAAATTCAAACCAAAGAAATATATCTTAAAGTCTTTTAAGCTACTATGATCTACAGCATAGCATGTACGGCTTGAAAAATAATAATAATTTTAAACAATAGTCAGGAACTTAAAAGGATACTGCATAGCCCAACTTCATGCTGGGGGACACTATCTGGAATAGCTTCTCTCCAACATTGCTTGATCTTTCCTTGCTTCCGGGAACGCTTTTAAGCCTCCCAATTTTCCATCATCCTTTCCTTGTTCTTGATTGGCAAATATAAGCCATCTGGAATTTTTGGATTAGTGGTATAGAAATGCTGGCATTAATCAATGCAATAAATAGATAACAGACCTAATGCGAACTGCCCATCTGAGTCTATTATGCTCTCCAACCTTTTGTTTATTGTGTTACCCCAGCAGCAGAACTTCCGTATTCTAAAAGCTGTGTGTTTGCTCAGGTAACTTATTCTTTGCAGAAGCCAATACTGGAATGGCTTGGCTATACAGCCTCAGATCCAGAGTAGATTTGATGGGGAGCAGCAACTATGTTTGTACCGTATAAAGCTCAAACTGCCCAAGGAGCTGCTGATACAGTTCTACAGAGGAATTATTGAGTCTGTCATCTGCACCTCTATAACTGTCTGGTTCGGTTCTGCAACCCAACAAGACAGACACAGACTTCAGAGGATAATCAGAACTGCAGAAATAACAATTACTGCCAACCTGCCTTCCACTGAGGACCTGTATACTGCACGAGTCAAAAAGAGGGCCGTGAAAATATTTACAGACACCTCACATCCTGGACATAAACTGTTTCAACTCCTACCCTCAAAACGATGCTATAGAGCGCTGCACACCAGAACAACTAGACACAAGAACAGTTTTTTCCCGAACGCCATCACTCTGCTAAACAAATAATTCCCTCAACACTGTCAAACTATTTACTAAGACTGCACTACTATTAATCTTCTCATTGTTCCTATCACCCATCTCCTCCCACTAATGATTGTATGACTGTAACTTTGTTGCTTGACTGGTTTATATTGACTGGTTTCTAATATGATTTGATTGCTTATTTGTACCCGGACTATCATTAAGTGTTGTACCTTATGATTCTTGACGAACGTATCTTTTCTTTTATGTACACTGAGAGCATATGCACCAAGACAAATTCCTTGTGTGTCCAATCACACTTGGCCAATAAAATTCTATTCTATTCTATTCTATTCTATTCTATTCTATTCTATTCTATTCTATTCTATTCTATTCTATTCTATTCTATAGCAACATATATTTGTATGTATGTGATTAAAATAAATGAATGAAGATGGGCAGCATCCATGTTCCGTTCCTATGCAAAGGAAGCCAGGCTGAAATAATGTAGGAGGCTCTAGTCTAGGTCATCCAATGAGATATTTTCAGTCCAGCACTTGGACCACTCGGTCAACTGTCTTATATTTTTCTCCCTAGTCTAATTCATCTTATCCATTCGTATCAGCATGGAAGAAAAGGCTTTAGGATAATATAACCCCCGTCTCTCTTTTTATATTTCTTTATTTTTAAGCCAGACTTAGACTGAGCATCTTCCAAATACTTCCAAGCATTCATCAACCTGATCGGCACATTCTGACGCAGTTGCCAGGTCTTAAATGGTCTCCTTATATACATTGGGTAGCAGCCTTTGAAGAGTGCTAGACCTGTTTGTTAAACTGGGTTTAGAACAGGGCTGTCAAACTCAATTTCATTGAGGGCCGCATCAGGGTTGTGTTTGGGGGGGGCGTGGTCAGCTCGACATCACTCATCAAGGCTCCGTTTTCAGCTGTGATGGCCTCCTGCAGCCCTCTGCCAGCAAAAACAGAGGCCGGGGGGCCACGCGTGGCATGGCTGGGTTCCGTTTTCGGCCGCGATGGCCTCCTGCAACACTCTGCCAGCGAAAATGGAGCTTCATTTTCACTGGCAGAGGCACCCCGGGCTGGTCCTTCACTGTTTCCAGGGCAGCCTCATGGGTCAGATCTAAGCACCCAGTGGACCACATCTGGCCCACACGCCTTGAGTTTGACACCCCTGGTTTAGAATCTTTTGAAAGGCTGCTGCCATTATACTTTAGAATGAGATAGCTCTTCTTTCTTTTTTGCCTGCCAAGAGTATTAAAACCTCATGCTCAAAATATTTTTGCCTGTCACAAATGTAATTCATTGGTGCAACATCCTTGCTGTGATTACAGCATGGACACATACATTCACAGAGGTAATTGTCAACCATTGTCAATGATCCGAACCCAAACCTTAACCCATTTCAGAGGGAAAAGTGTGAGACAACTCAAAGGAGGAGAGATATTGTCATTTGGCATGTTCAACTCACTGCTGGGCAAAGGTTTTTGGTGGGTAAGAAAGGAACAAGAGCCAAACCGGCTGGCCATCCCTGCAGAGAGATGCTAGCTTAGAAGGTCAGTCATGAAAGAGAGCCACGTTCTGTTAGCTGGGTTTTCTGATTGTGTCCAACTGTGTGCATTGGAAGCTCCACTAAGGAGGAGATTCACATAATAAAACATTTAATTGCTTTTATTGCTTTGGGGAGGAGGAAATGATGATCATTTTGCCTACTGCATAGGATTTCCATCTGACAATACGTACACAATTGTACAGTAATTTATTGGCTGTAGGTTGCATATTACACAACTACCCTTTTCTTTATCAGATTTCTCTCTCTTTCTCTCTCTCTCTCCACCTCTCTCCCTATTTATCTCTGTCACCTATCAATGACTGGTTCCATATCATATATTAAACTGATAGGTCTAGACCAAAACACGTCAGGCTTAGCACTGAAAATCACTTAATCATTTCCCCCCTGCTATCAACAACCCATCCAGTAGCAATATGTTTGCTTATTCACACAGCAGTCCAAATCATTCACACAGCAGCCCAAAGAGGCTGTCCGCTGTCCCACTGCTGGTTCATACAATTCAGAAACAGTGAGGATGTGTTTATGTTTATATTGCTTCAGGTGCTTAAAGCAGACAGAGCTCGCAAAAGTGCAGCCTGACTATAGTCAGAGTTAATTCACGAGAAGGGTAAGCCTCAAATCAGGAACTTTCTAAGCCTCCAGGTTTACCAGCTCACTGTCAAATAAGAACATTCGAGCCCCATTATCTATCACATCCGGTTTATCCAGACTCACATGCTGTTCCTCAAATACTATACGCAAATAAGCAAAAGCAAAGCACTTATGCTGCCCCACAGTTGGTACTGAAAGGTATGCTACAGCTGAGAAGGGCAGTGTTATATAGCCTGGGCACTCAGGGCAGCAGTGTGCCTACAAACACAACACTTGCAGGGGTGGGTTCAGCTTTTTGTTGCTGCCGGTTCGCGCATGCAGTTTAGAGGGAATAGAACTTCCGTGTTGCAAACTAGGCAAGGAGCAAGGAAAACAGCTGCGGAGTGGCAATTCAATCTGCTGCCCCTGATCAGCTGGGCTTCGGAAGCAGAGATAAAGGTCAGTATAACACAGGGGCGGGCGGGGCCCACTTTCATGGACACAGAGAACTGGTTCTCTCTCGGCTTGGAGTCATCGCTACCGGTTCTAAAGAACCAGTCCGAACAGGCAGCAATCCACCTTTGGAATCTGGCAAACTCCCTTTCCTAGCTAATTACAAGGGTGAGTCAAAACGTAATGCCATTTTCTTTAGGACAGGTATAATTACCAACACAGGAACATGTAGCATACATCAAAATGAAGCTGGTCCTCTGTGGATCACATCCCTACTTCTCAACATAGTCACCGTTTCTCTCAATAGCAATGTTCCACCTTCGAATGAGAGCATGTATCCCTGCCTCATAAAATTTTGTTGACTGTTCTTTGAACCACTTCTTCACTGCAGTTTTCACTTCCTCGTCACTGGAATAATGTTTGCCTCTCAAACCCTCTTTCATGGGGCCGAAGAGACCTGCATACATTGCTATAATCTAAAGTATTGTCCTCAAACACATTTTGTAATCGTCTGTGAATGTTCACAAGGGTTTTCCCCTCAGCAATAAGGAATTCAATCACTGCTCTTTGTTTTTGATGCAACTCTAAAGGGGCAGCCATTCTGAATTTTCCTTGCGAGTCTAAAAACCTGAAAAGTAAGAAACAAAATATTTCAGAACGTAAATGAGATAATCATTTATAGCTGGGAAAAATTTCAGGTATTTTTATCAAAAACTTCACCTGAAATAAAAAAAATGGCATTAAGTTTTGACTCACCCTGGTATGTTAAGATGTTGTTGATGATAGCACAAAGCACTACCGGCCAACAGAATATATACTGTATTTCCCACAATGCCTCTAATCTGATAAAGAGCTCAGAAACATTTGAAGAAAATAAAATGGTGACTGGTTACAGTTTTTGATTTTTTATATGTAACTGACTTCATTTACCCAGGCAACCATTTTATCAGAAGCACCCATTATGTGCCTTCAAAATTCCAAAATGTCTCCATTCCAGGGGTGGGTTCCTCTCGGTTCGGACCAGATCGTCCGAACCGTTAGCGACCCACTGGTGATGTAATTTTGGCATCACAGATCCGGTTCTGTTTGCGCCGGTCCGTGCTCGCCGCCATATTTTTTTCTGAATTTTCAGCCGATTTTTCTTTGTTTGCATGGCTTCACAGCGTTCTGTGCTTTGAAAAAAGCCCTCCCGCCAGCCCCTGGGTTAATACTGACCTTTATTTCTTCGCCCGAAGCACTGCTGATGAGCTCCTCAGCTGTGTTTTGGGCTGAATCCACCTTCTGAGCATGCGCAGAAGTGAAATTGCACGCAAAATGTCATGACACAAACTGGTGGCGAAGGTAAGTGAAACCCACCCCTGCTCCATTCCCTGTGAAAGTTGGGCTCCCTGTTATTTACCAGCCATGACTAGTCATTGATGTTTTCCTTCATCCATACATTTAATCTCTGTTTAAAACTATCTGAGTTCACCTCTACTTCAACCGAATAAAGGTTCACCTGTCATATTGTGCCATTAGGTATTGAATCACGAGTTAACTGTGTCATTTTGGCACTGTTTACATTTAATGTTAATTTTTAAACCATGGTTTATAAACACTATAGTCATACCATACATTACATTAGACCACAATTAAGGAAACCCCTTTATACCTCAGAGAAATTTGTAAATTTCTCTTTTGTAACACTGACTGACACAAGAGTGAATCCAAGAGAACCCAAGAACTCATATTGAAGCCTACATGGTGGCTCTAAGAGTAACAAAATGTCAGTATTTCTCTGTCTGGTCTTATTACATCTACAAAATGCATGGCAGGGGATTTTAAAAAAATGATCCAGAACTTTTCAGGGAAAGGTAGCGCAGAAGAACATCTTTGGGGCATCTCTGAGGAACATGGCAGATAGTTAGATGATAACATCATGTATTTTGTTCAGAATTGGATACCACCTGGGCAGGTTCTGTGAGCTAAAGGCCATAGCTTGCTGGCCTATCCAGAATGAATTTGTGATGGTAAGTCTTGTGGATAGAATTCTCTCTAAAGTCAGTTCTGCCATCTCTAGTCCTTCCTGGTTGGGCCAAGCCCTTCCTGGTTGGAGTAAGCCTCCAAGGAGGTGATTGGCAATTGGGTCAGGGTTACAATAAATGCATCTTTGGAAAGGTTGTGCTGCTGTCTGTCTTAAAGAGCACAGTAGTGTGCCTCTCCTTGAGAAACCATTGCTTGACTCAGCCATTCAGATTAATTATAAACCTGCCTCTAATCTTCCCTTTTTGTAGAAAGATTGTTAAGAAGCCAGTAGGGCTGCAGTTGTAGGCAATCCTAGAAGAAAAAGATTATTAGGGACCAAACAAATGTTGAGATGCTGTTCTGGCACCTTAAAGAAGAACAGACTTAGGCTAGTCTGAGCAAGATACATTGGCCTTGGGTTCATAAGTCATCTGATTCCAGGAAGATTCCATCTTTCATCATGGATGGGGCTTTACTCCCCTATTATGAGTGCAATTTAGTTTACCCAACCTTCCTTTGAGAACTGCAATGGCTCCCTCTTAGTTTCCCAAATACAAGACCACCAAATACAATTCAAGGTGCTGTCTTTTAAAGCTCGTGTCTCAGGACCTGGGTATCTTCAGGACCATCTACTCCCCATTACATCTGCCTGGCCAACAAGAACTAGCACATAGGTTTCTTTTAGATCCCTTATGTCATGAAATGTATGATGGTGGTGATGTTCAATTGCTACCCCCTCTTCAGTCTCTTCCCCCAGAGATTTAAATGGTATCAATCTTCTTGGAATTCAAATCCATAAAAACTGTCTGCCGGAGCAGTCTTTGAGACCTGGAATGTCGTAATGCTGTTCTGTCTTAGAGTGGGATGTTTGAGTCATATGATTTAAGTTCCTTGATGTATAAATATATTAAAGGTATATAGATGTTATTGTACTTTATGTTCCAGGTTTTATTTATTGTAGTAATTACTGTAACATTTTGATCTGATTTACAGATTATGGGAATGTATGCTGCTCAGAGTTAATCACGATTGGAACAACATATAAGTCCTGGGAATAAATAAATACATAAATAATAAAACCTATTACTAATTCATTCTGGGTGGTTGATGACAATGTCTGTGGAGCCATTCTATCTCCTTCCTGTACAGTTCCTTCATTAAGGCTGGATGTTCCTTTACTGTTAGGTGTGTTATTCAAACTTGCCCTATGGTTTCTAATGTTACACGTGCTCCCACGTTCAACTTCTGCTTACTCTCTCACATGGGTTCTTGTAAGCCCCCTTTGCTTTCTACCTAGGTTTTCCAGATAGGTGTGCTAGGGAAGATAAAACACATAGCTCTAGTCAATGGCTGAGAAATAATTAGGGACACACACAAATCACTTTCAGCCAAGGCACAACAAGTACTTTGGAATATACCAGGATCTAGTGAATTTAATGTAACACCAAATTTTATTGGTTACGATGTACATTTGCTCTTTTGACCTGTGTCCTTGTCATCTAAGCTACCAGGCACTAACTAAAGCAGGGGTAGGCAACCTTAAATACTCAAAGAGCTACAAAGGTCCTAACCTGAAGCCCCCTGTTCAATTCTGGAGCCAACCAGAAGTCCGGTTCCCCCATCATAGAGTCTCCTCCTAGCACGGCATCCTTTTTCCTCTGCCGACCGTAAGTCTGGTTCCCCCACCATAGAGTCTCCTCCTAGCGTGGTGTCCTTTTTCTTCTGCCGACCGTAAGTCTGGTTCCCCCCACCATAGTCTCCTCCAAGCATGGCATCCTTTTTCCTCTACCTAGCCTAACCGAAAGCCCTATCAATTGTGGAGCTGACCGGCGACAGGGAGCCGCAGCAGAGGGATGAAAGAGCCACATGCGGCTCCAGAGCTGAGGGTTGCTGACCCCTGAACTAGAGGAATGGAAGCTGCCATCAAAAGAGTGGGCAGGCTTCAGGACCCCTTTTATCCCTAAAAGTCCTTGCTTTGTTGATTCACAAGACTGACAGCTACACTTGCCTTGTAAATTCACAAGGTTGGTAATTATTGGTAGGATGGGGGAGGGAAAAGAATATGTTCAAGCCCAGCTTCCTTTTTCTGGTTCAGTTAACATTTTCCCTTTGTTTTCTTAAAAACATGTTTCCCTCTTATGTAACTCCCTGAAGGGATCTTTTAGACAAGATTCATGGCTTGTTGTCCTCGATGCTTATATGCCTGCATCATCTTAAGTTATGGCTGCTCAGCTTCAGCCTAGTCTCACGCTAGTAAATGTTGATTTCAATTTGAAACCTTGGGTGGTTGTTTCAAGCTGGAATTCATGCTGATCACACATGGTAGCTGTTCTGGGTTTACAACTAAAGGTAATCACAAAAAAAGCCACACACCACGGTTCAGGACAGAGCAAAGATGGTGCCAGTGTAGCGTTTGGCAGGGGCATAGGAGTCTTACTGATGAAAGCAATGTCACCATTTTTGGCTGTGTGTCAGGATGTCACACACTCCCCCAAATAGGGTGGAGCTCGCAATCCTGCTTTCATAATTTTGATCAAAGCAGTAAGATTCCGTAAATGCCACTGGGTGGCATAGGCAGCCACGGCCAGCTATTCAAAATGTCTTATCAAGGTGGCAATCGCACCTTATCTGACAGCATCTTCCAAGCGTTACTATGGCATTACAGTCCCTGTCCACTTTCACGATACAACCAGAAAGCAATGATTGCATGACATTATAAATCACCCGGGTAGCTGGCCACAAGTTGTGGAAAGAGGCTCCCCAGTGTCTTTTTATAATTTTCAGGTTGAATTCTTGAGCTAAGTTTCCACACCCCAGCAGGGACTTTCTTACAGGCAAAGCAAAGCCTGTTCCAGCTGCCTTGAGTTACAGCTCTCCCTTGTCTGCTTGGCAATAGCCAGGTGTTTTTCTCTTTTGCTTTCTTGGTTAAAAAAAACAACAACTTTCTCCTCAGTAGACGAGGCGATTAGAGATGTCAAATTATTAAAATCACATGCAAATGGCAATAGCAGCTTTTCATCTGCTGAAAAGCAGGCGGGGGGGGGAGAGTGTTGTGGGGGGGGGAGAGAAAAATCAATCCGGGCGTCAAAGGAATCACATGAGGTCGCATCTCTTTGCAAAAAGTTGGAGTGGTGGGGGGGTGCCGGGAGCCTTCAGAACCGCAGGAGCGGCGTCGGATCAGCAGAAGGTGCGGGCGACGCTACCGCTTGGCAAGGCCTGAATGAAGGGGAAATTGGCGGTTTGAAAGGCTTTTTCACCAAGCCCCTGCGAGGCTGCCAATTGAAGCCATCCAGTTCTCTTCTTAATCACGTCCCTTCACAAGCCTCGGAGACAAAATCTCCAGATGGCGGAGGTGAAGCGGGGACGGAGGATGTGAGGCTGGGGAATAAAATCCGGACAGTTCCTTCTCCCGAGAGGCGCCAATCTGGGGAAAGAGAAAAGGAAGTTGGGAAGTCGTCCTCATTTCAGTTTGGATGGATTCATTAGCGAAAGGCCGCAGCCGAGAAGCGGCCATTCAGGGCCGAGACAAAAGGCTGCGGAGATAATCAAGGCCCAGTGTGTTGAGCAAGCGGTTCAAACGCCATCAAGGCTCCTTTCGGTTGATTTAAAAAAAAAGACGATTTGCTTAACAAAGGGCTGTCAGTGTTTTTGTCTGATAAGAGCCCCCTGGTTGGCCGTTTCTTTTGTAACCAGGCCTGGCAAAGTGCCTGCGAAGGCAGTTCAGCAGAGAAGAGAAACAGGCAGGTGGGGAGACCAGCTTTGCTGGTGAGTAAATAGACCGGGCACCTGCTTTAGCTCCATCAGAATAAAAACCCTATCTGAAAGCCATTTTCCCTCTCTCTCTGTAATCACAAGAGCTGCTTGACTACCGTAAGTGCAAAGTAAAAGGACGCTGTAGTGGTCTAAAGGTAGTAGAAAGTGTGATCATTGCGAAGTCAGGAGGCTCGAGAAGACTTGAAGCTGGCAACTAGTCCCTAGGTTAAATGCACAGGCTGCTGTCTGAGTTTACACATTCTGCTAATCCAAAATGTGGCTTGCTTGTACAAAAGTGTGGGAGCTATAGTGATGTTGGCTTTAAGCCACCCAAGAGATGACTAGGGGTTGAGTGACCTAGAAATGTGACAAACTAAATAAAGCCATGGTTTATGTGGTACACGTTACCTGTAAATCCCTGTGCTGGGGTTATACTATAAAACCAGGGTTATGAATTGTGACAATGTAATGTGCCTGTGCACTCCAGCACAGTAGCAATAGCACTTACATACCGCTTTACAGCCCTCTCTAAGTGGTTTACAGAATCGGCCTATTGCCCCAACAATCTGGGTCTTCATTTTACTGACCTCGGAAAGGATGGAAGGCTGAGTCATCCTTGAGCCAGTGAGATTCAAACTGCTGGCAGTCAGCAGAATTAGCCTGCAATACTGCATTCTAACCACTGTGCCACCACAATAGAAACTATGTTTTCTTGCTCCAATACACTTATACCTATCTTTATTTCTACCACAGGAGCTGACCATCTCATCATTAGAGCTTTCAAACAGGTTTGGCTGACATCTGTGGGAGGGGGGTGTTTTACCCCTTGATTTTCTGAATTCAGCATTGGATAAATTGAGAATCTAAAATCACCCATATCTTCCCATTCAACAAATACAACACCATTGTGAACTAGTAAAAACACTCTCCAAACATTTTGAATTGACTCATATAATTCCTGACCAGCATTTTGGCCATGAAACAATTAAGTTGCAAACAGCAGATTTGCTGCTGCTGCTTGGAACGTGTTCATTGTAAAATATGTGTTGTATCACAAGATTGTTATCAGTGCAATTATATCAATCCTATTAATTTTGGAAGTCTATCTTCACTGTCAGCATCTTTATTGCTGTCATCATGGAAAATGAGACAGTTTTGTTTTTTCCCCTGCAGATCCGGCGTAGCATTGTTTATACCGAATTAGGATGAGTTCCCAGTTTATTGATTAGAGAATCACTGCATCTGAAACTAGAGATCTGAAGATACAGGCTACTGTGTTGCTTTCTCTATCAGTGCTGAGCAACTAATCCAGAAGAGGGAACAGATAGCAGAGAACATTATTCAGGGATAGAGGACTTTGCTGCATATTAAATACTTGAAGACAACATTGATATATTATTTATTGCAGCAATGAAGCTGAATACACTGAGACAAGAAGAGAATCTGCTTACAATTTTTCTCAGTTCATAACTTTTAGGTTCTTGGGTTGTTGTTTTTTTGTTCTATGCATTAGTCAAATCTCTTAGTTAGTTAGTTTGCTTTTTGGTCAAATGAGTAATAGAGCTCTTTTTGTAACTGTCAGGATGAATGCCAAAGTATGTTTCTTTGAGGTATTTTATTTTATTTTTTAAAAAAAGATTGGATCCCTGTGGATAACTTTAACCTTATTTACAGTGCATTTGATTTTCTTAATTTTCATAGCAAATGCTGGGGAATATACCAGGGGTGAAATCCTCCCGGTTCGCCCTGGCCCGTCCTTCGGCGTATAGCCGATGGAACTGGTGGCGGTCGTGGCGCGGAGCTTCTCCCGCCCGCTTTCCCGGCCCGGCTGAACGCCACCATTCGGGTTATTTTTCCCTGTGCGCATGCACAGAGGGAAAAATAACCCGAATGATTGTGTTCAGCCGGGCCGGGAAAGCGGTGATTGTGTTCAGCCGGGCCGGGAAAGCGGGCAGGAGAAGCTCCGCGCCGCGACCGCCGCCAGTTCCATCGGCTATACGCCGAAGGACTGGCCCGGGCGAACTGGGAGGATTTCACCCCTGGAATATACCCACTTAGGATTTGGTGATTTGCTTCCAAATGTCAATGGTGCCATTTAATTCTCTTAAGATAGGCCAGGGTGCCTGCTTCTCTTACTAGTGACCAATGCAAGACCTGACTTCCCCCCCCCCCCCGAGATTCCCTCTCTTCATATGTTGTTTCTGTGGAATTATGTCTTTTTTCTTTTTTTCTTTAAATACCCTTTGCATTTGTGGTTTACTATTATTTAAATTAATTCTTCTTCCCTCTCAAAATTAATTTTGACAATTTCGACTGAGAGTTTTTCATTATGAACAACATGCTTGCTATAATCCCTGCTCTAGGCAATTCTTTAGCTTCTCTTGCTCTGCCTCTGTCTCTCTCTTTTCTTCCTCTCAGAAAGAATGCTCCTTATTTTAGAAGATTTATCTCCATCTTCAGCATATCACGACTGCCAAGTGGGTATTTTCTTCATCATAATAAATTCCATATTAAATGGAATATAAAATTCCATTTACAGTTATTCAAGGTAGTGGCATGAGAATGGAGAATGATTTTGAAAGCCGTTTTACTGGGAAAAGAGGTCTAACCTTATCCTAAATTCATAGTCATTGACTTGGGAAGGACCTTAGACATCATAAAGGATGGATGAAGTATAGATGTCCTGATGTTGCTAAGTGATGGCTTTCAGCATTCTTGGCTGTTGACTGTGTTGGCTGAGGTTCTGAATTCTGGGCAACACCTTTTAAGACCACAAATACAGTATGTGCTGATGTTTCTTTAGCCATGTTGCTGACTTCTTCAGAACAGATCTGAAATTGAGCTTGGCAGCAGATGTCACATATATTGCCTGTGTTTAGTGGAGTGGTGTGCCATCAACATTTGCTAACTGATATGTAGATGCAGTAAATTTAGATGTTTATACATTTCTAATCTTTGTTTAATAATTCTGCAGAAACCACTATTACTTTGTGTCAATTACTGTATTACTTTCAACCAACTTATATATTTCTAATAATATTACACATTTATATTAAATTACAGTCTATCATTATTTAATTAGCAATCACAAATAGAGATATTGTTTAGAATGAGATGCCCCCAATGTGGTCTCTCAAGCCTTACAACATGTACTGTATTACTATTGTAATGGAGTGAATTCACCTTGCTCCTAGTTTCTCTTCCCTCCCCTGCCCTCCCCTCCGTTCCAACTTTTCCTTCCCTTCCCCTCCACCTTCCCTTCCCTTCCCTTCCTAGTTTGGTCTTCACTACATTTGATATTAGTCCCATCTTCCTTGTCATTTCAAAGGCCGCTTGCTGGACCTGTTATTATTCGTGTGGCCTTAGTCCCATTTCTTTCACTGTGCTCCTTGATTTTCATTACTGCAGCTTCCAGATCATTTCCATTTTCAGCTTTCAGAGTAGCATCGGCAGTATAGCGCAGGTTATTGATGTTTCTTTCTCCAGTTTTAAAACTACATTTATCTTCTTTCAGTTCAGCCCTCTCCCCTCCGGCACATAAGGCTGAATAAATAAGGAGAGAATATACAGTTTGGCTCATTCCTTTGCTGATCTGGAGCTAGTTGGCTTCTCCATATTTCATCTGGATTTTGACTTCCTGATCTGTGTGTAGGTTTCACACAAAGACAATGGGAAGTTCTGGGATTCCCATTCCCTAATAACATTCCATAGCTCCCTCCCTCCCTCCCTCCCTCCTTATTTTTATAAATAAATCTAGGTGGCAAACACAATTAATAGCCTTCTTCCTCCTATTTTCCCCACAACAACAATTCTGTGTGGTAGGTTGGGCTGTAAGAGGGTGGCTGGCCCAAAGACATCCAGCCTAGCTTCTTGCCTGGTTCCTTAACCATTAGACAAACCGGCCTCTTTCCAAGTCTCTGGCATCTGTCCTTCTTGTAAGATAAGTTCCTTGTGTTTTGTTTCCAACTTTGATGTTCCGGTCTCCAAGCACAAGCAGCACATTTCGCTTCGCTTCCAGATTAAATTGGATTGAACTTGTCAATGTCTTTTCTTTTGCATCAGTGCTTGGAGTAGAAACTTGGATAACCATCATATTAAAGGGTTGACTGCAAAGTCTAATTGATATCATTCAGTCACTGACTATACCATACTTAAGTACTGCCTTTACTATGCCCTTCCTGATTATGAAACACCATTCCCTCTTAGGGGTTCCCTCCCCCTTTGTGCCCTGAGTAATTAACCGTGTGATCTTCAGACTGAAGGCCTGCTATTCCAGTCCATTTCAATTCACCAAGGCCTAAAAGGTCAACGTGGAGTTGATTCATTGCATCTTTCTCTGTGCTGAGTTTTCCCATGTTCATTCTTCTCCCGTTCCCTTTTCTCACTGAAATGTTGTCTTCACAGCTTCAGATACTCTCATCCTGCATGGCAACATGAGCAACTGGCCATCCCAGGCACTTTAATCTAGCTATTTCATAAACACCACGAGTACTTCAGAAGATGCTCAGCTCTTCTTCGGTACATTTTGAGTGCCATCTGATCTGAGGAGGTCCATCATCTGGCATTATGTTAAGCTATACATGTGGTTTTCTCTGGTACAGTTACAAGAATGGTTGACCAAGAAAGATAATGATGTAAATAACTATAAAGAATAAACATGTTTTTGTATCACTAGGCTGTAAAAGGATAGTGTCGACGAGATGGTTGACATGTATGTTCAATGTTCAATGTTTTCTATACTCAAAAATATTTGTTACTCTATTTATACATACATATGTTTATACATGTTTTTATGTTTGTTTGTATGTTTGTTTGTCTTTTTTACATAATTAATAAAGACTATTAAAAAAAAAAGAATGGTTGACCATTGTGTTCTCCCACATAGTACAAAACAAGGCCTTTGCCATTGTCACTAAAGTGTTAACCAGAGGTGGGTTCCTACCGGTTCTAACCGGTTCTTTAGAACCGTTAGTAAAGCGGCGATGACATCACAGAGCCGGTTCTGTCGGTGCCGGTCCGTGGGTGCTGCCATCTTGGATTTTGCTTTTGCGCATGCGCAGAATCTAATTTTTGCTTCTGCACATGTGCAGAAGCTATTTTTTGATTGCTGCCAGGGGTGTGTGCGAAGTGCACACGCGCCCCTGAGGGAACCGGCAGCAAAACGATCTATAACCCACCCCTGATGTTAACCCACCTCTCTCATCTTCCAGGATCATTGCTGCCCAGTATAGCTGCTTGCTTAGTTTAATTAGATGGCTAAGATTACCTTCATGGTCTGTGTAATCTTGCTGAGATTATATAAATCTTGACATATATTGATGGCATTCTTTATTAATTTCTCTCAGGAGTGTCTCCCCCACCTCCACTACCATGAGGCAGCACAGCAGAACCTGAAGGGGAATTAAGGATACAGTCCAACATTTTTATTGCATGTTCCAGTGTTCTGTTCCACAATTGCATAAGCAGCTAGGAAGAATGAGGATATTGAGTTATCACTGAGGATAACTGAAGATTATCCATTAATGAGGATATTGAATTTAATGATCTTATTGAGTTATCACTGCCCTTTTTTCACTTTCCAATATTAAAAAACACCTCACTGCCACAAAAAAGTCCTGCCATATTTTCTCTTCCCAAATCTTTCAAGTTCATAAAAATCCATGTACTGTGGTTATCGTAACCATGGTTTAATCAACCCAGTTTTCCAGAGTTCCATGACACACAGAACCATCAATTCACAATGCCAAATGCTACAACATGATTGTCTGTGGGTTGTCATACTGAAATCCCCATTTAAATCCCATCCCCCATAAAAGCCTCATGCTTATCGGTAGTCAAATATTAAGATTTGAGCAAATAGAAGTGGAAAATAAAAGAGACCAATGAAATATATTTGGAACATTAAAAAAAGAGAGAGATCCAGGAAACAAAGCAGTAACAAATGAGAAAAACATAATAAAGGAGGCTGACATAGAGGTTTAGCTCAAATCACTGAAAGAAAAGAAAAGAAAAGAAAAAGTTATAATTGGAAGGCGGGGAAAAAGGAGTTGGAGGGGAAAAAAAACAACCACAGATGAAAAGGCCAACAAAGCTGAAGACAAGAAGAAAAGAAAGGAGGGAGGGAGGGAGGACCATGTAAAGGGAAGGACAAAGGGAAAAAATAATGAAGAAAAAAACTTTACCCACTGAGCATTTCCTCTACCTTAACCAAGGCTAAGAGAAGATGATTAAACACTGACACTACATTCAGAAATTGATTGGCCACTGAAAACTGACCCCTGGGACAGCTATTTGTTCCTCATGGTTGTGTCTAAGGAATTTATTCCTCAGATCTAGGTGAGCCACAGCTGAAATCCTTGGGTTTGGGTGATTAATTCTGCAATTTTCCAAAGCATGTATCCACTTCAGGAAGCAATGTCCCCACTCTGAACTGAGGCTGTAAATGACCTAGTATGACTAATTCAGAAATAAGAAAGCATGGTAATTAGAAGGAAACAAATGGTGTGAAACAGCACCAGAAAAAGGAAATAGTGACTGGAAGAGAGATCTAAAAAGCGAATAATATCACAGAGGGAAATAACCTCCCCCACCTCCAGAAGCATTCTGCTGGCCAAAAACAGGCAAAAATGCCCCTTTTTTAAAAAAACCAAAAACGGGCCGCTTTCGCCCGTTTTTCACCTCCCTCGCCACCAGAACGTCTCCGCAGGCCAAAATTGTTCGCCTTTCAGTTCCAGCCCGCGGGGCTCGCAAAGGTAAGTCCTACGCTCGGCCGAAGGGTGCTCAGGGTGATGTGGGCGGGGCAGCCTCGTCCTGTGTGGGCCGGATTACTGGCTTCAGCGAGCCGCATGCAGCCCACGGGTCATAGTTTGAGGACCCATGGATTATTGGATTAATTTTTCCTTTTCTTAAGCTTTCATGAGCTGCAGTTCAGATGCATATAGTGTTTAGCGTTGGATTGCGGAGGGGGGGGGGTGATGGAAGTGGCCAGGACAAAGACCCACCCACCCCAGTCATTATAACTAGTGAGCATATTTAGAACATAGAAACAACATATTCAACAAGCAGTCTCAAAAAATGGTTGCATTGAGGACTTGGCTTATTTGTTCACACAAACAGTAGTCATCACGAATCTGGCTAGTGACCTGTAGGATGTTAGTACCCACCCCCTCCTAGAAAAATGAAATATCCTAGGAAACATTGAAAAAGGAAAGAATATGTTTCCCTGAATGAGGAAAGGGGAAACATGTTTTAAATACAAAGCAGCTTCCTGCAGCTCCCTGCCCCCACCCTTGCCACATTCCTCCCACCTAGTCTGAAACAGTCTTCTACACAACAAAGAACCATAATAGGAACCCCAAAGCCTTTTCATTACACCACATGGGACCTGGGAAGATTACATCAGTCAAGCCTAAGGTGACCAGACATCCCGATTTTGGCGGGACAGACCCGCTTTTTCATCATTTGTCCCGCGTCCCGCCTGTCCTCTAAAAAGTCCTGATTTTTTGAAAGAAAGCATGACTAGGGCATTCTTTCAAAAAATCGGCCTGCAGGCACTCGAGGACGGCCAGGTTGGGCCCAGCCACAGGGGCAGCAGCAGCAGGCCCTCTCAAAATCGGGACGTCTGGTCACCTTAAAACACCCACCCATACCTTTCTCTCTGCAAGGCGGGCACGGAGAGATGACGTCGCTGCTGTCGGCGCCCCACGCTGATTGGCTGTTGAAGGGTGAGCGGCGGCGGCCACAGCAGCAAGCCGGGAGCGCTCGCCCGGAATTGGAGTCAGCGAGCAGCTGGGCATCGGGGTTCTTCCCCCACCTTCTCCATCCTCCAGGGTCGCCACTGCAGGGGTTCCGTCTCTCCGGTGGTGCCTGCGTTGGAAGGGAAGGGGGGGAAAGGCAGCCTGCGGGGCTTGGCACGGCTGGGAGTTGCGAGGCGGCGTAGCAACCGGGCTGTTCCTCCGGGTGTGCTAAAGTGCTCGAGTTTTTTCTCTCACACACACACATGCACAACCTTCCAACGACCGGGTCGGACTGGATCTCCCAGCACGACTTCCCGGTCGTTGGAAGGTTGTGCATGTGTGTGTGTGAGAGAAAAAACTCGAGCACTTTAGCACACCCGGAGGAACAGACCGGTTGCTACGCCGCCTCGCAACTCCCAGCCATGCCAAGCCCCGCAGGCCGCCTTTCCCCCCCTTCCCTTCCAACGCAGGCACCACCGGAGAGACGGAACCCCCGCAGTGGCAACCCTGGAGGATGGAGAAGGCGGGGGAAGAGCCCCGATGCTGGGCTGCTCGCTGACTCCAATTCCGGGCGAGCGCTCCCGGCTTGCTGCTGTCGCCGCCGCCGCGCGTGAACGCGGTCCGCGGCAGGAAGCGAGTTCAAGCGACCCTCCGCCGCTGCCGGCCTGCAGCCCGGCGCCCCTTCCTGCCTGTCCCGCCCCGTGCCCCGTACTCAGCTCTTGACTTTTTCCCTCTGCGCATGCGCAGCGTTCTGCGCATGCGCAAAACTCAAATGGTGACGTCCAGGCGGCCCCGCCCCCCCCTTTAAAAAAAATGTCCCGCTTTAAAAAAAATATCTGGTCACTTTAGTCAAGCCTAGGACTTGGGACAGCCCACAAGAGTTGCCCCAGCATGCCCCTGGGGGTCTGACAGCCAATGGAATACATTTCTATATAGGAACAGGAAACAGTTAGGGAGGGGCCCAAGAGAGAGTATAAAGTAAGGAACTCAGGATCTCTTCCTTCCTTTTTTTTCTCTTCACCCACATCTGGAAGCATGTAATCTACCTTTTCTGTACAGAGGCTCCTGCCATGTGCTCCTGTCCACCATTAAACCTTCTTTCCAAGCAACTTCCATGAATCCAGTGTCTTTTCCCCACTTGGAACTGAACCCAGAAGGATATTCCTTACAACAGACCTAAAGGCAAAATCCCGAGACTGACCCTGATCAGACCCTATTCTGGTCTATTCTGTTTTTGTTTTGTGCAGATAAAACACTTTGCAAACAAACACTGTGGTAGCATTTTAACTTTTTTTAAAAAAAATCTTATGAATATTTCTGGAACATTTCTAAGGGCTCAAGGTAGTTTTGCACTAAAGATGATACTGAAAGCTATACTTCCATTTGGTTTTCATGTTTAAAAAGAATAAAGTAGAAATAAAATGATCCGGTGGTGTAGAAATCTTATGAATACCAAGAGACTATTTGCACTCACCGCACCCATGGAACTATATTGTACTGTCTTTCTGGACTTGATAATCTTCATGGTTCCTTCTTAATTCTACAGCTAGGGGTTGTTTTTTTCTTTTGCAGCCCGTCAGACTAGGCTAAATTGAGTTGGATAGTTTATGGTCCAGCAGTTAGGACAGCAAGATAATTAGTGGGGAAGAGCTGAGGCTGAAGAGGATTTGTGGGAGTTGAAGTTTGGGATGGTGGGGAGAGCATAACTTTTCTTTTCTCCTCTGACTCTCCAAGAAAGGAGGAATAGTTGACTTGACCTTGAAACAGCCAGTTCAGAAGGTCTAACGGGCTTTGAGACATCCTTTAATTTATTTGTGGCATATTTTTCTTGCCCTTTAGCAAAAAAGCTTCCAATTTATTTTACCTCCAATCAATGGGGAAAAAAAGAAAGAGGTAAGAATTATTTTTCTTTACTACAAATGGCCATGGGGTGTGTGTGTGTGTCTATTTTGTTCTATATAACCACAATGTAAAGTGCTTTATCTCTATGTCTGTGTGCATATACACATTCTCCCCAGAGACTAATCAGAGTGCCTATGAGGTTATAATTAGGGTAGTAGGGGAATGAACGTTGTGTCTGTGTGCATGCTTCTAGTCTCCCATTGGATTGTGTCTCTCTGGGTTTGTATGTATGTGTGCATGGGGAAACACAAGATGAGCTGTACATGCTCCATTCTGGGTCATCAGACGGAGGGAGGGAGGGAGGGAGATTTAGAATGGAGGAACCAGCAACTTTCTGAGTACACTGCCCAACTGTTTCTCCCATAGGCATACATTGGATAATTTGTTTTAAATAGCAATAGCACTAGCAATAGCACTTAGACTTATATACCGCTTCATTGTGCTTTACAGCCCTCTCTAAGCGGTTTACAGAGTTCAGCCTATTGCCCCCAACAATCTGGGTCCTCATTTTACCGACCTCAGAAGGATGGAAGGCTGAGTCAACCTTGAGCTGGTGGGATTTGAACAGCTGAACTGCTGAACTTGCAGTAGCCTGCAGTGCTGCATTTAACCACTGCGCCACCTCGGCTCATAAATGTTTTTTCCTCCACAGTTCCTGGCCTGATCCAATCTTTCTCTGGCCAACTTTACACTCACTATGCCAAATTTGGTTCCTTCTGCTCAGTTTTTAGTGAGGTACCCAGCAGGTAGACGGGCAGGCAGTGCGCCCATTCCATTGTCTTTTTCCAATATTTCATTTGGTGGAAAGAATAATAAAAGAGACGTCAACCACAATGCAAAATGTACAATAATGATGGGGAAAATATTATGGGGGGAAAAGAGAGGAAAACGCAAATGCCAACCCCATTTATTCAGGTGAAATGCTTGTCCTTAAATAATGAATAACTGAAAACTGTTCAGAGAGAGACGGAGCTAAATAGGGTTGGTCTTTCAACTGATCTGAAATTAAGTGAAGTGTGTGCAATTGATTTAATTACTTTCTAAAGTGGCTCTGAATGTGATATCATGATTTACAAGGACCATCCTTAAATGTAACCAAAGTTAGACAGCTGCTGTCGGCTTACACATTTCCCAGGGACTGTGGTGCAAAAGAGAGGGATAATGTGCCCTCGCTGCCTTTTCACATCCCCATCACTCACAACTTATTCCAGATTTTTTTTTTAACTCTGTCTTACAGAGAACATCTCAAAATTCAAAATATGTATTACCGTACTTTGTCAAACAGAGTGAACCCTGCGGGATGGGAGGAATAAGCTAGCAACATCGAAGCAACTTTTGCAGCATGCAATTGGTTCAAGAATTATCCTCTTCAGTTTGCCATAGCTGCTGGCAAGTAGGAGTAAGGAGTGAGTTTCACACACACACACACACACACACACACATACACACACACACACACACACACACACACACACACACACTGCCCCAGTCCTCTATTGCCTGCCTTACCGTTGGAATCTCGGAGCAGCTTCACACACTAAATATAAAAACAAAACAAGAAAATGACAGCTCAAGGAACAATCTCTCTTAAACAAAATACCCCCCAAGGCTGCTTATATGTTGTGATTCCATAGCAATAAGGACATTGTTCTCTCCTCCCTCCCCAACCAAATGGTATAGTATTTAGCTCTCCTTTTTTTTCTCCCTAAAGCACAAGTTTATGATCCTTATAGCTACAGAGATTTGCTTGCAACCATAAGGGCGATGTCTACAGAGTTCTCAGAGCCAGAACTGCAGCTGAAAAAATAAGATTTCCAGGTTCGGAGGGGTGGCTTTTGTGCCTTGGACAGTGCCTTTTTCAGCAGATAGATTGAGAGGAGGAGACTTCCTTTGGCTCCCCATCCTCCCTCTGCCCCCCCCGCCGCCACCCCTGGCTGTCTTGTGCTTTTTACTAGCTGAAAGGAGCTGTTTGGAGAGCTTTCAATCAGAAATTTTGCATACAGATGTGTCCAAATTGAGACATCACTAGAACATGAGTTTTCAGCCCTGGAGACCAATATATCATAACAACCAACAGTTGGAATCTCATGACAGTTTTAAAGTCTTTGGGGCAGACAGTATAAAATTGTGCCTATTCCACTTTTTTTTTTTTAAGAATGAGCAGCAGGAAGTCTAATGTTCATGAAGATGCATCTTCATTTTGCTCTGAGGTGTTCCACTGCTTTCCGCGGCAATTGGCTTTGCGAGCTCAATCTTTAGATTTCTGAGCCAGTGCCCTTCGGTTGTAAGAATAGCACTAATCTCTCTGTTTGTGGGTAGAGGAGAGGTCCACTGCAGAGATTTTAGCTCAACCGATAACGGAAAGCGATGTCACTGCAGATGCTCCTCTATAAGCTGTATAGGGACAGGTCAATGGTGACTGTGGATCTATTGGGTCTAAAACCTTTGTATTCTTGGACAGAACTAATTAAACGAGCATGCTGGATATCCAAACAGACAGAAAGACTACTGGTTCATAAGAATCAAGGACATTTACTTAGACCAGGGGTGTCAAACTCGATTTCATTGAGGGCCGCATCAGGGTTGTGTTTGACCTTGGTGGGTTGGTGTAAGTGTGTGTGTGTGTGTGTGTGTGTGTGTGTGTGTGTGTGTGTGTGTGTGTGGCCAGCTCGATGTCACTCATGTTGGGGGCATCTGTGGTGGCCAAGTGCTAAGGCAGGACTACCCTGAGACCTTCCCTCACTCTCATTATAATCTCCCTTCCTTCCTTCCTTCCTTCCTTCCTTCCTTCCTTCCTTCCTTCCTTCCTTCCTTCCTTCCTTCCTTCCTTCCTTCCTTCCTTCCTTCCTTTCCTCCTTCCCTCCTTCCCTCCCTCCCTCCCTCTTCATTCTCCTTCCTTCTTCCTTCCCCTCTTTCCTTCTTTTTCCTTCCTTGCTCTCTTCCCATCTTCCCATCTTCCCTTCTTTTTCTTTGCTTTCCTCTTTCCCTTTCTCCTTTCCTGTCCCTTCTTGCATGCTCAAATGCAAAAGGAGAAACATTTCTCCTTTTGTTTTCTTTTTAGTTTGTTTTGCTAGCCCTCTGCTAGCAGAAACGGAGCTTCAGGGTGGGCATGCGTGGCCTTCCCGGTCCCCATTTTCGGCCACGATGGCCTCCTGCAGCCCTCTGCCAGCATGCCCCCCCCCCGAGATCCATTTTTGCTGGCAGAGGCACTGTGGGCGGGTCCTTTACTGTTTCCAGGGCAGCCCAGTGGGACAGATCTAAGCCTCCTGTGGGCTGGATGCAGCCTGTGGGCCTTGAGTTTGACACCCCTGACTTAGACAATTGAAGATGTTCCCATAATTCCCTTTTACATTTTCGTGAAATTGTTCTGCATTACAGCTTGGCTATGCTGTCCTGAGATGCTTCCAAACTAGGCATGTGATTAGAATGGCCACTCATTTAATGCACGTTTTTAGTACATCATTGTCCTTTGTTATCTCTGTATTTTTGGGAAGCAGGGGATGGCAGATTGCTGCACAAACTCTGCAGGTCTAATTTGCTCTTGATGCTCCTGTTTAAACAATTAAGGAAAAATGTTTTAATATGTTGTGGTAGTTTGGGTGGCTAAATCTATTGTCATGCATCAACTCCTGTGTACTTATAAGCTGACTTTTAAAATTGGGCTAAAATTATTTCTTTGCCTCCAATAAAATAAACAAAAGAACCTTATTAAAATCACTGCAGAATCACAGTTAAGTAAAAAAAGAATTGACGGTTAGGTTAAAGCATATTAAACATAAACTTGCTGCTAAAATAGTGCGATCATTATCAGTCACTTGTCTACACAGACATGTCACAAGTACTGGGAGGAGGGAAGAGCCCAATTATGCATAAATTGCAGAATGTCAGTTGTAATTACCCTTGTGTAGTTCATCGTGAAAAACTCATGGCTGGGTAGCATTCCACCAGTCTCAAAGCAAAGGCAGGGAAAGTAAATCTAGTTATTGTAGGCTAAACGTTTCTAACTGAGTGCATATCTTCAGTTTACGTTGGGTGATCTGCAATGACAACAGAGAAGTTCAGAGCAGATAAATGGGCCAAAGAAGGAAGCAGAAAACAGAAACCAGGGATCTGAGAGGATAACAAGCCAACTGAAAAAAGAAGGAAGATAGATAGATGATAGATAGATGAAGAGACAGACAGACAGACTGACAGACATGATAGATAGATAGATAGATAGATAGATAGATAGATAGATAGATAGATAGATAGATAGATAGATAGATAGATAGATAGATAGATGATAGAGTAGATGGAGATAGATAGGTAGATATATAGATATATAGATACATAGATAGATAGATAGATAGATAGATAGATAGATAGATAGATAGATAGATAGATAGATAGATAGATGGATGGATAGAGAGCGAGAGAGCGAGCGAGAGAGAGAGCGAGAGAGAGAGAGAGAGAGAGAGCAATAGCAATAGTACTTAGACTTATATACCGCTTCATAGTGCTTTACAGCCCTCTCTAAGCGGTTTACAGAGTTCAGCATATTGCCCCCAACAACCTGGGTTCTCATTTTACCGATCTCAGAAGGATGGAAGGCTGAGTCAACCTTGAGCCTGGTGAGATTTGAACAGCTGAACTGCTGAACTAGCAGTTAGCCGGAGTAGCCTGCAGTAGCTGCATTTAACCACTGCGCCACCTCGGCTCCTCAAGGAGAGGAGATAGATAGAGATACACAATTATTTTGATCAGGGATCAGATAAGAAGGTAAGGGAAAAAAGCATGAATGTGGAAGTGATGGTTGAAAGAGGAAACAAATGAAGCTTATAAAGATTAATTGGGAAAAAAAGGGGAGGGATTGAATTTGACCTAGATTTTCAATTGCAGAATATGCTGAATGACAGGACACCTTGATTTGAAATCTCTAGTCAAAAGTTTTGGCACAGACTTAGCAGGGCTAAGCATTGTTATCTTTCTCAATCAAAACATGTGAAGTTTTCCAATCTTTGCAGCTCTACATTTTTCACTTGCCTGAATTCAGCTAGTGCTGCTCATTCTCCGAAGGCTGACAGCATTCATAATATATATGGATTGCTTATAGTCTAGGAGGTCTCTCCAGAATAAGTAGAAAACCCATTATGGGTCTAGTTGGCTCATCTTTTTCTGGTGAAAGCAAAATGGTGTATCCAATCTAAATGTAGTGAAGTTTTCCACTGCTTTCAAATAATGGGCAAGCTCACAGAGGCTGACTCCAAGAGCCAAGTAAATGCACAGAATTTCCTTGAGAGTCTGTCCTCAAAGCAGAAAAATTTCATCTGAGGAAAGAGCTAACTGGGTCTTGTTTCTGCAAAACCCCAAATAAATCTCTGTGGAACAGTGGACATTTCCAGTCCCTCCCGAAGAACATGCTATTAAAATTCAGCAGCAAATTTCAGCAATGTGATTGTTTTGTTTTTCAAAAGGAAATCAACTGGCTTGGGAAAGAGACATCTTTTCCATCATGTATTATCTGATTCTTTTTATTGGGGATGCCAACATAGAATCAAAGGTCTTCGGTATTTAAATCAGGAGCCCTACCATTGCCAGGCCATTCCCTTTAAAAATAAATAAATAAATACATTTCAGATCAATTTTTCAAATTAATTTTCAAAAAAGTGTAAAAAAAAAAGCAAAAAAAAAGAATTTTAAAAAGGAAAAAGGAAAGTTGGGGAGTGCAGACAAAAAAAGAGAAAGCACTATAGAAAAAAGTAACTTCTAACTTTCTTCAATTCAGATAGCAATAGCAATAGCACTTAGACTTATATACCACTTCATAGTGCTTTACAGCCCTCTCTAAGCGGGTTACAGAGTCAGCATATTGCCCCCAACAATCTGGGTCCTCATTTTACCGGAAGGATGGAAGGCTGAGTCAACCTTGAGCCGGTGAGATTTAAACTGCTAAAGTTAGTTGAAATAGCCTGCAGTACTTCACTCTAACCACTCCACCACCTGTGCTCTAGATAAAAACCTAAAAATCAATGGCCCTTTGAATTAGAATAAACCATAACAAACAGTACTTCTATTGTCATAAAGAAACCTAATCATCAAAACCCAAGGTTGAAATTTAATTTCTTTCTGTCCGTTTCAAGCGGAAACTCCATGATTGGTTTCCAAGTATAGAAGCTAGATATATGTCTTTTCTTCAGTCAAAGCAGTCAATTTCGCCATCTCTGCCAAATCCATTAACTTCACCATCCATTTTTCCATTGTGATCCATATGAGTCCTTCCATCTCTGTACATTGAGAAGGTTTTAGGTTTGATGGACAAACAGATGGGAAAAAATGGAACTTTATTCTTATAGATGATAACAGCAGCGAGCCAACTCATTACTCTGCCCTTGTCATTCTGCAGAAAATGGAACACAAAAAGGGATCAATTTGAAGTAAGAACAATACTTTAGTATCCTTGAGAATGTACAGAGTACTAAACTATTACTGTTAACAGAATAACAGAGTTGTAAGGAACATTGAAGGACTTCTAGTCCAACCCCCTGCTCAAGCAGGAGACCCTATACCATTTCAGATAAATGGTTATCCAATCTCTTCTTAAAACCTCCAGTGTTGCCTCCCCAACTTCTGGAAGCAGAAAACTCCACTAATTAATTGTTCTAATGGTCAGGAAATTTCTCCTTAGTTCTAGTTTGGTTCTCTCCTTGATTAGTTTCCATCCTTTGCTTCTTGTTCTGCCTTCAGGTGCTTTGGAGAATAGGTTGACTCCCCTCTTCTTTGTGGCAGCCCCTGAGATATTGGAACACTGCTATCATATCACCCCCTGGTCCTTCTTTTCATTAAACTAGACATACCCAGTTCCTGCAGCCGTTCTTCATATGTTTTAGCCTCCAGTCCCCTAATCATCTTTGTTGCTCTTCTCTGCACTCTTCCTAGAGTCTCAACATCTTTTTCACATGCTGAGCCACCATGTATTTTATATAGTTCAGGAAACCAGAAATTCCCTCTCTCTCACTTTCCCCTTAAGTACGGATTTTGGCCCCTTCAAAGCCATAAAGGTCTAGATCTGAATGTATGACAAGATTGCATGCTTTTTTTGTCTTTCTGCTAACGAAACCAATTTACTAGGTAGCAAAAACTGTGTGGACGTTAAATCTGTGGAAATAATTTTATCTGTATCATCCATGAGTGTCTGATATCATCAAGCATCTTGATAAAAAAACATACTCTTCCAACGAATTAGAACTAGATGATAGAATTCTGGGGATATTAACGATCACGTCAGAGATGAAACTGTACGATCCTGATCCACAAAATAATTTAAAGAGAAACTATTCTGGACTCTAAATATTCATTCATTCATTCATTCATTCATTCATTCATTCATTCATTCATTCATTCATTCACTCACTCACTCACTCACTCAGTTATTTATTTATTTATTTATTTATTTATTTATTTATTTATTTATTTATTTATTTATTTATTTATTTATTTATTTATTTATTTATTTATTTATTTATCGTTCTTGTATGCTGCCCAACTCCCGCGGGACTTTCTGGAAGATTTTATCAGGGCAATCTGGAGAAGACCTCAAACCATTCAAGAGGTACAGTCATGGCTTCAGTCAGCATTTAGCCATATTCTTGCTGAACTTTCTATCATATGCTTACCACTTTTTGTTCTACTGGTTTCAATGACACTTAAAAGTCCTCAGAAACCCACATGTTTGCTGATACTTTGAAGATCATGTCAACAGTCTGAGATTGTGCCATGAGGCATAGATAAGGCTTTGATAGAAACTAACAGGAAAGCACTTGAGTATATTCTCCTGTATCTGCCTGGATTTCACAAGATTAAAGAAAATCCTATCACCACAATCTAATTCCTCCTTTGACCTTAAACACTAGAAACTCTCTTTTGTAAAAAAAAAATACATCTTAGTTTCTCAAAATTCTATGATCTGTTCTCTGTGAAAGATTTCCACGTTGCCCCATGAGAGGAATTGTGAAATATACACAAGTTTTGTGTTGTTCCTCTCAGTAAAGTAAGCCACACAGTGTTCTCGTCCCCCCCCACTTTTTTTTGTGATCCTAGAATCCATCTCTATCAATTTTGTGAGGAAAAATGAGAGAAAATGTTAAACTTCCATCCTAAGAGGTTTTTCTAGTTAACAAAAAACAAAAGCAATCCCTGCTCTTCTTCCCACCCCCGAAACCACATAGATATCTTTACATAGATTTGTTATGGTAGAGGCGTTCTGCCCTCCCTATGAATGGCTTATGAAGGATGTGCTTTCATCTGGCAAATGCCAGTTCCATTTATCCTCATGCATCTAAACTTTATAGCTTTGGGAGAAGGAATTGGATTGATTGATTGCAATCTTGAAGCTTTCTCTTTCTTTTCCTCTGCCTCCCCGACACTCATAACCACCTATTCCATTTCACAACTCAGGCAAGAGGTTAGAACAGAGCTGGAAGGCAAGAGATACCTTGAGGGGACATTTGGGGAGTCCCTTCATCTGCATTTTGTGTTTTGCAAATCTAGCCCTTTCCTTAACCAGCCATTAGGGTGGGCGAAAACTGTTTGTTCCATTCCAGGCAAATAGTAAATTTCCTTCAGACTCCTGGGCAGCAGATGCATTCAGCCCATTTCTCATCCTTTCTTTCCAGGATGTGAGAAAAATAATTAAACAGGAATCCAGAATTATGTACAATATAAACAGTTTAATTACACTTTGATCAAAGGGTCCCTACATGGTCATCCATGACACAAAATAGAGACAAAGGCCATTATCCTGAAACATAGATTTATAATGAACATGACTCCACCTTACTCCTCCCATCATCCTCCCATCATATCGTCCAACCTCCATTATGTAACATCCTAACACAATATTTACAACATAGGAAAAACCCAGAACATATTCATCATCCTGACAGCTCCACACTTCCTCTCTTTCTGTGTGAACCTGCACATTCCCATTAGCTCATCCCCTGCATAACAAAGGAGAAAAACAAGCATGTTCTCTCTCTGTTCCCACAAAATTGGTCAAAACATTTCCTGTTATTCTGAGAAAAGTGAAAATAAGCTGACATATTACATTTTGTCACACATCATTATTTCATTACAAAATCATTCAAAATGGTTACACTATGGTTCTTGTTACATGTCATTTTTAACAAAAATAATTTCATTTCTCACAATCCACCCTTTCACTTCTGATCAATACTTACTATTGATCCTAATTGATCAGCTTCTTATTTTTGTAACAATACGCACATCCTTCGTAGTTAGGGCCCACATCCCCAACTCCTTAAGGCGTCCCATCTTACAACAAGACTTACAACACTTCACACACATACAGGCATACAGTACATCTAATACAGACACAAGATATACAATCTATAACTATAATGATTATAGTGCCCACATATGGTTTTCAACCATGCAAAACTCCACAAGCAAGAGTTAATACATTCCATATCCCATGGAATGCAGAATTCTCAGTTTTATGTTGTAGGTGGTAGCAAAGCTCTTAAATGTGATTTATGTCCTGTACCAAAGCAGCATAATCCTTACGAATTCCACGTAACCATGGCCCATCCTTAATAAAGACTTCCTTATCTCCCCCATTAGCCAGAGCTGCTATGGCAGACGAAGTTTCATTAATACTTTTTGCCAAAGCACAAGCAAAATGTCCTATCTGCTTATGATTCTATTGTGTTGCAAACCAAGGAAATATGCCTAGAAGTCGAACTTTTACATCAGATAATATCACCACCGCATCACTACCTCCAGCATCATATGCATTCTTTATGTACCTTTTACCCCTATAACTCCTTTTGGCAGCATATTCAGTTGTCTTATACTGCACTAGAGATATAGATCTTTGTATATATATGATATGCAAATTATGTATTGCCAGGTGAGCTTCACCTGCTTTCTTAGATGTTTCTTCATGTTCAGGTTTCTGATCATGTGTCTCACCTGTCGTGTATTTTTCACCACCTTTCCAATCATGGTCTTCTTGCTGGTATGCAAGTACTATGATGCAGTGTAGCATTCATCAGTAAAAACAATAAACCTGTGTTCAGGCATCTTATAGGATAAGATCCTCCCACTGCATTAGCAAGAATAACTGCATAAGCATATAAGCTATAAAACAAAAACCATCCTTCAGGTAGGTATAGCACCTATCCTAATGATCCATCTCTTCACTCTCAGTTCAAGTAAACACATTCTTGTTTATACTTATCCATATTACACAATCACAGTCTGGCAAAATGTTCTTCACCTCAAAGTACCAGCTTCTTCTAATTAGTCCATTCACTGGGCTTCACTCACTCATTCACTGACCAAGCAAAGTAATCACTTTTGATAGATCATAGATGTTATGTTCCATAACAATCTTTCCATCTTCAAACGAAAACTTCCCAGGAACTAGTACACCCACAATATATATAGATATGATATCCGAGACCGTTGTCTCTCCTTTCACACAAAAGAATATAGTATTCAAAGCCACTGTCATCAGGAAAATATTTCCTCCTTCCTTCTTCATAGGCTTCTCTCACATGTCATATGTATCTAAGTGGCGTTTTCTAATTGTACATCTACCCTTCAACCAAATAGCAGACCTGACAATGCCATATTGTCATATAAAAACATAAGCTTGGATGGGGCTTTTATTTCTCCATATAGTAAAATCAATCCTTCCTCTATTCTGGACTTTCTTATAGGAAGGTGTATAATTGCCACATCTCTCATAGCAATGATTATGTACAGCTCCCATCCTATTGGACACATCTCTATTATGAACAGCTATCTCATATGTATGGTTACTCCTTTGATATGTGGTGTGCCACCACTAAAGGTAGATCTAATACAAATTCCAGCCTCCAATTTCCGGCTCAATCAGTGTCAGTGATTTATGTATCTGGGAAAATCGTTGTTCAAGTTCAGCATGGAAACACAACTGCTGCCACATTATAAAATAACACAGCAACACAGCAAACGTTTCCATCCCTACTTAAAGATACGTCCGTATTCCCCAGAAGACAATAATCACCCCTACTGTCGAATTCATGCTTCCAGTGGACTGGCCCCCCTGTGTATGTTTATGTAATGTAATGTAATACAAACTCAAACTTCAATGCAATCACTCCAGGGACTTTCATCCACATACTTTCACAACATGTAACCATACCACCCTACTATGTCTCTTCCCTATAGAAAACAATAACACAATACAAAAGTTTATTACCCCCAACCAAATAAGCAACTCAACCTCCCAAAGTGCTATCAATTAGTCCTAAAAGTCAATGCAAAAGGATCTATTGTCTTAGCAGTCACTGTCCATCCATGGGGTGTAGTCCCCAGTCCTTCCACACACGAACAATGGACTCAGCCTGTCTCTTTAGTCCGCTCATCCCGACTCGGTAGTCAACTCGGTAGTCAACAGCACTTGGAACAGTCCTTCTCACATTAGCTTTAGTTCATGTCTCTTTAGAGCTTTAATCAGGACACAGTCACCGCTCTTAAAGTCACGTATTTGAAAATCAAGGGAAGAAATCTGTGCCAATAGTCCTCCGAACCTTAAAAGAGAAAAACACTGGGACAGTTCCTGTATATTTTTTTGAAAACAAGCAACTTCACATTTTAATCTTTGACATTCCCACATTTCTAGTATAAGAAATACCAAATATCATTTCATACAACAAAATTCTAATGTCTTTTCGTATATTTATCTTAATAAGCAATTATTGCTAAAGGTAAACATTACATCCAAGGTAGCGGCAATTCTAAAATTAACTTCTGTAAGGTGTTTTTCAAAATTTGAATCATTTTCCGAACTTTGCCAAACAAAATCGGACAAAATGATAAATGTAATTGCCAATTAATACCTAATTGGTCTATTACCTATTACACTACCTGGGCTAGACAATGCGTACCTCTATCACTTTCAATAGTTTTCTCCAACCCATTTCTTGGAACTATCTGCTCCAATATTATTTTCATAGCATCTGAGCATTTACCATTCCTCATGGAAATCCTCATGGAAATACTTCCACCCAACCATTTAAATAAACCACTATCACCAGCAGATTTCTCAATATTCCCACATCTGGCATCCCACCTGGATTCATTGGAATGGCCAAACAGCCATTCACTTTCCCCCAGTCACTTGCATCCTCATGCTCTTTTTTGTTTATCTAATGCAATGTATACATTTCCCCAATATCTGCATTGCAATTACCCACATTCCTCTGCATACATACTTTCTTTTCATAATGCCAGTCAATGCTTGTATACCCCAATGCACACGCTCAAAAATGTTTCTCATAATAGGTTCATTCACCATTTGAAATCCATCTCATATCTACTATTTCCACACCTTCTAAACTTAGGCTTGACATCCCATTCCAAAATAGGAATTGTATTTACCATTATCTCTACTTCCTTTCCCATTCTCGCCGCTTCTTACAGCCTTATTCGCTAGCCACAATCAACCTCGAGGATCTCTCCTCATGTGCCAGCTAGCCACGCTGGTCTCTGCCAGATCCTATTCATCCTAGCTTCTTTCCCTGCCTGGAATCAAACCCCGTTCCATCCAAATCCTCTCAAAGGTATTCCAAATACCATAGGCATAAATATTACCCACTTCATTTGCCAATATCTTCAACGCTTGTAACAAAGCAAACACACTTCACATGTTTCTGCTGACCATTCAAACAGCAACCTATTACTCACTGCATATCCAATTCCCTTCTTTCATCCCCCTCTCGGGATGAACCATCAATAAACAAAACCAAACAAACAAAAAAAAAACCAATAGCCTCCATAGGCTTACGCATTCGCATTTGTAGATCCCTTACGTCTACACATCATGCTCTACACTTTTCCCAATCCTTCCCTTCTCCTGATAAAAATCAGAAAGCAGTACTAAACTATCCTAAGATAAAGCCACCCTCTCACCACAGGGTCTATCAACTTACCAGCTCTTTTTTTTTTTTAAGCTAACACACCCTTAGCCACATCATCCTATCTAATGTGAACTATTTCAAACAAACAAACAATGTGTCAGCTTATTTTCACTTTTCTCAGAATAACAGGAAATGTTTTGACCAATTTTGTGGGAACAGAGAGAGAACATGCTTGTTTTTCTCCTTTGTTATGCAGGGGATGAGCTAATGGAAATGTGCAGGTTCACACAGAAAGAGAGGAAGTGTGGAGCTGTCAGGATGATGAATATGTTCTGGGTTTTTCCTATGTTGTAAATATTGTGTTAGGATGTTACATAATGGAGGTTGGACGATATGATGGGAGGATGATGGGAGGAGTAAGGTGGAGTCATGTTCATTATAAATCTATGTTTCAGGATAATGGCCTTTGTCTCTATTTTGTGTCATGGATGACCATGTAGGGACCCTTTGATCAAAGTGTAATTAAACTGTTTATATTGTACATAATTCTGGATTCCTGTTTAATTATTTTTCTCACACAGGATGATCTAAGAAATGGACTTCACTGCTGAAGGACAGTAATGCTGAAGTCTGATGGTCCAGATGGTGAAGTATAATTCCCCCATATTTTCCAATGATTGTCCACACTAACTCAGAGTGGTGGGGACTATCAGAGGGGTTGGGACATCAAGAGCCTCAGTGGCGCAGTGGTAAGAGTGCAGTACTGCAGGCTACTTCTGCTGACTGCCGGCTGCCTGCAATTTGGCAGTTCGACTCTCACCAGGCTCAAGCAAGTGTATCTAAAAGTCTCGATGGTTCCATCCTTCCGAGGTTGGTAAAAGGAGGACCCAGATTGTTGGGGGCAATATCCCGACTCTGTAAACCACTTAGAGAGGGCTGTAAAGCACTGTAAAGTGGTATATAAGTCTAAGTGCTATTGCTATTGCTCTCATGTTGTTAGAAGACCATCGAGACTTTTAGATACACTTGCTTGTTGCATGTATATTTACATAGTTCTACAAATATGAGGCATTAAAGAGAGAACAGGCATACTTTCCTGGGTTGGGATACATTTAGCCTCACTGTCCACATGGATCCTAATCCCCACCCCCTCAGCCCGCAATACAACCAAAATTACTCAGCCCACCTATCTCAAGATTGTATCTCTGGATCCAGCTGGGATTTCTTATCCACGGAAGATTTCATCCCGCTCTTTTCCTGTGTTCTCTCACACCAATTACCAATGTTCGCAGTATTTGCTACCAGATCATAGATAATTGCATTATGTATTAGACAGGGATTAAAATCCATACTGAAGTGCATTAAGCTGGATCGCAATGGTTATTTCTCTCCTTGTTAGCAGATATAACAATTGTGTGTTGGAAGAACGATCGCTCACTTCCTTTCCGAAATCATCCATTTTAAAAAAAACCTGTGATTTACTGGCTGGATTCAGGCAACATACTGGATCTTCATTTGTTTTAACCATGGTTTGTTAATAAGTCACTGCATGGGTTTGCACAGAACACTAAACCATGTATTATGGATTATAAACATAGTAGCTAGATTCTTCTGTCCAGTCTGCAGAGGCAATGGCATTGAGCTAAAAACTAGTTTTTGAAGGCCAACCTTTTCCCAATTTGTTGGAAAGACACTTGTGACAGAAACAGATGAGCTTGTGGCTGTCAGGTTAAATATATGCTTATCAAAACCCCAACTAAGCAGACACCAGTATAGAAAGCTGGAAACATCTGTCTGAAAAGGAAGGCAGCAATTGCTGAGGTAAACACTGCCGACAGAAAGATAGATGGGAAAGAGGACATGCAGCAGAGCTGAGCCAATGCAGATCTGGGGGAGGCAGAGAGAGGGGAATGGACAATGCATTGTGCTTCAAAAAAGGGTAACATATGAGGTTAGCCAGTGGGTCATGGTTTGACCTCTGGGAAATTAAAGATGTAAATCCTGCAAGATCTTTAATTCAACACAGTCCACCCGCTGTTTACTAACCAGGTGCATGCTTTGCATAGTGATTAGCAAGGCTTAGACTTGTGAAGATTGTCATTTTGCTCTGAGGTTGCAGGTGGTGCGGCAAGCTTATACAACTTCTGATGCCTGAAGCGAAGAGCAGGTGAATTCAATCACAGTGTTGTTGGGTAACTCCCAGGTTTTTGCAATCCTAGGTGCCAGACTGCACAATGGGCTGCATTCAGTACAGTGGATCGAACAAAGCTCGGCCGGGGGAATCAGAAAAGAGCACATCAGTCTTCTGAAATACCGTTTATGATTCTGAACAGTTGTTTTTACAATATTCCTCGAGGGAATAGGAAACCTTGTTGCTGTGGGGCAACTGCAGGATCTTGGAAGCTTGAGAATAGGGTTAGCCGCAGGGGTTAGCCGCAGGGGTGAAATTCAGCAGGTTCTGAAGGAACCGGTAGCGGAAATTTTGAATAGTTCGGAGAACCTGCAAATACCACCTCTGGCTGGCCCCAGGAGTGGGGAGGGAATGGAGATTTTGCAGTATCCTTCCCCTGAAATGGGGTGGGAATGGGGATTTTGCAGTATCCTTCCCCCAGGAGTGGGGAGGGAATGGAGATTTTGCAGTATCCTTCCCCCAGGAGTGGGGAGGGAATGGAGATTTTGCAATATCCTTCCCCCAGGATTGGGGAGGAAATGGAGATTTTGCAGTATCCTTCCCCTGGAGTGGGTGGGAATGGAGATTTTGCTGTATCCTTCCCCTGCCACGCCCACCAAGCCACGCACACAGAACCAGTAGGGAAAATTTTTGAATTTCACCCCTGGGTTAGTGCATAACACTACAACACACATAAGGCCCCAGTAGCTAAAAATATAGTAATTTGGCGCTTATAGCCCAGAGATGCCAGGCCTGATCTGATGTTTAAAACAGGAATCTGCTTGTAATGCTTGTTTTAATTTTCACAAGCTTATTAAACAAGTCAGCAGAAGAGACTTGCCCAACAAGCTGACTTTAAGATGGGAGTATAATATGGAAGCAAGGCTTTTTGAGATATTTTACCACATGGGTGTCACGTTGCCTTCATGTGATGTTTCACAACGTTTCTCCCATTTGTGGAGCTGGGGGAGGCATGGCCTGAATGTGATGGATCTGGCCCGTGGGCTGCCAGTTTGCCACCTGTTTTACCAGTTGCATTTTATTACAGAAACCTGGAACAGCTGATAGGGATGCAATCCAGTCCCCCACAACACACACTACTGCTATATCCTACTTCTTTCCTCCTTTCTCCTAGGAACTTAAAAGCAGCAACTTAAAAGATCTAATCCTTTCTGATTTTACTCCGAGTTGCGCATTCCTCTTTACTAGCCTTGATGAAGGAATCACTGCAGAATTCCAGTTTATGTGGAATGGATTCTGGAAACAAAGCTTTGCAATTGGATCTGAAAAACCACCATCCTGAAACTTATAAACTAAAAACAGAGGTGGGTTCCTACCAGTTTGGACCGGTTCTATAAAACAGGTAGTAACTTGGCAGCCACGCCCCTGAGCTGGTTCCGCCATCTTGTTTTTTGCTTCTGCGCATGCACAGAAGCCTTTTTTTAGTACTGTGCATGCGCGCACGCATGGCACATTCCTGAGCGAACCGGCAGTAACACAATCCAGAACCCACCCCTGACTAAAAAGCCATAATTGCACATATCAGAAGGGTACCATATACCAGACCTGGTCCAAAAACTAAACCGTTGTTTGTTAGCAACTCATTGAAAAAAAAAATCTAGAACAAAAAAACATGGATATCAGGAAAAGAAGCAAGTACAGCATAGCTAATAATTATTCACATTTCCATCTTGGCCCAACATGTGCTTCCTGAGATTATAAAGCCAATCATTCATTTAGGCTTCTGCTACAAAAGTAGAACTTTTTTTCTTTCCCATTTGCTTCCATTAGTCTCTGTTCACACAAAATACTAAATCAGGTTGGTGACAGTCTCGGCATGTGCTGAATATAGAAACCTGATCATTTCCATGTTGGGAGGCCATTTTACCTGCCTGGTATCCGAGATTAATTATGAGGTAATGTCCACTCTGTGAGAATTACTGTGTCATCCGCAGCAAAAAGAACAGATTAATTTGCCGGCTTTGTTTCCTGGCTTCCACAATGGAGATAAGAACATTACAAAATTGATAGTATGTTTTAGCTATTTTCCTTACCACTTCTATGCAAAGATGCAGGAACATGTATGTGAAACACAGCAGAAAAGGATGGGGAGAGGTGAAACCTTCCCCTATCCCACGGGTGTCAAACTCACTGCGTCACGTTGCCGTCACGTGACGTTTCGCAATGTTTTTCCCGTTTGTGGAGCTGGGGTGGGCGTGACCTGTGGGTGATGCAGCTGGTCCACAGGCTGCCAGTTTGACACCCCTGTGCCTATCCTGTCCCCGGTAGCTTTGATTGGGAGAAATAAAGAATTTCAAAGGTGCCTGGGATTAATAGCCAAAATGGCTGCTCTCTGTATAATTGAAGTAGCCCTCCTCACCAAATAACATCTGTAAGATCCATCAGGGAGATCTCACTTGGCCTCTGGTTGGGGGAGGTCAAGATTGTGGTTGCCACTGCATGATTGAAGCCCTACTTTTTTTCACATGTGTGATTTCATATTAAAAAAAAAGTGAGGGAGAGTGAAGTCTTGATCTCATGGCTATGGCCAGCAGCTTGATGATTTGATCTCCACCACAGGGCATCCTAGCCACTATTGCTTAGCGGTGCAAACAATGTTCCCTCTAAGCTGCGCAGCTGCGTGGCTGTGCACGTGATAAGAAAACACCGCGCAGCAGTTTCCAACTGCCGCGCAGTGTTTTCTAATGTCAGAGGGAACATTGGGTGCAAACCACCATAGGTGCAGGCGAATGGAGTTCGAAAGATCGCTAGTGTCCCCATGCACCTGTCATTGACTTCTTTCCAGCTCTCTCTGTAACTTTTTATTTTTTTCCCCAAAGGTGCTTATTCAAAAGGCAACTGGACTTTGTTTATCCTTGAAGATGTTTTGCTTCTCATCCAAGAAGCTTCTTCAGTTCTTCAGAAGCAGCTTCTTGGATGAGAAGCGAAACGTCTTCAAGGAAAAACAAAGTCCAGTTGAAAAAACACCTTTGGGGCAACCATGACCTGGATGACTGAGAATCTCCATAGACATTATTTTTCCTTTGCTCTTTCTCTCACCTGCCTGCCATCTCGCTACCTGTCTTTCTTGCTGATACTCTATTTCCCCTCACTGCCTTTTTCTGCCACCATCTTTCCCTCCCTTTCTCCCTCCTCTCTCGTTACTTTCCCTCTATTGCTTGGAGAAGGAAGTTAGAAGCTGATCCCTTATAGTCAGGACGAGAGTAGGAGGCAGTCACACGGCCATACATCACCCACCCCTGCTTCAAAGAGAAATTAAGAGGAAATGAGTAAGATTTATGAGAGCCTATAATTGGGTTATGGCATGGCTCTTTAAGAAAGAAAACATTCCTATCAACCGAAGCAGAAATGTTATTTATGGAATGCGAGAAGGAGCCAAGTATCAAAGGGCATGTTCTGATATAGGACAAGGAGGGGAAATTGGGAGTTATATGAATAGGAAAAAAAATTCTGTTTTCTCAAGTCTCTCCAGAGCCCTAATTTCCCAGAATTTGATTCAGTGCTAATGCAATACCCCTCCAACGCATCCATATTTTACAGTTGCAAAATTTAGTGATCTAATTAGACCAACCCATTAAGAGAGGGAGATATTGACTGATGTCACAGAAGCGACTTGGATTTTCCCTCAACCCCACAGGGACTTCACCAGCAAATGCACCAAGGGAAGGCATTTTAGGGTTTGTTTTCTTTTTCAATTACTCTACTCTGTTTGATAGGCCACTACTTCTATTGCTCGTAAGCTGCTTTTGAAAGGATTTGTTGGCCTGAAAAGCTGGATATAAATGATTGTGTAATGATTTCATAATATGGAGCAGGAATATGATAGGATTAAAAAAAGATGCCTCTGGCTGAACATGCAGCAACAGATTATATTCAGACACATAATTTTTTGTGTTGTTTTCTTTAAAAAAATATGAATTTTTGAGGTGACTGATACTGTGTTTGAAAAAGCAATAGTTCTGTCCTCTAGGGGGAAAACTGACCTGTTTCATTCCCTGCTCAGTTCAAAACATGAAACAAAGTAATCTCCCCCCTTTCAGAAGAATTCTCTCTCTCTCTCTCTCTCTGTGTATAAAATATCCTTAATATTAAATCAACCAAATCCAGTTAGATTTATTTAATTGGGTGACAGCTTTCCAGCCAACAACCCAAAGGGATAATTATAACTAAAAACCTATTATAAAGTAACCTAAAGGAAGAGCTTGCATTCTGTCAGAGTACAAAACCATTTTAAGTTGGGAATTTTAACAACGTATATATTCCAAGAATGAAGCTATGAGATATTGCTTGCATGTTGTAGCTTGAAGCCAAAAGAAGCTGCAATACACATAACATTTAAAACTGCCCATGTGTTAAAAATTAGAACAGGAATTGCTGGAAGTCTTCAGTATGGCACCAAATCAAGTCATGTTGACCAGTGTTCTCACAATTCTTTACCACTTGGTAAACTGAAGAGTCAGGGATTTGGTTACATATCATAGATGATAGATAGATAGATAGATAGATAGATAGATAGATAGATAGATAGATAGATAGATAGATAGATAGATAGATAGATAGATAGATAGATAGATAGATAGATGAAAGAGAGAGAGAGATGATAGATGATAGATAGATGATAGATATATAGATATATAGATATCTATAGATAGATAGATAGATATAGATAGATAGATGAAAGAGAGAGATGATAGATAATAGATAGATGATATATAGATATATAGATATCTATAGATATCTATAAATAGATAGATATAGATGATATAGATGATAGATAGATAGATAGATAGATAGATAGATAGATAGATAGATAGATAGATAGATAGATAGATGGATAGGATAGACAGGATAGGATACGATAGGGATAGGGGGAGAGGGAGAAAGGGAGAGGGAGAGAGGGAGAGGGAGAGAGAGAGAGAGAGAGAGAGAGAGAGAGAGAGAGAGAGAGAGAGAGAGAGAGAGAGAGAGAGAGAGAGAGAGATCAGGATCAATACATTGAGCAAACCCTGCTTTTGGAATTGGGTATCTAAACAAATCTGAAAACAAACAAACTATGCATAAACCTTTTATGGTTTAGCAAACTAAATTAATTATACAGTAGTTTCTCAATAAATCTTTCTTAAACCAATCATAGCTTCACACAATATGCGGATCCAGTGTATATCGCCTACTGTTCAGGCCAGTTTGTTGGAGCACATTCTTCAGTCATAGCCTAGGTACTACTCTGTACATATTATCGCATCATTGATTCTGAGAACCTCCAAAGTGCCAAGTTCTTGACATACTTCCTTACTGACCACTGATCCCTAAGTCTGTTTAATATATTCAACTTTTTAATTCTACCTTCTCTACCAGTGGTGAGTTCCTACTGGTGCAATCCACTCTATGGCACCGGTAGTGGCCGGCGGATTGCGAAATTTGCGCATGATGGCTCCGGTGTCATCTTTGTCGGTCCGTAGTGCACCACCATCTTTTTTCCATAATTTTCCAGCTTTTTTGCTTCCTGCGCATGCGCGGAAGCAAAATCTCACGAGGGGACGCGTGTGTACGCATGATTTTGGCAACATTTCGCTTCTGCGCATGCATGGAAGCAAAAAAATCACCAAAATTACGCACGCGTGCACGTCCCCTTGTGAGATTTCGGTGAGATTTTGCTTGCTGTGTGGAACCAAAATCGCACAAGGGGGCGCACGTAGCAAGTGCGTGTGCGTGCGCAACATGGCGATGCACGCGCAGTGCACCGGTAGCGAGGTAAGAGCAACCCGCCTCTGTTCTCTACCTAAGAAAATACTCATGGACCCAAAAGGATAACCCAAAAGGATAACCATCTCAGATCCTGAATCGTTCTGAGGACTAAATGATAATCATCTCCCACATCTCATGTTTTTTGTCGTGATGGATAAGACACTAAGGCCAAAACTTTATTATTACGAGGATAAGCCGAAGTGGGATTACTTTATTAACACACACAGAATCCACTGGCCCAGCATTTCCCAGTGTATCATGTTATCAGATGTGCTAGGACTCAGTGGTGGGTTCCTACCGGTGCGGTCCACTCTATAGCACCGGTAGCGGCCCGCTGGTGACATCACAGTACCGGTGCGGTCAGTTGCCGGTGCCTGGGCGCCGAAAGAATGGGCGGCAGGAGCTATCTCCATTCCCCTCCCTTTAGCAGTCCGAGAAGCCACGAACGTGCAGTGATGATCCTAGGAATTTTCGCACGTTTGAGGCTTCTCGAGCTGCTGAGGGGAGGGGGAATGGGTGGCAGGACCTATCTCAGCTTATTTATTTATTTATTTGTGAGATTTATATACCGCCTCACAGTGCAAGCACTCTCTAAGCGGTTTACACCAGTAAGCAATGTATATTTACATTGCCCCCAACAATCTGGGTCCTCATTTTACCTACCTCGGAAGGATGGAAGGCTGAGTCAACCTTGAGCCGTTGAGATTTGAACCACTGACCTGCAGATCACAGTCAGCTAAAGTGGCTTGCAGTACTGCCTCTAACCGCTGCACCACCTCGGCTCTCCTCCCTTCAGCAGTTCCCCTCCCTTCAGCAGTCCGAGAAGCCACGCCCACCCTGTCACATGGCTGGCAAGCCACACCCACAAAATAAGCCACACCCACAGAGTGGTAGTAAAAAAAATTAGGAACCCGCCCCTGCTAGGACTACAGCAGAATATCTCCAGCCAAAAAGTCCAGTCATGCTGGCTGAGAAAATAGGTACTTATTCTCAGTACCTTTTGCAGCCCTTCTAGAAGCCAGCAGATTGGGGAAAAGCCTACAGTACAAATCCTACAAAGGCTTCAAAGGATTTTTGAAAAGAAGTCCAAAGTCAAGCATCCCTCTGCCCCTCTTTTGAAAAGGCAACCGAATGATTATAAAAGATACGGAGTCATTCATTTAATCTTCTTATCGGTAGAAAAAGAAATTAGAGCCCTTCTCAGATCAGATATGGAATGGCGCTCATTTATTTCTTCATTGTAATCTTAAGGGGAAAGGGGTAGAGAGACGGAGGGATGGATGCAGTAATCAATGACTGTGCAGTTAAAATGTCCACAAGTGGCATTCTCCAGATTCTCCTCCTTAGGTCAACCGGATTTTTTTCCCTAATAAAAAGACCCCGCTCTCAGTGCGCGCGCAATGGGAAGTGAAATTCGTTTGGTGAAGAAAATAAATAAATAAATAATTACATAAATTAACAAAACAGTAAGACTAATTAAAAAGAACAAGCTGACGGTGGATTAAACTAACAACCCGCAGAGTTAGTAAGAACCTCAAAGCCCCACGTCCTTCCAAAATTCCACTCAGGCGGAGCCAAAAGTGAAGCAGTGAAGTAGTAGCATCAGGGACCAAAGTCATAAGAGAAAATCCTATGGCTGGCTGCGAAGACCCTCCCATGCCATTCTTGTGCCCAAACGGTCTTTAAAATATTTTTTTTCACTGATTTTTGGCTCTCAGGGAGGCGTGGATCCCACCGCCCTGAGATGGCTTCATTGGTGTTCTGAAGAGACTCCTGCAACCAAACATCTCTTGAGAAGCATAGGTCATGTAGAGGAAGCCATCTTCGTCCTTGTTGTCATTGTAGATCTCTAAAATGGTCAGACTAGGACAGGGTAAGGTTTGATTGTTCACGAGTAAGTAGAAGGCTTGTGTAGCTCTGAGGGACAGCCGGGTTCTGGAGAAGGAGAAAGAGAAGAGATGTCAAGGCAAGGTCAGAAGAAAGAAAAGGAATGGGCTGCTGGCTAGATTTGACCCGCGCATTTCTTGTACAGTTCCCTGAGACACAAATCAATAAAATCACAGTATGAGAAAGACAACCTCAAACCAACATAGCAAAAACACAATAAGAGAAAAAAAAAGCAATAACAGCAATTAATGTAATTTAAGGACCCCAATCATCAGTAGCAGTTAAGCGGTCTAAAAACACTGAAGTGGATTTTTTTAAAAAAAAATCTGTCAAAATAAAGAGGCTTTTCCCCTGCCTCCGAAAGGACCGGAGCGTGTAAGGGCTTCACACATTTCAAAACTGATTCAGAAGAAAGCCTTTTGGATCTTGTGTGGAGGCCGCACCTTTATTATTTCATGAAAACCCACTTGCTTCCCCCCCCCCAATGCACAAGCCTAAAAGAAACAACAATGCAGCTGCTTTTATGAGTTCCATAATTATTTGCTCCATTAAGCAGCAGCAGCTTTTCGGCCCTCTTGCACGCAAGCTTGAAAAAGGACATGGATGACTAAACGAGGAGACTAAATGATTAAAAGAGATGCTTTGCTCACATGAGGCCCACAGCACACATTCTAAACCCTTTTTGAAGTGGGGGGGTATCCCATTACCATATGCCCTGATGAGGGAAGGCAGCACTCCACCAATCAGTTTGGGGTTGCATGAATTCCAACTCCCCATAGTTTTACCCCAGCGTTGCCAAGATTGAACACTGCAGTGCTGTCACACCTGGAGAATAAGTTTTTAGTCTCTAGAAAATAAAGATGAGTTCATCCTTGCTGTGTTAAGTCCCTTCAAATCTGTAGGAAAGTATGCTGAACCTGGATGAGGCCATCACTAGGTCATCTGGCCCTGCCCACTAGTGTTTTTGCAAGAATATGGGTGCTGGCTGACATCTTCCCTGATGAACTGCTCCTCCATAGAGATACTACTTTCCATATTCAATTGAGTTGAATAATTAGCAGGCATGCAAAGCCACATTCAAGTTCTTGCCCTATATCAGCAAATGGCTCTTATTTGGTAATTGGGAACAGCATAAGGAAGCAGAGAGAGATTTTGAGATCCATATTATCGAGATACATTTTTTTTTACTCAAGACATCTTGTTTCTAGAATTACACACTCTTGTTTCAATAGGGCTTTTTGTCAGAATGAAAACATTGGATCTTCTTTTAGAAAGGGTGCAAGTTTAAAGAATGTCTATGGAGATTCTCAGTCATCTACGTCATGGTTTTCAACCAAAGGTATTTTTTCAAAAGGCAATTGGACCAGAGGTGGGATTCAGCAGGTTCTGATCAGTTCTGGAGGACTGGTAGCGGAAATTTTGAGTAGTTTGGAGAACCAGTAAATACCACCTCTGACTGGCCCTGCCCCCATCTATTCTGTGTCTCCCGAGTCCCAGTTGATCGGGAGGAAATGGGGATTTTGCAGTAACCTCCCCCTGGAGTGGGGTTGGAATGGAGATTTTACAGGATCCTTCCCCTGCCATGTCCACCAAGCCACGCCCACAGAACTGGTAGTAAAAAAATTGAATCCCACCACGGAATTGGACTTTGTTTTTTCTTGAAGGTGTTTCGCTTCTCATCCAGGAAGCTTCTTCTGAAAAACTGAAGAAGCTTCTTGGATGAGAAGCAAAACATCTTCAAGGAAAAACAAAGTCCAGTTGCCTTATGGAAAAGCACCTTTGGGACAAAGAACTCAGAAGCACTGCAAAGTCCATAGACAGTTTCTGCTAATAGCAACGATCTGTTCTGGAGTAAGAGCTATACAGGAGAATGCTCAAATTGAGGGTAATGTGGCTTTAATGTCAATAAGTAAAACCAACTCCCTTTCCATAGAAACATAAAGGATATAAACAGGATAGCTTATATATAATGTTGTTTGCTTGAGAACCTCAGAATGAAAGGCAATATTCTTCCCATGGCCCAATTCCAGTTCCCATCTACCTCAGAGTGAAAAGAAACTGAGACACGGATATATCTGGAGAAACCAAAAACTTGATCCGATCCAACTGGGGAAGAGTCTTCTCCTTCCTGTAACGTTCCACTACCACCTGTGGACAGAGGAATTTATTTAATTACCAAGATGCTATAATTCACCTCCAATTATAAGCTTTTGATTTTTGAAGGGGCAGGTTGGAAGTCATATTACTGGGTAAGCTGACGGCTCTGTGCAAGCCACTAGAAGAAAGATGGACATCTGGAACTATGCAGAAATTACTCCAAGTTCAGGAGAGAAATGGTTGGGGCAAGTTCAGTAGAAAGATAAATGTAAGTGCAATCCAGGATTAAGGCCTATTGCCCCTAGAATGGCTTCATAGATGAGATCTTTTATTTTCAACAGCTTTGGGGGACAACAAGAAGCTCTGTTTGAGCAACAGACCTTAAGTTCTG